>CM077238.1:4523377-4785877 GCA_039654775.1 Spinibarbus caldwelli | reverse complement strand
GCAATTATGTCCGTTTCCATTGTCAGAAGTTGAATGAGGACGGAAGTTTGTTATCCTTCAGTAACTTGTGTTCTAAACAGCTACTGAATAATTTGAGCGCGTTAAATGCCATTCCAATATGGAAGCATGTGTAGCTAAATTCAATTTGAAATGTAATATGCAAAATGGCAATGCAATATGTAAAATGGCTTTTTGGAATATGGTTTTGCATATTGCATTGCCATTTTGCATATTACATTTCACATTTTCTAATTTTTCAAGTTTTATAAATCTAGTAGGCTACAAAACACTTTTGTTAACATGCTAGATGTTAGTAAGTTTGTTTGTTTAATTAAGTAAATAATTCATTCATTCATTCATTTCAAAATAAATATTTTAAACATTAATACAAAAATGAAAGAATGCATTGACTTGGGTATATAATAGGCGCAAGAAACATTCACGCAAGAAACTGTCATTATGACTGACAACTGGAGAACAATAGAGATATTAAAATACATACTCTCCTGAGTTGTATAATGTAGTTTTGTATTTTATTAAAATTGATTATAATTGGTAGGCCCCACTCCTATCTCAAAATATGCGCTCGTGCGCGGCGCGAGCTGTTGCCCACCCGCACATAGGAATGCGAGATTTTCATAAAAGTAAAAACTTGCCATTTCGGTTTGTTTTTCAGCAAACCCATATAACCCTCAGAACGCTTGGAATATACACCACAAGTTATTTTACGACAGATTTGCATCTGCTTCTAAATAAATAAATAAATAAATAAATAAAAAGTGAGAACATTCTCTGCCATTAAATGGGCAAGTGCGAGCAGGATATTTTGTGTGTGTGTGTGTGTGTATGTGTGTGTACTACAGTCAAGCACAGACCAGTACTGAAGTGCACAGGAAATATGTAGCAGTCATTTTAAAGCAGTTTATTTAATAGAGTATTAATTCATGTTCACTTGGATTTTTTTTCCTCAACAGGGTAAATAACTAAATACGCTATCATTTTGTGTACATTCAAAATAACTGCAAAATGTCATACCTTTGAAAAATAAAGAAAACAACAGCATGCATGCGACGCTTTAGCGCGTCTCGGTCTCTTTGAACATCTTTCTGTCTCACGCCACAAACACGAACCAATCCACAGCGAATACTTGACGCCCCTAGTTTTAAAAGTCTACATTTAGATTCTTTGACGCTAAATGCATCATATAAGTCATTTTGGAATAAATCACAGTATGTATCATGATAAAAAAAAAAGTGACTTTACAGTCTGAAAATACGGTAGGCTATAGCAAATTACAGGTGCATCTCAATAAATTAGAATGTCGTGGAAAAGTTCATTTATTTCAGTAATTCAACTCAAATTGTGAAACTCGTGTATTAAATAAATTCAATACACACAGACTGAAGTAGTTTAAGTCTTTGCTTCTTTTAATTGTGATGATTTTGGCTCACATTTAACAAAAACCCACCAATTCACTATCTCAACAAATTAGAATACTTCATAAGACAAAATAAATAAATAAATAAATAAAAAATTTAGTGAATTGTTGGCCTTCTGGAAAGTATGTTCATTTACTGTATATGTACTCAATACTTCGTAGGGGCTCCTTTAGCTTTAATTACTGCCTCAATTCGGCGTGGCATGGAGGTGATCAGTTTGTGGCACTGCTGAGGTGGTATGGAAGGCCAGGTTTCTTTGACAGTGGCCTTCAACTCATCTGCATTTTTTGGTCTCTTGTTTCTCATTTTCCTCTTGACAATACGCCATAGATTCTCTATGGGGTTCAGGTCTGGTGAGTTTGCTGGCCAGTCAAGCACACCAACACCATGGTCAGTTAACCAACTTTTGGTGCTTTTGGCAGTGTGGGCAGGTGCCAAATCCTGCTGGAAAATGAAATCAGCATCTTTAAAAAGCTGGTCAGCAGAAGGAAGCATGAAGTGCTCCAAAATTTCTTGGTAAACGGGTGCAGTGACTTTTCAAAAAACACAATGGACCAACACCAGCAGATGACATTGCACCCCAAATCATCACAGACTGTGGAAACTTAACACTGGACTTCAAGCAACTTGGGCTATGAGCTTCTCCACCCTTCCTCCAGACTCTAGGACCTTGGTTTCCAAATGAAATACAAAACTTGCTCTCATCTGAAAAGAGGACTTTGGACCACTGGGCAACAGTCCAGTTCTTCTTCTCCTTAGCCCAGGTAAGACGCCTCTGACGTTGTCTGTGGTTCAGGAGTGGCTTAACAAGAGGAATACGACAACTGTAGCCAAATTCCTTGACACGTCTGTGTGTGGTGGCTCTTGATGCCTTGACCCCAGCCTCAGTCCATTCCTTGTGAAGTTCACCCAAATTCTTGAATCGATTTTGCTTGACAATCCTCATAAGGCTGCGGTTCTCTCGGTTGGTTGTGCATCTTTTTCTTCCACACTTTTTCCTTCCACTCAACTTTCTGTTAACATGCTTGGATACAGCACTCTGTGAACAGCCAGCCTCTTTGGCAATGAATGTTTGTGGCTTACCCTCCTTGTGAAGGGTGTCAATGATTGTCTTCTGGACAACTGTCAGATCAGCAGTCTTCCCCATGATTGTGTAGCCTAGTGAACCAAACTGAGAGACCATTTTGAAGGTTCAGGAAACCTTTGCAGGTGTTTTGAGTTGATTAGCTGAATGGCATGTCACTATATTCTAATTTGTTGAGATAGTGAATTGGTGGGTTTTTGTTCAATGTGAGCCAAAATCATCACAATTAAAAGAAGCAAAGACTTAAACTACTTCAGTCTGTGTGCATTGAATTTATTTAATACACGAGTTTCACAATTTGAGTTGAATTACTGAAATAAATGAACTTTTCCACGACATTCTAATTTATTGAGATGCACCTGTATTTCGCGGACCCCCTATCACTTTGAGAACCGCTGGTCTACACAGAAGAAAGGCTCTGCCCCGGTACGAGTTGTATCAAGCTATTCATTAGTCTGGTTGTTTGATGAGAAAAAGAGGAAATGCAACGTTTGTTGCAATAAAACGGGATATGAATCCGTACACCTGCAGCAGCAGAGGACTACTATCTTGCTGCGCGGAACTGCAGAAGTACTGATGACGGCACGGTTTGATCTTCGGCTGACCAATCAGCAGAAAGGGGAGTTTAATTCCCACCCACGTGTAGAAATCGAATATTTAAACTGTTTATTCATTTTTTATATCCCTGAATGAAAAACGAAAAATTAAGCTGAATTCTCGTTTTTCCCTTTTTTTTTTGAACAAACGAAAATACGAAAATAGGCGTCGTTTTCTCATTTTCTACAATCAATATTAATTAAAAAAACGAATGATAGGATGATACACGGACCCCACTTAGATATCACTTCTTTGTTTCACGTCAAAATGAAACATGAAATGGTTTGAAAACGTGATGACTGTCAGTTTTTAGTGAGCATTCAGCTTGATGAAATGAAAGATGTACCTTCGTGCTTGTGACAATGTTTGTGACAGGGCTTTTATGATGATGACCTGAAAATAAGTTGACTATTAAAAAGAACAGCTGAACATCAGTTCACATAAAAAACGAAGTGTCACTAACTCCACCCACCAACGTGTTATTACAAAGCATTACAGAAGACTGTCTTTCAGTAGCAGCTCCAGTGGCGCAGAGGGTGAAGCACGTGTTGAAGTCATATTTAACGCGATTGACCTGGGTTCAAATCAGCGTTTTGCCGAATTTTTCTTCCTACCTTTTCAAATCAGATATCACGTCGGAAAGGCATGCATTTTCAATAATAATGAAGGAAATAATCTAAAAGTTGAACAAAGTAACGGGTTGGGTTAGGGAGAGATTCTTGTCCCAATAAGGTGACATCCATTTAATAATTTGAATTGAAATTATAATGTTTATGCTCAAACAGCAACATTACACACTAACGTTAAAAAAGTGAAATCGCAATCAACCACCCTTTTAAAATAATAATTGAAAATATTATTTTTGTTCAGTATATATTATTTAAAAAATATTAAATTAATTAATTTTTACCTCCTCTCAATAATTGGGCTTAACTTAAAAAAAAAAAAAAAAAAAAAAAGAAATTACGAAATCACATTTTAAAAACATTTTAAAATGTTTAAATTATACTAACATTATTTAATTTAATTATACTGACATACATAAACATACACATTAAAAAATAAGTTATACTATATTATACTATAAGTTACACCTATATATTATGTTATTATTTATTTAATTAATATTCTATATATGAATACTTTAATATCATTTATAAAATTGTTATTATATGTAGTATGATGTAATATAATATAATTAAATACATTATTTTTGTTCATTATTTTTGTTAAATACAGTATATATTATAGTATATATTAATAAAATTCATAATTAATATATTAAAAAAAATCATTCATTCATTTCTAACCTATTTTTAACCCTCCTCTCAATAATTGGTCCTAACTTAAAACAACAACAACAACAACAACAGATAAATAAATAAATAAATATTTTTGTTAAAACACAAAAATCATTAAATTATACTGACATATAAATATACACAAAAATAATTACTACTAATAATGAATACTTTTATATATTATATTAATAATGAATATAATAATTAATCATTAATACTAATACTTTCTGTCTCTCTCTAGTATAATTTATATAATTAGTACAATTATATATATTTTTAAAAATCCAATTAATTTTATATCCAATGAGCTTTTTCAGCTAAGATTTCTTTTCAGTCTTAGATTTCAGCTAGAATGAGCCGTGTTTCAAGGAAGCATAATTTTACTGACTTATACTGACTGCAGTGGCATGTGAATTCACACTCAGGATTACAGATCGCGAATGCTTTGGCCGTCTCCTTGTGACATATCGACCGGTGACACTTGGACTTTGATGACTGTGGTTTGTTGGCACAGAGATTAGCAGCGATTGAGCCGATAACAGGAGAGTGATAGGTTAATTCACCAGCTCTCTACCTACCTTACCTTGAAGAGAACAAAGTGCTGTCCTCGGCTTGTTTTCAAGTCAGTCCTGCAGCTTTGCCCCCCAAATATGTGACGATAATGCTAAAACTTAGAAAATAGTGCAGTCAAGTTAGTTGCCTCACTGCATTGAAGTCTCGAATGAACATAATATTAAACCAGACATGCAAAGTAACCACCGTTTAAATACATTTTCCTTCAAGAGACCGAAACGTAATGTTTCTCCAGCTAAAATTAGCTTTTATCCAGCTGAGCAGAGATGAACAAAAGTTAGTCATGAATAACAAGACAGAGCAGACAAAGGGAAAACGTAGAATGAGTTTCCTTTTGTCATCCATTCATGTCAGAACAAAGCGTGACCTTGAGTGTCACGCTCGGCGAGAGGAACCGTATAGTATAAGGTGGAGTATAAGTCCATTTCTTCACATACGCTGCGTACCGTTACTTGGGTGTCTAAACACAACTGATAGTCAATAGTCTCCTCTCACCAGAATCAGACTGAGGAAGAGATTCAGACGCATCCAGGAAGCTGTTAATTATAGCTGACAATACCGGAGTACTGAGACGGAAGAGGAGAAGGTCAAGAAGAGTGAATTAATAAATCACAGAGGAAGAGTGAGACGGGAAAACATGAAATTAAGACATGAAATGAATCCCGTGTCCTTTATGAGTTTGTGAAGGTTTTACCTGGGGCTGAGGCTGTATGAGCAACGTGTAATTTTCTTCTCTGCTATCCATTTTTAACTGTAATACATCAGAGCGACGTTCTCATATTGATGTGTTTGCCGTGACACGTACAGTAGCAGAGCATATAAAGAGCTGTCAGACCAACATATGAACACAATTCCCATCCGAACAGAGTCGTGAATCATCTTATCTTTGAGTGATGTTGTGTGACATGTCGATTGTTCATCTCTGAACTGACCTGATCTTCACTGGCCTATAAGTACATCATCGTCTGCTTGGGTCGTTTGCTGCTAAATGTTTCTCCTGTCCTACCCATCATTTCAATGTTGGTTATGTTGTAAAAATAATAATTTTCATCCCACTTTCATAAAACATTCCATTCAATGGTTTGACAAGCATGATTTTCTTTAAAGTGTAGTTGTATTTTTCTATTTTAATTTACAGGGTTATTATAGGTGACTAAAACTAAAACCATAAAACACTTTAACACTTTAAATAAAATAAAAAAATAATAATAATGTAATAATTAAATAAAGATTTATTTTAGCTAGTTGATGTTTTAAAATTACTAAAAACTTATAAAAACTATATGGGCATATTAAAAAATAATAATTAAAATGACAAAAAAATAATCCTAAATATTAATAAAAACTATAGTAGTATCTCAATGGTACTAAAATAACCCTGGTAATATAATATATACTATTCTAATTTATTCTACATATTTGGTCTTGTTTTCCAGTAAAATAGCTAAACAATAATAGCAGAAGATGCATTAACAGAATTGCATAGGAATTTTTTTTTTTTTAAAAAAGGAAGTTTTTTAATATGTATATTTCTACCTCCATTAAGCATACATTTGACCAATTAAGTGAAGTTTATGCTTTAAAAACATTTTTAGATAATATAATTTGAATTATATAATGATATGTTTGAATTTGAGCTATTTTAAATTTGATTTAAATTTTGCTATTTAAAAAAAATTGATTACAATTATAAATGTAATAATAGTAATAATAATAATAATAATAATAATAATAATAATAATAATAATAATTATTATTATTATATAAATAAATAAATAAATAAATAAATAAATAAATAAATAAATAAATAAATAAATAAATACAAATGATCAAAATTTAAATCAAATGTTAAAAAGTTCTATTCATATTATATTTTCTAAAAATGTTTTTTGCTTTCACATGTTTTGTCGTTTTGATTCTCAGATTTATCTTGTTTTATGGTTGTTTATATTATTTTATATTATTTTAAAATGCCAAATACTATTAGAGCATTGCGTTAGCAGCGCGAAAGATTGTGGATTCAATTCCCAGGGAACACACATACTGATATAAAAAAAAAATGTATAGCCTGAATGCAATGTAAGTCGCTTTGGATAAAAGCGTCTGCTAAATGCATATGTAAATATATATATATAAATATACTGTTTATGATTTTTTTTTTTGTATTGTTATGGTATTTCATGCTTAGAATCAATTAGACACCAAAATCTCTTATTTTACAGCAAACGAAAAGAATCCCTTTCATTACATGAACAAACTGAGCTCATGACAGCAACAGCAGCATCCATTACAAGCACGAATCAATGAACGACATGCAACCTCCGTGTAAGGCAATAGTGCCTAAATGCAATTTTCCTAAATGGCACCCACTGGATCCACTATCTGATATGTCTGATATTACGATAACCCACATTTAGATGACGCACAGCTCATCATCTTTGTTTGAATGTGTTAATTTAATGTGATTCATTAGAGATTGTTCCCCTGAGGTTATGCATCTTTTGTGTTGCATAACAAAATATCTGAAAGCTGACTGTAAGAGGCCGTCAGCAACAATTAAATAATGCATTTTGTTTGCCTTAATGCATATTTTATCACTTGGCCAAAATCGGAGCAGTTTTTGGGTTAATTCATCTGGAAAGGCTGCTGTGCGGCTGATGTTTGACTGTGTTTTGAACATGTGTATGTGAAATCTACATGGTGCAGCGTTTAGCTGATTGTGTATGCCGCTCTGCTCAGATTCTCAAGCTCTATCCCATCATTCCTTGATTTTCCAATCAAGCCCTTGAAGAGGAATCCAACTGAAATTCCTATCTCGAAATGGCAGTATAAGCATCTTATCGATGCGGTTCTAAATGACTGCTCTCTCACATATCCCCTGATTGATGATATTAAAGAACTAGTGAGAAGAGGGAAGTAAGTGAGCAAAATAGATTGAGAGAGAGGAGAGAAATCGTTAGACTGTTCCTGGCAGCTAAGCAAGCCTCCCGTTGATGCGGCTGAGCATAGTTTAAGACTGAAATATCCTTGAATTGCTCTCAGACGGCCAAGTATTAGCTTTCACATATGTGCCATTTCTTTGCAATGCCTTTTGTGGATCTATTTAGCTGCCTTAAGTATAATAGCATGATGACGGATTGTGTTATCAAAAATATCTTTTTAAAAATTATTTTATATAATTTTTTTTAAATTTATTTTTAATTACTAGCATGATTTATACTTACAATGTCTTAATTAAAAATATCTTTCTTCTACTTTATTAATGAGTTTTTTTTCATTGCAGTAGACTATTAAGAGCTGGTAGATTGTGCTTAATTGTCATGAAAATAATGCCATAATGCTTACAATCTTAATTGTCCTTTAAATAGGCTTCATTTTCTTTATGCGGAATAGAATTTTGTTATTCCTTTCTTTTGATTTTTATAGTGAGATACAGTATTACCCAAACATTTCTCGAGAGTTTTCGTGGGATTCACCCGGTTTCACAGTGTCAGTGGATTGTGAAATTAGCAAATGCAAAGTGCCGTGAAAAACTAGAGCCTTTACGGACCATGAAATGCAACATTTCGTTTCATTGAGGTCTGCTGTGTCACTTGATTGTTTGCTGCCTTCCATCAGCAATCCTTCCCACAATCCACCACAGCAATTCTCCAGTGTGTGCTTGTGATCTGGGCTGCAGTCCAGCTTCATGAAGTGATGTGTGTTGAAGGAGAGCCGCCGTAACCTCACTGCCCACTAAAACAAACAGGCCATAGACATGAGCCATGAGCTCCAGCCCAGATGACATAACACTGCTTCATTTTTGAGTTATGATGTCCCGAAAGAATGATTAGTGACAGATCACGGTTGGTTAACTAGCTTTATTTGCACAGCAGCACATGGCTTGCAGTGAAGATTGCATATAACAAATGGGTCAAGGTTTTGTTAGCATTGTCCAGTTAGTTAGACGTCATGACTTCTGAAGAAATTAAATTAAATTAAATTAAATTAAATTAAATTAAATTAAATTAAATTAAATTAAATTAAATTAAATTAAATTAAATTAAATTAAATTAAATTAAATTAAATTTTACTTTATTTAATTTTATTTTAATTTTGTTAGACGATTAAAAGTAATAATAAAAATGACAAAAAAATAACAACAAAATTGCTAAAACTTTCTAATTAAAATCAAAACAGAAAAATAAAAACAAAAAAATTAATATTAATCAAAATTATAATAGTATCTCAATAATACTGAAATAACTATGGTAATTTAATATGCACTGTTCTAATTTAATATGCATATTTGGTCTTGCTTTCCACTAAAAATAGGTACAAGTGTATTGCAAAAGATACAATTACTTCAGTATAATAATTAAATATTATATCTTGAATTCATTTTGGTCTTGATTTTTTTTCTGATATTCCTTTTAATTAATTACTTTAATTAATTTAATTACTTTTTAATTATATTTCTACCTCCATTAAGCATACATCTAACCAGTTAAGTGAGGTGTATGTTTTTAAATTATTTCCAATAAACATAAAAAAAGTATAGCAATGTGGTAACTTTAATTAAAATTATGTTCTCTTTTTAATATTTTTTATTTTACTTTATTATTATTATTATTATTATTATTATTATTATTATTATTATTATTATTATTATTATTTTTACTTTTACATCTTTTGGAATTTTACTTCTGAAATGTATCTAGTTTTATTGGTTGTCCGAGCTCATGGCTTATTTTTATTTTATTTTATTTTTAAATCCTATTGTTTTGTTATTTCATCTTAATTTATTTTCTTAATATTTTTTGTCAACATGTTTTGCTTAAAATTCATTATATCTAAAAAGTATATATATATATATATATATATATATATATATATATATATACGTCAGGTTAAGAAAACATGTCTGGCTTCACACATCTTTTGACTGATCTTGATCTGGATCTGGTTTGTTCCTGCATAAATTAAGCCCTGCCAGATGGCAAAATATGCTGAAATCACTTCAGAGGAGGTAAAGGCAAAACATACAAAAGAGAAAAAACAGAGGCAACCAGACAATGAGAAATGCAAAGCCCCTCGTGATGGGCCGTAGATATTGACTGTTGTATCTCCTCTAGGTAAGCATTGTTTAAGGCTAACTTTACACTTTGAATCCAGCGAATGAGTCCCAGTGGACCAGCGCTGTGTTGTTTGCTGAGTTTGAACTTCCTCAGTGGGAATGAAGCAACCTTTATCAGCCTGACATTGTACTGTATCGCCCAGAAAGGACCCTGAAATCCATTACTGAATTTCTCTTTCTCAGAAACCTTGCCTGCATTTATCTATTGTACAGCTTTCCCAGTCGCACAGTTTAGTGCTGCAGTGATTTCTTTCAGTCAGATACGTGCCGTGTTCTTGAGATCAAAAAGAAAACGAAAGGAATTATACAAAGGACAAAGTGACGCGCGATATACACCCGAACATAACAATTGAAACTTCCCGCAGCATGTATGTCTCAATCCTGAGCTTTACAGTGTGAAATGGCACAGCTTTATAGGAGATCCTGGAGATAAGAAGGGTCCGCTGCTCTGCGTGTCTGTAATGAGACCCCATGACACCGTGGTACCGTGTGCCCTCTCGACTGTGAGAACATATATATGCCTGCCGGCGGTCTCTGCAACCCAACATAATTGTCACATCAGATGAGTGTCCTATTGACCCGCCGGTGAAAGGTTGATTTTTGATGACACATGATGTTTTGACATTGTAGCTGTTGCTCTGGAGGAATGGACATTGTATTTCTTTGTGTTAATCTCTCTTTTTTTTTTTTTTTTTTAGATCAAGGTCAAGGACAAAAACTGACTGGTCGGGTTGCCAGCAGCCTATATATCTATATTTTTTATTAAAGCTCTAATTCATGTGTATCTTTTAAAAAAGGTGATTTGGCTAGTTAGTTTTAGCAGTTAGATGCTGCTATGACGCTGGCTCTTTATTCATGACCATTCAAAAGTAGCAATTTAGTATATATTTTGCAAGCAAAATGTAGTAAGTTACCTTTTTAATTTATTTGAAGGGCTCTAAAATTTCAAACTAAGTCTGAAACTAATATATTCTTATATCAATATCTTATTATCTCCCTGAGGTTTAGTTTAGTTTAGTTTAGTTTACCTTAGTTTAGTTTTGTTTGAGGGGTCTAATATTTAAAAATATGTCTGGAACAAATCTCCTATTTTGTTTTATTTTATTTTATTTTAATTTATTTTATTTTATTTTTGTCTCATTTTGTTTATTTTTTTGTTTTGTTTTGTTTTGGTATGGAACTAATATTTTCTCATAAGTATTTTATTATTTCCTGGTATTTTATTCATTAATTCATTCATTCATTCATTCATTCATTATTTTTTTAAATTTCCAGGCATTTTATTTTATTTTATTTGACTCTAATATTTTAAACAATGCCTGGAACTAATAATTTATTTTATCAATATTTTATTATCTTCTGGATTTTTATTTGATTTGATTTGATTTATTTGAAAAGCTGTAATATTTCAAACTATGCATACACTATGAAACTATTTTTTCCCCCCTAAATCAATATTTTATTATAGCTCCCTGGCATTTTTTTAAAATTTAATTTTATATTCAGAGGAATCTAATATTTTAAACCATGTATGGAATAATACTTTCTTATGTTTTCTTTCTTTATCTCTCTTATTAGTGCGTCTGATCAGTGTAGTAGTGCAGAGATGGCAATATGGGACGGCGAGCACTAAGCAAGCAGCTGTCATTGAGATGAATGTGAATGCTAACGGCTAGCTCTCTCCAGGTATAATAGACTTCCTCAGCTGGGACTATAATAGTTAACCTCTCAAAGAAGGTAAGTTTTAAAGCACCACTGCCTTCACAGCTCTAATTTTGTAATAAAATTTCCCACTTTAAGCAGCAAATTACAAGAAAAGTACTGTTGGATTTCAGCTTAATTCCATTAGCATGCAGAATCCGAATGCCTGATAGTTTTGTGCATATATTTAGATTGAATTGGGATTGAATTGTCGATGTGAACACCCTGTAAGAGTCATATCTGATCTGGCGCACATGACCATAAACCAGCTTAATTATACCAGGCTTTCTTAATAGCCAACTTAATGTTTGGTCATCCCAAGACTAGACACATGCCCGCTCTCTTCATGCTGTTCAGTTCATATCAGCCCGGTTGAGCTCTAGAGATGCTAATCTACGTTTTGACTCTATTAGCTCAGTACTTGAAGAGAGTTTGGAGCCCTAGAGGAAGGATTGATTGTGACACATTGGTTCACCTGCACGGAGGCTCTGAGAGGCCGTGAACAGGTGTCGACACATGGAGGGAAACGGACTAATTAAGAACAAAGGATTTTTGAGAGTCGAGTCTCCAGGCGCTGAGCGTAACGCCAGATGCTTTACCTGTTTGATGCCTCAAAAACAGGTCTGAGAGCGGGCAGACGGATAGTGACGAGGGGTCGGGAATTTCACACGCCGACCGCATTGTCTTTTTGTTCTTGTCATCTTTACCCACTGATGATTATGGAGCGACCTAAATTTAGACCAAATAGTGTCTTGCAGATGCTCTCATTATTGCTTATTTTCCCTTACAAAATTATATTAATATGTTATGTCTATATATTCATTTTTGTTATGCAAAAATGTTTATGATGTTATTTTGTATATTAAAAACATATTTTTTTTTTTACAATTTGTTTGTTGTATTACACTCTTTATAATAATAACTGAGCAACAATATGAGATATTTGCAACATAGGCTTTTTGGAAATACATTCCTCTACCTATATTTTTGCAAAAATGTAACTATACATACGATTCACTGCAGTTTCCAACTGAAATGAACACCATTGGCAGTAAAACACCAATAACTTCTAATCCTGTTCACACAAATTATGATTACAGAGCCAGATTATTGATTAATAAAGACTTATTTTCACACAGTATCTTCCACAATACTATGTTATGACTCCGAAACACTTTTACCATAGTGCAGGTATTTTTGTAAACTAACATATTTTGATGTTTGCATAACATAACCAGCTCCATATGTGTGGGTTTTCTGATGTAGCAAACTTGCAAACTTGCAGAGCATTCGAGTAAAAGTTTGTTAGACATGAGTGACAATGAAAAATAAAAGCAAGGTAAAATGGCATGGTTGCTTCAGCCAATGTGTTTTTATCTCATGGTTGCTTTTTTTTAACACTGTTGGTTAGGTTTAAAGGGTTTAGTGTAGGTGGTATGCTATTTTCAGACTTAACAGAGCATTAACCTTTTAATGTCACTCATTGGACATTTCTTTACCGAACTACCGCAATATGTACAACAACCAATGTGCAGTTGTATATTAAAACATATATTATTATATCATATATATTTTTGTACATATTGCTTTCAAATTATGGTATAATTATTGATTTATTGTATTGCGACTGCATTGTGATTGGTGATACCCATATTGCCAAATTGAAAGAATCCTAATGCATATTAATGCATACAAAACTTTTGCAAAAAATGAAATGTATGTAAAGATATGTAAAGATTCTTCAAAGGTCAGCAATAAACAGTCGAATGCTCTGCCTTTTGTTCATATTTCTAGACAGGTTACATAATATGGCATTGTGTTTTACTTTAGTGCAATTATTAAACACTTTTTGTCTTTTGATGTGTATAATTTTTTTTTTATTTATTAAAAAGCATAAAACAAACTATTACAGCTGTTGAATTACACTGTTTTTAAAAAGATAGGGAACATTACCTTTTTTTTTTGAAAGAAAATAATTCATCAAGGACACATCAAACTGATCAAAAGTGACAGTAAAGATGTGTAAAGTTGCAAAAGATTTCAGATTCAAATAAAAGCTTTCTATTCATCAAGAATCCTGGTTTAAAAAAAAGTATCACGGTTTCAAAAAAAATAAAATAAATAAATAATAATAATAATAATAATAATAATAATAAGAAGAAGAAGAAGAAGAAGAAGAAGTAGAAGACTGGAGTAATGATGATGCACTTTTGATCAAATAAATGCAGCCCTGGAGATCATAATTTATTTATTTATTTATTTATTTTTTATATAATTGATTTTTGGAAACCATGATAAGACTGATTAATAATTTGACCTTAAACATATGTTTAAACATATTGTAGTAAGCGAATGCACACTCAAACTTGAACGTTATGCTCTTTTCAGTTTGCTTGCAAACCTGTGACTTTATTTCCCATCCTCATTATTAATATATCTGTCTATTTTTCTCCTCAGCAGGTTTTCATTTTCCCACAGGAGGAGAGTCTGAAAGCAGCTGTATTTGTCTCCACCACTGACCAGAATATTCATTCAGCTGACAATGATGCAGCTACAGTATGTGTGCTGTACTTGAGGGTGAGTCAACAACTGCTTTGTATCACAGACTAATTTTATGGCACGTTTGTCGCTTCCATGCCTCTACTTTTCCTTTGTTATCAGCATTTGGTGACAGCTAGACAGCAGGGTGCTCGTACAGCCAAATGTGTTCTCGAAATCAATGCAGCATCCCATGCTTGAGACCTTGGAGACAATTTCCCCCCTTAATTCTGCAGTTAGTATCATGCTGTTATAAATACTGACCTGAGGAGGGCAGTGTGGATCTGATTAACAACGCTTTGATGGTTTGCTCTACTAGTGGACACAAGCGAGCTTGTAAAAATCAGATCCCTCTAGCGTATCCTCTTCCTGGATACAGTCAGTGGAGAATATTCCGCTTTTATTGTGCTGCCGGCCTGTGCTGCTAAATAATTGATGGGATTCTCATGGGCAAAGCTCTGCTGTGTGTGTGTGTGTGTGGAGATCTAGAACAGTCACTTTGATGGAGGACATTCATTGGCTGTTGTTGAAGTGTGCGGAGTGTGTGCACTCCTGACTCATCAAACAGTAGAACAAACACATGGATTTAAACATTTGCTCTGCTTTATAAACATGCTAAAATGTAAACTGACAGGGATACACCCATTCAGACGTGTTAGTTTTGATCCAGCGTCTGCCTCTGCTAAAAAAAAATGTATACCATTTTGTATATATATTTGCATGGAAACAGATTGTAAACAAGTCATGGCTTGAAGCTACTAAAGCTTGAAAGAAAGATGAGACACTGTGGAGACAGTTCAGATTTCATATTTTTTAAATTAATACTGTTTAGTGACACAGGAAGTATGTTTGTATTCAGACTATTTAATTAGAAGCCAAAAAGGGCCACATTTATTCCACAGAAGAAGCAACAGGTGTCCATTTTATATCTAATGTAATTTGAAAACAGATACGTCCTATATTTTCCACTTTTGTGGAAATATTTTCCTTTTTTCCATTTTATTTTCCAATTTTCTGTGATGCACTGAAATTTCGGCAACATGGAAATATTTTGTCAAATTAATTCTCAGTTTGGAAGGCCGAAACCATTAATTCTTCTATTGACAATATCAATTTCTAGTTTTTAATAGATGTTTATTTTGATGAACCACAATCTTTTAATCTATGCTGTTTTCAGTTGATGCATGAAGAAAACATCAGTGTTATTTATAGCGCATCTCCCATCCAATAATTGCAATATAAAGTCTGAGCTTTCAAATTGTCATTTTGGTAAGTGTAAGCCTACTATGTTTCATATTCATTAATTTTTGCTCAACCTGTCATCTTCATTCAGTGTATGTTTGAATAAATCTGTCATGAAGACAAGTTTTATTATAGCCACCATTTAAATGTTTATTTTTCAAAAATGAATTGGAGTAGAAACACAATTATATCCTTAAAAAGTTTAAATGTTAAATGTTTATATGCAACTCTAGTTTTATTAAATTGTTGATTACTAAATAAATGTAATTTAAATAACCGATTATTGATTTATTTAATCATAAATCAATCATAAGCCATCTTGATTTTGCCAAGATGGCTCCGTGCATGGCTGCCATGGTGTGGAGCTCTCCCATTCTTTTACTGATTTTGTTCGTTTGTTCTGTGTTTAGTCATTCTCTTAGTGTCAGTTTTACCAGAGACGAACTACTGGACATAAGGCAACACACACCAGACAACTTTTTGCCGGTTTTTGATTATTCAGACGCTTTGTTCGATGTTCTAGTCAGAGGGGCAGCGATCCCACTCAGACGCAAATGAGGGAAGTGCGCCGGCGAGCTGGTTAAGCTCCACGAACGCGGCTTCTGAACAGCGCTTCCTAGTATCCATCTAGCGAATCTCCGATTCCTTCCTAACAAAACGGACGAACAACTTCTCACCTGCACAAACAAGGACTTTTCAAAATCTGTTGCATTGTGCTTCACTGAAACCTGGCTGAGTGAAGCCATTCCGGACAACGCGCTTCATTTGCCGGGCTTCCAGCTGTTCAGAGCGGACCGCATCGCAGAGTTAACGGGGAAAACAAAAGATGGTGTACTGTGTTTCTACATAAATGAAGGTTGGTGTTCAGATGTAACAACTCTGAAGAAGATGTGTTCTCCTAATTTGGAGGCGCTCTTCATAAACTGTAAACCGTTCTATTCGCCCCGAGAGTTTTCCTCTTTCATTCTCGTGAATGTGTACGTGCCTCCGGACGCGTGCCTGAGCGCCGCGATGCAACAGCTGGCCGAACAAATAACTGAAATGGAGCAACGGTACCCGGACTGTCTTTTAATCATTCTTGGGGATTTTAACAAAGCAAATCTCTCCCATGAACTGCCAAAATACAGACAGCACATTGCATGTCCCACCAGAGACAGTAATATATTGGATCACTGTTACACAACAATTAAAGATGCATGTCACTCTGTCCCACAAGCAGCTTTGGGGCTCTCTGATCACTATTTGGTTCATCTTATACCAACCTACAGGCAGAAACTGAAAGCAGCTAAACCTGTATTAAGGACTGTTAAAAGATGGACTAATGAAGCAGAGCAGGATTTACAAGCCTGTTTCTACCTTACTGATTGGAGTATTTTTGAAGGTGCTGCCATCTGGATGAGCTCACGGAGACTGTAACTTCATATATCAGTTTCTGTGAGGATATGTGCATCCCCACCAGGTCATTCTTATCATTCAATAATGATAAACCGTGGTTCACAGGGAAACTCAAACAGCTTTGCCAAAGATAATAATATATAATAGATAATTCATGCCAAAGAGGACGCTTACAGAATTGGGGATAAAATCTTGTATAACCAGGCCAGACACAGACTAACAAAGGAGATTAGAGTGGCTAAAAAGAACTACTCTGAGAAGTTGAGAAAAGAACTTTCAGCAAACAAGCCGGCATCAGAATGGACTGGTCTGAGGAACATCACCATGTACAAGACACCACCCCCACAGTCTGTGGAGAATCAACAACTGGCTGACGATCTGAATGTGTTTTACTGTCGATGTGAAAAGGCCAGACTGACACCTAGCAGCCGCTCTGATCTGCACTTCACACATTCACCTACCCCCCCTGCAACCTCCCTCCCTCCACCATTCAACCTGCGCTTAAGGTCTGTGTAGAGGATGTCAACCGGGTCTTCAGGAAGCAGAAATCTAAGAAAGCTTCAGGCCCAGACGGTGACCAACTGCCCCCCATTTTCACACAGATCTTCAACAGATCACTGGAGCTGTGTGAAGTTCCCTGCTGCTTCAAACGCTCCACCATCATTCCCGTCCCCAAAAAGCCCAAAATCACTGGACTTAACGACTACAGACCTGTCGTTCTCACGTCTGTGGTCGTGAGGTCAATTGAGCGACTGGTCCTAGCCTACCTGAAGGACATCACTGGACCCTTGCTGGATCCTCTTCAGTTTGCCTACAGAGCAAACAGGTCTGTGGATGATGCAGTCAACATGGGACTGCATTTCATCCTGCAACACCTCGACAAAACTGGTAATTATGCAAGGATCTTATTTGTGGACTTCAGTTCGGCCTTCAATACCATCATGCCTGACCTTCTCTCAGACAAACTGACACATCTCTCCGTGCCCACCTCCATCTGTCAGTGGATCACCAGTTTCCTGACAGACAGGCAGCAGCTAGTGAGGCTTGGTAAACTCACATTCAGGACTATCATGATCAGCACTGGTGCCCCTCAGGGATGTGTTCTCTCCCAATTGCTCTTCTCCCTCTTCATGAATGACTGCACTTCATAGGACCCCTCTGTCAAGCTCCTAAAGTTTGCAGACGACACTACAGACATCGGCCTCATCCAGGACAGAGATGAGTCTGCTTACAGACGGGAGGTTGAGCAGCTGGCTGTCTGGTGCTGTCTTAACAACCTGGAGCTAAACATTCTCAAAACAGTGGAGATAGTCGTAGACTTCAGGAGGAACCCCTCTGCACTCCCCCCACTCACCATCATGGACAGTACTGTGGCTGCAGTAGAGTCATTCAGATTCCTGGGTACCAACATCTCTCAGGACCTGAAGAGGGACAATCACATTGACTCTATTGTGAAAAAAGCCTAGCAGAGGCTGTATTTCCTCCGCCATCTGTGGAAGTTCAACCTGCCACAGGAGCTGCTGACACGGTTCTACTCTGCCATCATTGAGTCTGTCCTGTGTTCATCTATAACTGTTTGGTTTGGTTCAACTACCAAATCAGACATCAAGAGACTACAACGGACAGTCAGGACTGCTGAGAGGATTATCGGTACCCCTCTGTCCAGCCTCCAAGAACTTTACACCTCCAGAGTGAGGTAAAGGGCTAAGAAAATCACTCTGGACCCCTCACACCCAGCCCACTCTCTCTTTGAACTGTTGCCCTCTGGCCGATGCTACAGAGCACTGTGCACCAAAACAGCCAGACACAAGAACAGTTTTTTCTCCCAGGCCATATCCCACCTGAACAACACATAACACACCTCAGTACTGGACATCTGTATACAACTCAACAAACCTTCTTCGATATTTAGCACATATGCACATTCACAATTTTGTCTGGACATTTTTCCTTTTTCTGTATATTTTTATTACTACTGTTATTCATAATTTATTGTATATTCTCTTTAATATTAGTGTTTTATAACCTTAACTTTATGTATGTTTGCTCTATGTTTGTACTTTCTGTACAAACATTAAGCTCTTAACACCAAGACAAATTCCTTGTGAACACACTTGGCAATAAAACTCTTTCTGATTCTGATTCTGATTATTAAAAGTTATTTTTGGTTTTAGTTTTAGTTCAGTGAAATTATTTTGGTTCATCACTACTTTTTATCATATTGCTATTGCTGCTGTTTATCATATTTCTGTTTTCTTCTGCTGCGCAAATAGGGCCAGTTTCATTTCAAATGCCATCACATTATTCAGCATCATCGCGTAAGCTTTTCTTAGCCTTCAGCTTTCAGATTAAATGAATTTGTTTGGCATGTTACATCAGTCAGAAAAGCTGCATTGTACATGAGTGTGTCATCCACGAAGGGTGCTAGTAAATTACGTCAAAAGCGAGAGAGGACCTTTTCATGACTAAAGCATAGTTTAGGACATTAAAGGACTAACAGAGTCCTTTCTGTCACTAGCATCATCAATCAAGATCCAAAACGTGATAACGTTTGACTGATGAGCTCTCAAAACACATAGTTAGCATTCACAGTTACAACTGTATTGCATTAGACACAGAATTAAAAGTGCACTGCTTAATTTTAACGTGACATTTGGGAGCTAATTATAACAAATATACATTCATAAGGACATGTGGGGGGCCGAGTATAAAAGCAGACGAGCCAGATGCGGCCCACGGGCTGCATGTTAAGTGTCTGTTGACTTCCACAGTGCGCCCTCAGTGTTTAGTTAATTATCCCATTCATTGATTTCTCCACTCTGATGTTCTTCATTCAAGAGATGAATATTGTGCTTCATAACTGGACATGCCTCAGATCGGTTCACAGATCTACGTCAAAGGGAACCGCTGCCACTGTCAGTGAATAGTCATGTATTTCCACCCTTAGCAATGCAATTAGCATCACTCCTGTAGATGTGCCGAGGGTCAGACAAAAGCTATAGTTTATGTCTGTTTTGGAACAGTATGACATAAGCATCTGCCTGTGACATATTATGCAGTTAATGTGGCCTGGCAAGAAAATTTCCGGTCAGGTTAGTGCAGTTTTAATTTGTTCACCAACTATTATGGTTGTGTAAGAGCCATAGCTTAGCAGTTAGTGAACTTGCTTGAGACATTGAGCCGTGGTGCTTGTGTTATGTGACTTTGAATCAAGATTACAACACTTCCTGATCCTTTTAACCATTATTATTATTATTATTATTATTTTACCAATTATTTGTTGTATTACACTGTTTATAGTAATAACTACTGTGCAACAATATGGGATATTTGTAACATAGGCTCATTGGAAGTACATTTCTCTACCTACATTTTTGCAAAAACGTGACATACAATTCACTGCAGTTTCCAACTGAAATGAACGCTAGTGGCAGTAAAACACCAATAACTTCTAATCCTGTTCACACAAATTACGATTACAGGGCAAGATTATTGATTAATAAAGACTTATTTTCACACAGTATCTTCCACAATACTATGTGTGGCAGGGTAGTTAGATCCTCCCTGTATTGAAGATAGAATATTGGTAGCCTATCAGCAGGCATAGGTGGGTTTATAAAGGGCTAATTTGTGTCAGTCAGATGTGTCACTCTCAGGTGCCCCTGCCCCATTCTGGTACTGGTGTTTGACACTGTGTGCTTGTTAGCGGTGTGGCTAATTTAGTCAGGGCTCGCTTTGGTTTGATTTTGTGCATCTATTGGAAGGGTAAGCATTACAGCAGCATGGTTTAGTGTCTTTTATATCAGTTTGTTATATTAATGTTATCGTTCCTGTAGCATTTATAGCCGTACGAGATGTCAACTGGTTAATGTTTGTGATGTGTGTTTGGTCGGACTGCCTACTCAGGTATGTGTAAAATTGTTGTATATAATTGGAGACTTTAGCCATATGTGGGAGCTTAGTTATGTTTGTATTTTTGTTGCAGCATCCTGTTGCTTCTGTTCTGCCGTACGCCTGTGCCAGTTTTGTTTGGTGTGGCAGATAGCAGTATTATCCAGTACATTCACGCTGCTGTCTTGTTCCTTGTTGATTCGTTTACATTTATTTGTATTAGTTTAATTTTGCTTTCATGTATTAGTTGCTGTTTTTGTGTGTTTTTCTCTGTTGGATGGTTCATCTTGGCTTTATATTTTACCATCCGTTTATATAAGGCCTTATCGGCCTCTATACATTATATGCCGAATGCCTGGTGACTTTATTCATTTAGATTTATAATCTGATTGTTATTTTCTTTTGACCTGTGTGTATTTTATTTTGTGTGGTTTATTAAGTTGATTTGGTTTATCTGATTACAGGTGCTGTGTGTCCAACAAAAAGCAGGGAGACAGATTTTCCACACTTGTGCGTTGGTGGTGCTGTCTTGTCACCGTGTGCAGTGTTGTGCCGTGTCGATTACCAACAGTAATTTCACTGGGTATTGTGTGAGTGTGTGAATGTGTGCACTGATAGTGTGTGATAATTGAAATTTATGCTTCTTTAGGAGTTTGACACCAGTTGGCCACAGCCCTGTATATCTTGTTGTGTGGTGTTTTTGTATTTTGGAGGTCAGCAGCAAGTAGTACCATCATTTTAAGTTTGTTGTTGTTTATGTGATTCTTTTTAACAAATTAATTTATTAATTTAATTAATAAAACACACAAATATATTTCTGTACCCACGTCTCTTGCTCGTTTATTTAGTAGAATTGAACCTGTGTTTCCTTGAGAAGCACCTGAGGGTGCATAGTATTTCCCTGGGTGCAAGTCCTAGGGTGACGTAGTCATCTTTCCAGTGTTACCGTTTCTGTTGCACAACGCCACTCTACTACATATGTTATGACTCCAAAACACTTTTACCATAGTGCAAGATTTGAATACTAACAAACCTTTTAACGATTTTACAATGAGCCTTGGTTGGTTATTTTTGGTGAACACAAAGCATATATATGCTACACGTATAGTCAGGTGGATGTATAGGTATAGATGTACAGCTGTATTGAAATCTATTCAAATCCACCTTGACGTTCTCCATGTTGATTGCTAGGTTGGGGTTCAGCATCCTTTCCTTTCAAGACCCTCTTATTCAATCAATTATTTCTTCTTGGGGTCCTTCATTATGGCATTCTGGGTTTTAATTAACAGTCTCCTGGTAATTACACAATCTGAGAGTAATTAGGGATGGTGGATGATAAAAGTTAGCCAGCGTAATGGGGGATTAGCAAAGACGCAGCGGAACGGCTGCCGTCTATGAAACCAAACCCTCATTTAGAGCTAATTTAGTAATGGTAGACCGCCTCACGCTGAGAAAAGCAAGAGGCGTTTGACATTTTTAATCTATGCTCTCCCCATTCTAATGCCATTCTTCAAAATGTTACATTTGTAGCTTAAGAAAGACCCTTTTGCCTTTTAATGAGACCTTTAATGAGTCCCATGCACTAATAAATAGCACAATTATGACATGTCGTGAAGATGTTGTCTTTACTGCTGGTTTATTGGGATGAATATGAACCCTTTGTTTTCTGGCCATGAATTAAACCTTAAAGACGATGTTATTAATTCTTTCAATGTTAAAATACTTTTTCGTATTTTATAGTTTGATTTCCTGAAGGCTATAATGCTGTGGCTTTAGCCCAACATGCTCAAACAATGGCGTGAGTTTGGTGCGAGGTGTTTGTGAGACCAATGGAAGATTTTAATGCCAAGACTTTAAAATATTCTAACCGCTCTGAATACCATAGTAATCCTAGTAACAATTCCTTAGCAATGGGTAGACAGAAAGTTAGTGACATACACATTCAAATCCAATTCTGTGCTGGTTGCACTGCCTTTTTATTCAGAAAGATATAAAAGTGCATTTATATTAGCAATTCTGTTTGGTGCCTCCAGTGATGCAGAAATCACACACTTCACCTTTAATAGGTATCCTTCACATGTGCAACCCGTGGAATATCATCTCTGAAGATCATATTTTTCAGTCAGGTGATAGGACCTGCCTTGAATCTCAAGCATGTGTGAAAAAGTCTACCTCTCATAAACGACTGCAGAGCATCACTTGATTTCTGCTCTTTAATACCAGCATAAAGCTCTCTGTCGAATAATCCATAGAAATAAGTTATACAGCATTATTAGTTACTGTAAACCCATGAGACATCCTGAACATCACCATTTAGAGTGTTTTAGTTACACTTTCATTATACAGTTTTGATTTAGAAGCAGCAAAGTCAATGTTATAATTTTTTACTCTTATACAAGCATGCACATACTATGTAAAATTGACCTTGAGATAATATTGAGATAATATGCTTTAAAGATATTTCATAAACATTGTAGTATTTTTGGATGCGTCAATTGAATTTATATAAGGACTGGTACTAGAAGCGACTGTAAGAGGAAACATTTATTGCTTACAGAGCAACTCGTGACAGGAATATACTTTCAGCTGGTTTAAATGACCCAAAATGTCTTGTAAAAAAAGTAAAAACATATTTACTCACGTATCAAACCAAAATTGTGAACATAACATTTAATTCACATAGCTCAGCTATAAAACCGTATCGGCTGTGCTACTTGTTTTTTTTTTTTTTTTTTTTTAGATTTATGCTGTGACCAGTTTTAGACCAGGAAGCCAAAATTACTTCAAATAATAATAAAAAAGACAAAACATGCATTAACATAGGCCAAATCAACCAAAAGTTAAGATATTTTACTGAATATATGAGGTAGTTTAATTTTAAAAGTGTTTTCCTGGAAAAGTTATGCAATTAATAAAATCTTATAATGCAATTGAGAGCAATTTTATAATGATTATAGTTTTTTCTAGTCATGCCAAGCTATTAAATTGAGTTGAAATTGTGAGTAAAAAAATCTTTTTTAAAAAAGTCTTTATCCCTTATCCTTATCCAGTAAATCACAAAAGACTGGAAAAGTTATGGGGTCTTCAAATAATGTTGTGTACGGTGGCCGAGAGAGCTCAACGTGCTGCAAATAGAAAAAAGCAAAAAAAAAAAAAAAAAAAACACCTGCAAATTAAAAAAACAACTTCATCAATTTGACAACGCGCTACAAATGCTCACAACACAACCAGACAAAGAAACGTGCTGCAAATAAAATTCTTTATTTGGTTGTGTTGTGAGCATTTGCAGTGTGTTTCTTTATTTGTTTGTGTTGTGATCATTTGCAGCACCTGCTGTAAAATTGATGAAGAAGTTTTCTTGATTTGCTGGTGCTTTTTCTATTTGCATGTGTTTTCTGAAGTTGCAGTGCATTGAGCTCTCTCGGCCACCCTAGTTGTGGAAACTTGGGGCCTTTGAGTCAAATAAATTGAAAACCACTTAGACTTATATTTTTTGAGATTCCCATAAACAGCAAGTAAAAATGAGCTATTTTTGGCTGAATTGGAGACAATTCTATCAGTTAAATAAAGACAGGGGCGTGTCTAGAGGAGGGGGCACGAGGGGGCACGAGACAACAGGAAGAAATGTAACATTCAGCACCAGCACCGCTTAAAATAGAAATCGTTATGTTACATTTCTTCCTGTTGTCTCAAAGATTAAAGGCACAATCACTTTCCCAAATAGTCGGCAGTAACGTGGTAAATGCTAAAATGTGGTGTTTTAAAAATGTTAGCGTTCTGACACTTGGAATTTTAAGATGTAGAATAGTAAACACCTGATTGTATTGAATAAACAAACGTTTTTGCATGGTAGTCTTATATATTTTTTTATTTTCGTTTGCAATATCCAAGAACAGCTTCACATTATACGATTTTGTCTTTAATCAGATGAGAATATGGCTATTAAATATACTATTTGTGTAATATTGATGATTAAGTTAGAGTTTTTTTTTTTTTTTTTTTTTTTTTTTTTTTTTTAGACAATTTTGTGTAAAAAAAAAAAAATGAAAAGTGGACAACAGCAGCAATACATTCAAGGTTTCTTCAAGAAGAAACCATGTCAAAGACATGTAGATGCAGTACAGTGCAGTGCAGGTCAGAACCAATCCACCTGGCAGGGCCAAGTTGGCCAGCAAATTAGCATCCCTGAACCTGGCAGCACAGGTCAGAGCCAGCCAGAGAGGGCCAGTGAGGACTACACCAGCAGCCATCTATCTGTAGCAACAGGGGAAAGTCAGAACATGCAATTTTTTTTACAAAAAGTTCACTAGACACAAACACACACAACACACACTTGTTTCAATATCCTTGTGGGGACATTCATAGGCGTAATGGTTTTCTACTGTACAGACCGTATATTCTATCGCCTTACACCAACCCTACACCTAAACTTAGCCCTCACAGGAGACTTTTTGCATTTTTAGATTTTCAAAAATCTTCATTCTGTGTGATTTATAAGCTTCTTTACCCGTGGAGACCTCAATTTAGGTCCCCACTGTGACACGAGTCCCCATGAGTCTGTGTGTGTTCAGGTTTAAGTCCCCACCTGAACAGAAAAACAGGTACACACACATACACACACATACCGTCTGTTTGGACAATAAAAGCTGAGAACAAGTATTGTCTGATCAGTGTTTTTTATTTATAAAAAGAGAGATGAGTTGTCCAGGCAATTCTGCAGTGCCATTTTTATGTCATCCCACTTGTGTTGGGGCACATGACTTTTCCTATGGGCCCCCCCTGGCTGGTTCTTGGTCCCCCCTGTGCCACCCCATTAAAAAAATCCTAGAATCGCCTCTGTCCAGAGACACATTAGATGGAATGGCTGGTACTGTAATTTCGTCCTTTGTTTTTCAGTGCTGTTCTAACATCCAATTTTTTTTCTCCCTCTATCACTTTTTCTCTTTGTCTCAATTTCCTAGTTCCCATTTTTTCCTAAATATCTGTTTCTTCACCGCTGTGCTGTCCTGCAGTGCATTTGTCTCCGCCTGTCTGCCTTTCGTCTCTCTCGCTGTTGTGTGTTCAGTTTCTGAGCCCATCACTCCTGCAGCTCCACCATTATGGAGCGCTCAGACGCTGATAAAACAACCCAGTGAGTCAGCAACCGTAGGATCAGAAGAATTCACCTGCACCACACACACACACACGCACACAGTAATCTTGAGAGAAAAAGCAGTTCTTTCATTCTCATTGTCTGACTCTGTTGTACTTTGCACCCCAACTACGGTTGGGATTCTTCTACAAAACTGCTTCCATTTTTGTAAAGAATAGTGGAATCAAATCATTTGCATGAAGTTCAGTTTTGTTGACGTTTATATATTTTTCTGGTGATGCAATTAGAATGCTGTCCTACAGTAGCCTATTTTTTAACCAATAACTAACTAATCAGACTAACCAATCTTTGACAGTTACATGTATGTAAGGTGAAATTGTGCTAAACCGCGAATCTGGCGTGCAGATAGTGCATGTCATTTGTGATTGTTATAAAAGCTATCTGGTCCATTTTTTAAAATTTTTCATAGCAGTTTGTTTCGACAGTAACCACAGCAAAGTGGTAAAAATGAGTAAAAAACAATTGCAAATTATTCCGTTTTTACTGAATAATTAAAAAAAGTAGCTTGCTTACAAATGAATATCATAAAATCATCACTTGCACTCTTATGTTGTTCCAAAACCGTATGATTTTCTGTCTTCCACAAAACACTAAAGGGGATTTTTTTCATGCAATTATAATAAATATGGCCTTTAAGCTTCAAAAAGGATGCAAAAGCACCATAAAATTGGTCAATGCAACATATTTCAAGTCTGCTGACACCAAACGATAGCTTTGTGCGAGAAAGAGAATAAAATTGAAGTTCTCTGAGTTGTATCTTTTCAGTGAATCGGATGATCCGGTTCATATCCGATTGATTGATTCATGAATCAGATGGATATGGTTCTGGAGTTAAACGCCCTGAATCAGTGATCTGAATTAGAGGTTAACAGCTCATTGGAGTGGAGGATTATCAGTGAATAGCATCTTAAATTTCAGTGTGTTCTTCAAACACATCTTTCATTGCTTTGGAAGACTTGGAATATAGCACATGAGCGAAATAGGCAATTTTATGATACTTTTATGGATCCTATTTGAAGCTTTTAAGTTGTACAGATTTGGGATGACATCAGGGAGTATAAATGATGGCAGCATATTCATTTTTAGGTGAAATAATCCTTTCAATGTGAACAGAAATCTATATGGAGTATAGAGAGTAGGCGGACGGAATTGGGTGCGGACCATCTACCATCTGACATGGTAGATATGAGAAGATTATGTACTTTAGTGTTTTCAGTCTATTTTTTAGTCCATTTGATTTTAATTCATTTTTTTGAGGAGTTTGATCACGCTGTAGTCATCAAAGCCCAATTGTACTGATAGAATATGTATGTGAATCACACAGAAGAACAGACAGTCTGCCGGCGCTTGATCAGGTGCACAAAGAGGGCAGCAGCTTTCATTTTTCAGTAATCTCATTTCTGCCTCGCTCGTATAAATGCAAATATATTCTTATCAAATTTGGCTCGATCTATAGAGTTTGTATCCATGTATGTACAGCACCAACTATAGTTGTGGGGGGAAAACGATTCACAACGATCAATCCACAGAAGTTCGTAATCTGAACTGTGTGATGCACCGAGAATCGTTTTGGAATTGGAATTGAGGTTGTCACTCTGAATCAAATCATTCGGTGGCTAAAGATTCCAGAATCCCACCCCTGTTTACCCACAATACACTTTTTAAGGCTAGAACACAAAGGTACCTTTAGTGAAGTGATTATGTGTTTCATCCTCCTCTTGTCTGTAGCTGTTCTGTTCTCAATCTTTTTCTCCACACTTTTTGATTCTCTCTGAGATGAATGGATTCCCCCTGCTGAAGTTTCAGAGAAATCCATCCTCCCGATTTCCCAAAGATGCATATCCTAAATCCACCTAGTACAAAGACGTATTTTAGCTGACGTTCTGCTCGCTAAATTAACATGAGCTGAAAAGAAGATGATTAATGGCTTGTATCTTTCCTTAATATTCACATTAGCGCTATCATTCCGGTGGCTGTTATAATACTGTAGTTGTTATTGTCATCATATTTATGAGACGGAAATCACTCTTCATCATGATAAAACGCTGTGTCAGTGTAATGGCAGACAAAGCGCTGTAAATGGCTTCTTAAGAGTCTTGAGGGGAAAAAAGAGGTAAACGTAAGACATGAGAAATTATTTATGTGAGCCTGAGATAATTATTAGTATACTCATATTTTTCTTGCTCTCCTTTACAGTAGTTCTCTTTTCTGACAGCTTGTCTTTATTTTTCATTCTTAGTTCTTACTGTTCAGGATTATTTATGTGTAACTTGCATTTATTTTAACACAATTCAGTGAAATGATGTTGGAAACATGTTTTCTTGGGAATAATGTTTTAATTGGTAATTAGTTTACAAGTTGTTCCTGTGCCCTCAATATTAATCCAAGTTTTTGCAGTATTCCTTTAAGCAATCATCCTCCAGGAAGTGACATCATTTTGGAAGGAAAACAACAGCACAGACATCAGTAAGTGCTAAAATGCATATATACATATACAGTACAATGTAAAAGTTCAAAAGTTTGGGGTCAGTGAGTTTTTTTTTAAGAAATTAATACTTCTAATAAGCAAGAATGCATTAAACTGATCAGAAGTGACAGTAAATTGTTTTTATAATGTGACAAAATATTTCTATTTCAAATAAATACTTTTTTAAAATGTGTAATGTTTTCCACAAAAATATGAAGCAGAACAACTGTTTGATAAAAATAAATGTTTCTTGAGCAGCAAATCAGCATATTAGAATGATTTCTGAAGGATCATGTGACACTGGAGACTGTGAAGTAGTGTTGCTGAAAATTCAGCTTTGCATCACAGGAATAAATTACATTTTAACATATATTCAAGTAGAAAACAGGGTATTTAAGACTGAAAAAAATATTTCACAATATTTCTATTTTTGATCAAATAAATGCACCCTATAAGCATAAGAAACTTTCAAAAATATTGAAAAATCTAAAACTTCTGAACAGTAAATCAATGTACAGATATCTCTTTTAACAAAATATGTTTGCCACCTGCCTTTTAGTGCAATTTTAATTCAGCAAGGCAAACAGCACAGACTTCTGTGCATAAAATGCATCTATAATAAGCTTAATTTACATAGGGCGTTTGTTTGTTTATTTATTTGAGAATGACAATGACTTGATATTACACGATGCAGCACTAAACCAATGCAGATTGCGCCTGGTTAAACTGGATTGCAGGTGGTTGAAGAGGCTGTTTAGTGAATCCCCCCACAGAGATCAAAGGTACTCTCTCTCTGTCTCTCTCTCTCTTATCAGGTTCTGTGCAGCTGTCAGAACTGCCTTTCACTTATTATTGATGGCTACCCCTCGCACGCGGCCGCTTTGACCCTCTCCCACTGGGGTGACGTCCCTGCGCCTGTCTTCATCTGTCCTCCATGTTCTTTCTCCTTCCCTCTCTTACACAATCTCTCCACTCTGTTTGAACTCTCATCTGTCAGCCTGTCCTGTGGCGCGGCCCCTGGGGGACCTTCTTTAGGTGGGCGCTCCTAGTGTGCAGAGTCATGATAAAAGTCCACACACAGGGGTCACCTTCAAAGCGTTCCGCTCAGTCTTACTCCTCATTTTACAAATTATTGCTTTGATCAGTGCCGTCCACAACAGAGCTCAGCAGAGTCTCTGTCCACAGGAAAGCAGAGTTCATTTTTGCAGAGTAAGAACTGGATTTTTATTGCATCATGGACAGCTATACATCATGGACAGAATATACAGAATATCATATATACAGCCGTTCAAAAATTTGAGGCTGGTAAGATTTTTTAAATGTTTTTAAAGAAGACTTTTGTGCTCACCAAGGCTGCATTTATTTGATAAAAACTACAGTAAAAACAGTAATATTGTGAAATATTAATACAGTTTAAAATAAGTGTTTTCTATGTGAATATATTTTACAATGTAATATATTCTTGTGATGCAAAGCTGAATTTTCAGCATTATTACTCCAGTCTTCAGTGTCACATGATCGTTCAGAAAGTATTCTAATATGCTGATTTGCTCCTCAAGAAACATTTCTTATTATTATCAATGTTGAAAACCGTTGTTCTACTTAATATTTTTTTGTGGTAACCAGGATACATTTTTTTCAGGATGTTTTAATGAAAATTTAAAAGAACATAATTTAGTTTTTTTGCTGTCACTTTTGATCAATATGAGTCAATGTATGCCTTTGCTGAATAAAAATATAAATTTTCTTTAAATTTTTTTACAACTTTATTGTAAATTACTGACACCAAATTTTTAAACAGTAGTGCATGTAATATAAATTATAATAACATAAATAATACAATAAAACAACTGAACTACAATAATCAAACAGAGTTTCCTGCAATATATATTTTGCCACACACTGCTACTGAATCTATAGCACTATCACTATAGTCCAATTACAATTAGTCTTTTTAGTGAACAAAACAAATGACCCAAATTCTTTGCAGTGAATCAAATGCATAGTAAGTGTGAGACTTAAAATTAGTGTAGTTACAGACTGCTTTTTCATACGATGTAAGATTTTAAATACATTCAAATCTTACATTTAAAGTCTTTAAAATCATTTGGCAATGGCATAGCATTTTTTTCCCCCAATATTTATTTCTCAAAACTACCAAAAGAATCGTTAATCGAGCCATTAAATGACTGGAATTGTACTGATACTGTAGATAGACAGACACTCTCACAATCAGTGCAATCGATGTCTGACAGCTGACCGCATGAGGGCTGGTAAACTTACTTTATAAATTCTGAATTTGCAAATTCCACTACAGACATCCCGTCTGGACGGAAAATTTCCTTTCACAACCCCCAGACTTTAATCTTCTGTTTAAAGCAGTGTAATGCCATGTCTGTCTCGAGAATCCTTCGTCTTTCTTTCATGTTATTATTGCGGTGCGTAACGGACGGATGAGTGCCAGAGGTTGAAGGATAGAGACAGAGGGCGCAACAGAACCGGAACAGGTCCCTTTCTCACCAGTCGACTGATCCCAATTATTATGTAAAAGGCATTTTCCAGTTTGAATACAGACATTCCACAAATCAAAGGCTTTCTTCTTTTTCGGAATGTTAATGTGGGATGTTCGTGTGAGAGAACAAAGGTGACGGAATTGCCGTTATTGAACTTATCCACACTGTGTCAGAACAGACAATTTGTTTTTCCACGTTTTAAAGGGTAAATGAATAAGACAGTTGTGTAACCATTAGAGTATGGGGGAAAGGAGACCGAATGGATTTATGTTCCGAAGGCTGAATACACACTATTCAAATTTGTCAGCGTTAATTAGGTGCAGAGACCTGTGCCTTGTTTTTTTTTTGTTTTTTTTTTTAGTCCTTTTGCACTAACTTGATTCCAATTACCTTTTGATACTTTAATTAGATACATTTGTAGTCTATTTAAATGCACAGATCATGCTCAAAGCTTTCTCATATGTAATTCATTTCTCACAACACCGCTGCCACAGGAACCTATTGTTGCAAATGTCTTTGTGTTTCAGATGAAACCAGGGTTCAGCAAACTTTGTAACAAAATTAGCTACTAATAACTCAAACTTGCAAAAGTTACGACAATTGGAGAAGTTAATTTATGAAATGTAGTTGTTAGTGTCTCTATTTCTTTATATATAATGTTACATTTGAAACTTAACATTATGTCTTTTGAATTCTGCACTTTGGGTCAACTTTTGAGTTTTAAATGTGCTATAATGATAAACATTGACTTGGCATGAAATGTACTTGTTTGGTTGACCTGTTCCTGTAAGTAAACTTTAGTTTTGGGTCATTGTTTTAGATGTTTTAGTTTTAATACAGATTATATTTCCAGCCTGAAACCCTGAAAACACACAAAATTAACAGAGAATTAACAGGACATTTTCAGTTTTGAGTGAACTATCCCTTTAATACTAATACTGCCACACAAGAAACATAAGAATATGCATTAAAAGAAGAATGTCTTAGGTTTTTTTTTTTTTTTTTTTTTTGCCTTACAATTAAAGTCAGTGGGGTCCACTATTGTTTAGAACCCAAAAATCTTTAAAATATCTTCAGTCATGCAAGTTTGCAATGACATGAATGTGAGTATTTGGCAGAATTTTAATGTTTGCGTGATATATCATATGACCACTCAAAAGCATTTGTATCTACATTTGTGCAATTGTGTAGTGAATGTTTATTGGTAACACTTCAGACATTCTAGTAACTAAGTATCTTTGCATCTACTTGTCAACTACCAGTCTTTAGTGTATTAGTAGATTGTCTGCTTAATATCTGCTTACACTTTAGTCTGATGGTCACCTAAGAGACATCATACTGACTATAAGTAACTTTGCGAATGCATGCCAGTTTATTCTATCAACCCTAACCCTAAAACTATCCTAAGAGTCTACTAATATTCTAATGGCTGGTAGTTGACATGTAGTTGCATATTAATGGGAGTGAGTCGACAATGACATGTAGTTTCAAAGTTACTTATAGTTAGTAAAATGTCTAAAGTGGACTGTTGAAATAAAGTCTGTTTTATTTGACCTATGCTGGTTTTAGAGGTAGCCTACTTCACATCCTGTCTCAATCTTAAACTTTTAAGCAATATTACTTGACAGCCTAATCATGAATTAGTCACAGAACGTAAGATGATGCTTTACTAATGTAGCAAGCAGCTCTGAAAATCTACCTCTATAGGAAGCTCCATCGGGAGGGATGTCAGGTTGGGACGAAATTAAATTAGTAGACGACACTAGTTAAACTAGAGTAAACAGAGCAGCCCTCGGCTCAGTGGGGGCCCGGCACCATTTTATTGCTCATAAATAGCTACACTCTGCAAATGGTCTATTAAAAAGCAGTCCGGCCTGAGGGCCTTGTCAAATTAAAGCATGGCTGCTTTACCCGTCAGCTTCAGGTATGTGTTCCCATTGCCCAATCAGCAGAGCCTTTCATAGCTTTATAGTGGAGAAAAGATCAACATAAAAACTAAGTCGGTCATCAAACTCTTGGCCCCAGCCTCTGCACACCATATAACAACTTTATATGTAATGGCGAACTCTCTTGTTCCTGTCAGCACACCCGTGGTGATGAAAAACATTAATCCACTTCGCTTTATGCCCTCTCAGTTTGCCCAGCAGGCTTTGAGATTTACAGCGCCGTGTCTTTCCTGCATGTATGTTTAAGAGGGAAATGGTGCGGAGCAATCCGATAAGTTACGACGTCATACATCACTTCCCCCGCGACCCGTTCACTTCTGTTTCTTTAGCCAAAAGGCATCAGTCCATAAAACTATTCCCTGATGTATAATTTCTGCATGTGTACAATGTAAATGGGCGGAACTCCTTCGTGCCTGATTGATAGCATGAAACGGCCAATCAAACGCTCAGTTCTCCTTGCTCCTCCTCCATGTGAACCTTGTGCCCTCATTTGACGTGTGCCATAAATTGTTTTACATGTTGTGTGACCAGCATCTGGTAACAGCTTTAGAGTGGTGCTGTCAGTCTAAGAGCCCGCCAGAATTTAATTTACAGTGTAAACAGAGTTTGTGTACATATTATTCATATTAGAGCTTTTTGAGCTCATATTTAATGCCTCTCTGGTTTTATAGACTTAATAGTGGCTGAACACATAATATATGCACAATTATGTAAGTATTTGTGCATTCATGAAGCTGGTTCATAACACCATATTAATTCTGTTTGTTATGCCATTATTGGAACGGCACATTGATTATTTGGAAGCTTATTGTTTCTTTTCCCTTTCATAATAATGTTAGTTGGATAAGACGTTTCAGATCAGCATAAAGTCTAATCCATTTATTCTGGCCAATAACTGCTCACTTAGACAGGAAGAGGTTGCTTGACTCACTTGTGAAGCGACCAACTGTAATTTTTTTGTTTTTACATCCAATTTTTACCTTATTTTACATGCAAGCACAGAAAACAATTAAAAAAGTTATTGCGTATCAAACAAGCATAGTATCATAGTTATTTTTCTTACCCCATTAGCGCTTTTTTTTTCTTGTTTTAAGCAAAAACTCAAATTTGATAAATTGTTCAGAAAATAAGACCTATTATTTTATGCTATTTTGCTTTTCAAGTAAATGCATCTTGATTTAAGTTTGTACTGGTAAACAAGACTAATACTTATATAAATAATTTTTCTTGCAATGTTCAACTAATGGATATCTATGTTCATTGTTGATTTTTTTTTTTTTTTTTTTTTTTTATCATATTAGTGCTTGCCATTTTTCATGGAATATGCATCGGATGGTTTGTGAACATACTGCATGGTCTGGAGTGTGTTGTTTGAGACTTGTTAAAGTGATGAGATCATGGAAATAACCTCATGTCTTACCTTATTTACCAATGCCTGTATAACAGTGAGCATAAAAAAACAGGCCTCTTATGTTATATTCACCTCTCTTTTTAAGGCACTTAAGCAAAATCTTGCATGCTTTGCTGTATCCCTAAACTTTTCTAATTTGCTTCTACCTAAATTGGACAGTCAGTGTTTGTACTGCAAGTTAAACTGCTTAGGGAGGTAAGTTTTCTTTTCGAGAGTGCAATAATAGCATTAGAACAACACAAAGATGTCGTTGTTGAGTGTCTGGAAGGATCACGATTATGTTTCTTCAGCAGAATATCCAGGATGTGGAGGCACAGGATATGGAGATATGGCCACTCGCCAAAGGAGGACTTTGAAATAATGGATCAATTTCCGCTCTCTAATGACTGTGGTGGTAAGGATTTATTGAGCTGATGCAGGACCTTGAGTAACCCTATTAAATTAAAAAAATAAAACTAAATAAACATATCCTTTCTTATTGGCAGACTTTGTTTGTTTCATCCAATAATGACTTTGGCTTCCTGAGCTTGTCAAACCGCTCTCTGTTTGCAGTGTCTACTCTTTAAGCTAGACTCTCTCTAGCTCTCACTTTGAGGCGTCACACAGTGGGTAATGGTGGAAGTGTATATATACATATGAATGCATGCATATACTGTATATGAGTGTTTATATTAGTTTTATTTTATGAATTTAATACGGTTACTCAAGGTCCATGAATGTATGTGTATGTATGTATGTGTATATATATATATATATATATATATATATATATATATATATATATATATATATATATATATATATATATATATATATATATATATATATATACATGCATGAAACAATTCATCCAGATGCTGAAACAGTTCGTGAAACAATTCATCCAGATGCTTGAATGTCTTTGGTCATGTCTCACTGTTTTTTTCTGTGCTCTGAGAACAGTTTAAGTTAAATAAAAATGTGTCTCACAACCTCTGCATTTCGTTCCATTTGTTGCACTTCATCTAGCTGTTTTTAAATGCAATAACCAATTCAGTGTGTACATTCTCTCTCTCTCTCTCTCTCTCTCTCTCTCTCTCTCTCTCTCTCTCTCTCTCTCTCTCTCTCTCTCTCTCTCTCTCCTGCTCACTCATTTGTCAAGTGACATTCTGTCCACTGGCTCTAACCTCTCTCACATTGGCCTCCAGCCATTCTTATTGTTGAATGCTGCCATCTGACAAAAATGGCAAGAACTTTCTCAAAATGGCATGTTTTGGCTGGCTTTATGGAAATATCAGCCTTCTGGGGGAAAACTAATTTTAGTTGAATGAGTGTTTTTAAATTGAATTTGAATTGAGCTATCAAAAAGAATGTAGGATTGCAATTTGAATTTGATAGTAAGGATGTACAATTTAAATAAATTGACATTAATAGAGCTAATTATTAACTGTACAGTATGTCTGACCTGACAATGCCTTCCTTGAAGGTTTTGATTGTTGTTGTTTTTTAAGCCTTGACATTTGTAGGTTTATAGGCTATGGATGGTGAATGGATTGACTGATGAATGAATAAATACAGTGGTTGGATGGATGATGTATAGATGAATAGATATGGTGGATGGATGATTAGATATGATGGATGATGGCAGGATGAATAGATACAATAAATGGATGGATGGAAGATGGATGGATGGGTACAATGGATGGATGATAGATGGATGAATAAATATAATGAATGGATGGATAGATACAATAAATGGATGGATGGAAGATGGATGGATGAATAGATATGATGGATGGATGGATGGATGGTTGAATAGATATGATGGATGGATGAATAGATATGATGGATGGATGGATGGTTGAATAGATATGATGGATGGATGAATAGATATGATGTCTTGATGACTAGATTCGATGGATGGATGGATGGGTGGATGAATAGATACAACGAATGGATGAATAGATACGATGAATGGATGAATAGATACGATGAATGAATGAACGAACGAACGAACGAACAAACGAACGAACGAATGAATGAATGGATGAAAATATACGATGGATGATGATGGGTGAATGGATGGATGAATAGGTGCAATAAATGGATGGATGGATGAATGGATATGATGGATGGATGGATGGATGACTAGATACGATGGATGGATGGATGGATGAACAGATACAATTGATTGATGAATAGATACAATAAATGAATGGATGGAAGATGGATGGATGGATGAATAGATATGATTGAGGGGTGTGATGTATAGATGAATAGATAAGATGGATGGATGAATAGATATGATGGATGGATGAATAGATACTATGGATGTATGAACGGATAAATAGATTCGATCAATGAATGAATAGATATGACGTATGGCTGGATAGATGGATGAATAGATTTAATGGATTTGTGAATAGGTACGATAGATGGATGGGTTACAATGGATGGATAGATAGATGGGTACAATGGATGGATGGATGGATGAATGAATGAACAAATAGATACAACAAATGAATTAAGAGGTATCATGGAGGGGTATGATGGATGAACAGATACGATGGATGGATAAAAAGGTACAATGAATAGATAGATAGGCACAATAGATGGATGAAGAGATTGGATGGATGAATAGATATGGTGAATGGATGGATGGATAAATAGATCAGATCAGAACTCGCATACAGTACGATGTGATGAGGCCTGACTAATGTACTCTGGTACAGGACAGAGGAACAAGGGAAATGTTCAAAGAAAGAGCGAGAGGAAGTGAATGTGCGGGATGAGTCATTATTGTCATTATCGCTGGGCTCGGGGTCAGGTTTCAGCTGATAGGCACTTCAGCCGCTTGATGTTTTCCGTTGATGTGCGCTCTCATCTGAAGGCTGGAATCAATACCAGTTCTTGCCCTCCCAATTGCACAAATGACTGCTAGATGAAGGCAACTGTGGGACCCCCCCCACCTCTACCCTGCCAAAAGCCATAAGAGCAGAAGAATCCATTATGGCTTCACTTGTGGTGCTTATTATCATCCAGAGCTGTACAATGTTAACAATCAGAATCCTATAACCACACACACGTAAACACACGTTCATGCCCACTTACACAACACCGGCTTTTGTTGTGTGTACAAAGAAATAACAGGATGTTGCAGTTGACTGTGAGATTACTGTAATGTGCTTGGGTGGTTTTATTACTGTGGCTTGTAATGTATAGGCAGTATCGGGCTGATAATGTCATGCTCAGTTGCTTGCTGTCTTAGAAGTGCCTTCAGGATATTCACAGTACTCTGTTCCAAAAAAAAAAAAAAAAAAACTGTCCCATTATTTGAAAGGATAGTAAAACAGGAAACTTCTTACTTCTCAAAACTCAACTTCTCAAATCTTATGTGCCACTTCTTATAATCATCTTCAAATTCTCAAATCTTATGTGCACTTCTGCATATTCATACAAAGGTGTGCAAGCTTCTTACAGAAAATAATGAAAATAGTAGTGTGTTTCCTTGAATAAAAATTATTTTAGAAGACTGAAATATTGCATACAAGCTGTATAGACATGATAATTTTTGATTTTATGACTATTTTGGGGAGTGTTTTTGACATTATTTTATTTTATTTTATTTTAAACTTAATTGTATTACCCCATTACCCAATTGTCTGATATTCTTATTAGATTGATGCTTAACATTTCCATGGTTTCAAACACATGCTGCATTAGACCTTTGCCAGATAGACTGTTGTGTTTTTTCCCCCAAATAGGCCCCGGTGTTATTTTGCCGTATTTTCAGTCACAATGTGATGATCTCATGTATCTGTTTGGCTTCCTTTTTATTCATTCAGTATGAGAATTTAATTTAAAACTCATTACTACTGCTAAATGAGAATGCTGTGACCATTTCACCAGTAATAAAAGAAATAAGAAACTGAAGAGAGAGAAAATGCTCATGTGTATTGTTATTGGATGTGTAAACACATATAAATAAAACCGCACTTGCTGAACATCTCACAGTTGAACGCTATAAAAGCATTTTACGAGATTTAACAGTCATTTCGTACAGTATTTTGATTTGTTGATAATGGTTTAAGCAACATTTCGAGGCTCCTCAAGGGGCATCAGAGAGCAATCTAAAGAGGTCAGAGACAATCTCTACCGTTCTTTTGAAAAGTTCTTTAGTTTTGGCAGTTTTCTCAGTCTTAATGAGGTTGTTTTGTCTTAAAGTTCCAGAGGGCGAGTTAAACTCCGGCTGATGGAAGGCAGTCGTTTGGTTAAGGCATCGGTAAAGACATTGATTTTGACCTCTATCGCCGTACAGCTCTAGGTGTAATTAAGGCTCATTATGGTGCACTGTTGAACACGCTGAATGCTGCCGCTGCTGACGAGACAGATGGCAAATATCGGGCTCGCGGTGGCAGCGGCGTGAGCTGTGCCCACACACTGACTATTCAACCGTTCAGCTGAAACTCTGGAACTGTGACCATCAGCTTATGTCTAGTCATTTGGCCGATGCTTTTATTTCAAAGTGGCTTGTCTGTTTAAGGCGTGCATTTGGTCATTATGTGCATTGCTGCAGGAAGTACTTTCTTTTGTGCAAGTTAAGACCTATAGACAGGGGTGGTACGCATAAGATGTACACAGGTGCGCATGTGCAACCGTAGGTGGAGGGTGAACCAACTCCAGGGTCAGGCTAAAAGCAGTCAAATCTATTAACTACAATGGGAAAACTTAACAAGCCAGCGGACTGATCTCTTTGCACAGCATCTGAAATGTTGTTTTGGTCATTCTGAAATGTCCGAGCATCAAATGGAAGTCTGTCATCAAAGTATTATTGTATAATTGTCTTACTTGACTGCGTTCCCAAGCAGCAGGCATCCACCTCCGAAAGCAATGACCGCATTTATCGTGTTTCGTCTGCTCGCTCTGAGACTCAAGTAATTTATCAGATATGAAAATTATTATATTCATTTATCATGAAGTAACGATTTGTTCTCTTTGACTCATTGGATGGAAACAGTGCTTTATTTGCAAATGTTTTATGCGATATTAAACTTTTGCGCATAAGTTAAATTCGCATCTTATTGAAGCATAACTACTAAGTCGTGACGTATTGTCAAGTATGGTGACCCATACTCGAAATTGGTGCTCTGCATTTAACCCATCCAAGTGCACACACACAGCAGTAAATAGTGAACAAACACGCACACACACACACCGTGAACACACACCCGGAGCAGTGGGCAGCCATTGCTCCAGCGCCCGGGGAGCAATTGGGGGTTCGGCGCCTTACTCAAGGGCACCTCAGTCATGGTATCGAAGGCAGAGAGAGTGCTGTTCATTCACAATCCCCACCTTCAATTCCTGCCGGTGTGAGAATCAAACCGGCAACCTTCAGGTTACAAGCCCAACTCTCTAACCATTAGGCCACAACTTCCCCTCTAACTTTGATCTATCACGTGTTTAAGCGCTCTCAAAAAAACAGAAGTATTGTTACAATTTCTGAAGCTGTCTACACTGTGAAATGAGTCTCTTACTTACATTGTACGTCTGCGCTTTGTTGTTTATGAGAGAATTCACGAGGGTCTGAAATTCAGTCAGCAAGCGTGCACACTCAACAAAACTGAGGTTCAGAGATGACTCATCTAAATGTCTCTGAATGGATGGAATGTCTCTCAACAGAATCGTGTGTGATAATTATAATGCGCAACACAATTATAATGCGCAATACTAAAAAATGCTTAAAGAAAAATGGTGCAACATGAGCAGATCTTAATTTAATGCCGCAATCAACACTTTCCATTCATTTTCATTTTTGTTAGCAACAGACGTAATAGATTTAATTGATTTGTGCAGGGGCATTTTTGCTCCAAGTCCCTTGTCTTACACACACTCCGCCTGCATGCAACCAAAATAAAAAAAAAATGTCCTGTGTAAATAAGTTCAGACCGCTCCTTTGCATACCGACATAGTTGACTGCTGTTAATGCACAATTTCCATTTTAGATCAACAAATAGTAATACTGATTTCTGTTCGAACTGAAAGCATTAATTTACAAAGCAAAACTGACATTTCATTCACTGATGCTCTTTAATTGGCTGCGCATATACTTACTTGCGCCCATTTTCGACCCCTGCCAAATTATTACACCCTCTTGTTCAAATCGCTACCTGATTGCCTAATCCTAACCCCACCCCTTAAAATGATGAAATTTTATTTTATCATTTTATTTTTAAGTTAACTATAAAATTATTGTTTTTAATTTAATAATCCCTTTGTATTTTAAAATATAATACTATTATCCCACTTTATTAGTTTGTTTATTATTTTATTAACAAAAAAACTAAATAAATAAAGTGCAATAATATTATTATTATTATTTTTTTTTTAATAGTTATATTTAATGGGTCACACTATGTGCAGTGTGAGGACCAAACCAAATCTCCAGGTGCTCTTATGAGAACCAGGCTGAAAAACTTGTGTGCACTCCTGACTATAGATATATGCGTGCTTTCATAATGTTTAAAATTAAGTGTTGATTTGCTAGTTTTCGATTGCAATAACACAGTTGACTCATTTACTTAATTTGAAATTATGACATTTGTTTCTGTTCAGTATGACTTCTGGTGCAAAACACACAACGGTTATCACACATCAGTTGAGTTTTGTATGCATGTATACTATATATACAGTGCCCTCTAATATTGGCACCCTTGGTAAATAGTAGAGGTGGCTGTGAAAATAAATCTGCATCTGTTTATTCTTTAGATCTTTCATTCAAAAAAAAAAAAAAAATCACAAAATTCTAACCTATTATTGAAGTAAAACAATCGGGGGAAAGTCTGATTATGAAATAAATGTTTCTCTGTGGTTCATGTTGGCCACAGGTATCGACATCCAATTATTGCAACGTCCTTTCCCCAAGATAACAGCTCTGAGTTTTCTCCTATAACGCCTGATGAGTTTGGAGAACACCTGACAAGAGATAAATATGTAAATATGAATGGGAATATGGGAATGGGAGATCTTTTACTCATAAGAATTTCTAAGGGTGCCAGTAATTGTGGCCAACATGCGTTGGAGATAAACATTTATTTCATGAAGTAAGTTTCCCTCCACTTTCAATTGTTTTACTTTAATGAAAGGTTAGAATTTTGTGAATATTTTGAATGAAAGATCAAGAAGATAAGCAATGCAGATTTATTTTTGACAGCTGCCTTTGTTCATATTTACCAAGGGTGCCAATATTAGTGGAGGGCACTGTATGTATATAATACATAAATATATTTGCAAATGTTTAGTTGAGTAAATTACTAAATTGGGGTGATTATTCATTTAATTTGTTTATTAATTTCAGAAGCATTGTACTTATCCACAATTAAAGGAATATTCTGGGTTCAATACAAGACTGTATGACAGCATTTGCATGTAATTACCAAAAACAAACAAACAAACAAACAAACAAACAAACAAAAAATGTCCCTTGTTTTTATGAAAAAAAAAAATCAGGGTTATTAAAAATGAATTCTTCTGTTAAACATCTGTAATTTTGTTTAGATCATTATTTTACTGTTGTTTTTGGGTTTATAGTTTTCCGTTGTTATGGCAACAAATTTGTTAAATTGGATATAACTTTGCTCAGAAAAGGTAAAACAGATTTTTTTTTCTTTTTCTCATCTCATTAACAAACATATTGTTTACATCTTATGGCTATATTATTGAAACAAGAGAGTATTTTAAAGGGATAGTTCATCCAGATATAAAAATCATCATCATTTACTTTCCTCATGTCATACGAAACCTGTATTTCTTTCTTCTGTGGAAAATGTCTTTATTAGTATTGTTGTTGTTGTTGTTGTTGTTGTTGTCATTATTTTATTATTATTCTATTGTTGTACATGAAAATCAAATAGCTCCATTGTTCCCAGAGTTCTTTTAAAGAAAGTCGAACAGGTTGATCAATGCGAATAAATGATAAGAAAATTTAAATTTTTACATACTATTTCTGGTGTTTACAAATTGGCCCCTTTCACTTCCAATGTAAGTGTCTTGCTGTAACCCAGATTTTTGCTTTTTTTTTAGGAGGCACAAATTCATTCACGTAGTAACTAACAAAATATTCCTTTAACACTCTTCTAATTAAATTCAAATTAAAAGTTCAGCATCACCTCCGTGACTCATGAGCTCTCTAACAGGAAACCAAAAGCACTCAAAGCCTCATTTACCTGCGTCTCATAGTAAATTCTTTTCAGTGTTGATTTAAGAAAGCCCCACCTGTGAATCTACGCCTGTGGGTATAAGCACACATGACAAGTGTTTCTAAGCGCAGGGAACGGGGGGCTTTCTTCCCCGGCTTTGCCTGCGGTATCATGTCAGTCAAACTTAGACTTCAGCTCCCAATGAATGTGTCTCAGATCTGCTGATGCAAATGAAGCTGCTTTATTTCGCCAGCGCTCTCGCTCTTATTCCCCCTTTTGTCTCAAGGTGGATGTGCGTATCAGAAATAACAATCTTCCAATTCATTAATAAAGTGCCTTGGAGAGAGTGGAAATGACAGAGGAATCCGAAAGGAGAATGGAGAGCGTTTGAAAACAATGAGCGAGACAGGACCGTGAGTGGCGAGGGCCGTGATCCCCCGATGGGATCCGAGGAGAAGAAAATAAATTCCCTCTAATTTCCTAATGGAGAACAAGCTTGTTAACTAGTGTTCTGCTGATTTTCGTTCGCTCCCGTTCTCCTCACTCGGTGTGTGCTCTTTGTAATCTCTGAGGCTGCGTGGTTTTACCCAGAATTCTTAGAATCGACTAACCATGGGATCCATACTGCAAAGAAGCAACACACAAAGAGGTCTTGTGGCATTACAGGCAAATTAGAGAGTCTTGCATGGTAGCGGTACAGAAAGAAGAGTAAAGTACACTGGGTTTCAGGCCACCTGCGAGCTTGAGTTCAACAGGCACTGACAAAAAAAAAAAAAAAGTTTTTTGGGGTCAGATTCAAACCTCGTCTCACTAATTAATCAGTTTCTTGCAGCTTCTGTTCCATACTGAATATTCTTGTATATGCAGATGGACACCATCTATTTGTTTAGTTCTCCTTTGAGAAATTAGCTGTTAAACATTTGTTGTTGTTGTTGTTTTTGTTTTAATCAATCAATCAATCAATCAATCAATCAATAATTAATAATTATAATTATTATAATCAATAATAATAATAATAATAATAATAATTATTATTATTATTATTATTATTATTATTATTATTATTATTATTATATTATAAAGCATTTAGATTTTTCTTCTTTTTATTATATTAATATATAATTTACAATTATTACTAAAATATAAAAAATAATATTATAGTATTTTATTATAAAATGGATAAAATGGGATTTAAGAAATGTATTATTACATTTAAATCTGTTATTGTTATTATTAGTAGTAGTAGTAGCAGTACTAGTAATACTACTACTGGTAAATATATATATTTTAAACAAATTTGTGGTAAAACTATTACAAATTTGGATTTGAAATAGCATTTAAATAGTTGACAATATATTTAAAATATTGTGATTAACAGGAAAGTGTGTTCAAGCGCCAGCAGAAGACGGTGTGTAAGAAATACTCTTTGAGAGAAGCAGTCTATCAGCGGAAGTTAAAAGTAGCTCGTAAGTGTATTTACTTGTCTTATTAGTGTTTAGCGCAGTTGCCGTTGCTAGGAAACGCTTGTTTTGTTTACTGAGTGGAGACGTGAAATCGCGTTTGGTCTCGTATTGTATGGCGTACCTTGTTAGTGTCTGCGCTTGCGTGGCCATTTATTGTGATTAATAGGAAAGTGTGTCCAGCTGAATTCAATTAGTGATTTGTTAGACGGGTATAAAAAAGGTTATTATACCGCGGCAGTGGTCGCGGCAGCCCTCGTCGTGTGAAGACCGAAGTGTGTAAAGATCATCGACTCTACCGAGCGACTCCACCGGACAGGGACACCGGCAAGGGATAAGTATCGCTTTTCATTTATTCTCTTTCCTATTACTTGTTTCACTTCTCTTTCAGTTTTTATAACCATTTCTTACTTGTATGTTTGGCACAGTTATTTTTTTTTAGGATTACTTTTAAACTAATGTAGTTTGATTTGTATATGTTATCTATTTTAATTTTAGTTACAGTTGTAGTAATGTTTGTCATTTTATTAGTTTTTCTATTATGTCTGTATAAGTTATTTATTAAGTTTATTTTTATTTAATTTGAGTTATTTTAGTACTTCAACAAACTACATGGAAATGAAATAATATTGAATTTATGGATATGCGTGTGTGTGTGTGTGCATATATGTCTGTGTGTGTGTGTACATACACGTAGTTGTTTTTGGTGTTTGGCTTAGTTTTATGTTAGAATCATTATTACACTCTTATACCTTTTGTTCTCTTAATATTTTGAATTGTTTGTAGCTTTATTTTGTTTTCATTTAAATGTTTAGAAATTTTGTCATATGCATTTCTCATTTTTATTTATTAATTGCTTTTAATGTGTGTGTATATATACTATTTATAAAGTTTTAGCTTTTAGTTTTGGATCAGTTTTAGTTGTTTTAATACTACAATTGATTGTTTCTGTTGTCCTCATTTGTAAGTCGCTTTAGATAAAAGCGTCTGCTAAATGACTAAAAGTAAAGTATTAAAACAATGCTATTGTAGTATTTATATACAGTAAAATGAAAAAAAAAGAATATTGAAGAAATTTAATAATAATAATAAGGTTCTGTTGTAAAATTTTACTGTAATGTTTTACTGTATTGTTTAATATCATTTTTACATGAAGAATAATAATAATAATAATAATAATAATTTTGTTTTACAGTACAACTGTAAAATTACAATGCTAATGTTTGTGGCTGTCTTGATTTCTTCATTTTCAAACATTAAAACAGCTGGCAGAAAACTGCAGGGAGGCCTTGAAGCTTCTCTTCTCAACATCTGGTTTATAAGTGTGTTTCATTACAAGTTTGGGAAAATGGGAAGATGAGTTTGTGTGGAGCAGCATTTCCTGTGAACAGAGTTGCTCTGAGATGCTGGAAACACTTGTAAAAGAACACAGAGCAATTTGGTTTTATATCAATTAATCGTGCAGCCCTGTTTACTAGCTAGGGTCATTATGTAATCATTGCAAATGTTTAATCATCCGATGTTGGCATATTTGTAGCCCAAACTTCATTTGGGACGTTTCTTCTAATATTTTCCTCACACAGTCACAAATGAGACAATTTGAGTGGAAGTTTGAGTTTATATTGAGATATCTCAGTTTTGATCAGAAACATTGGTAAAATGTAAATCTAGGTAAAATCTTTTCATAATGGAAAGAAAGTTTCAATTTTCTCTTTGTTGAATCCCATTGCTGTCTCAGAGAAATGATTGAGATCTCCTTTGTGATTTTTCTTTCCTCCAGAAATCCATGTCTTTATTGTCATGTGTAATGCTAGAAGCCAAAGGAGCAGAAATGAAGGGAACACAGAACATGGTGTTAAGACGCGGCGGGATGTCATGCTTACAGCTCCTCTGACTGCGAGTGAGTGCTCTGTGCAGCAGGCTAATATCACTGCAAATGTAGAGCCGCTTTTTTTCACATACATAAATCCACGTTTGAGATTCAGAGGGATTAAAGTCTGACAAAACTTCCACTGTTCCTCTCTGACCAGAACCGGCTCTCTTTTGAGGGATACCATCTAAATGCACCTTTACAAGCTGTACATGAGGTAAATGAAATGGGTACAGGATGTACAGGATGTCATCACTTCCTTTTATTTGAAGTAATTTTATGCTTATGCTACAAAAAAAAAAAAAAAAAAAACATTCGAAGAATTGTCATATGCTACCACGACTTTATTTATTTGATCAAAGGTACAGCAAAAACAGTAATATTGTGAAATATTATTACATTTTAAATAACTGTTTTCTATTTTAATACATTTTAAAATGTAATTTATTTATGTGATGGCAAAGCTGAGTTTTGGTGAAGGGACATTTCTTATGATCAATGTTGAAAACAGTTGCCTAATATTTTTGTGGACACCATAATACTTTTTATGGACATTTGTGGATATATTTGCCAGTTGCTTCCTGTTTTTACAGCTGATGAAGGTGTTTGGATAGACACCAAAATATTTTGATGAATAAAAAGTTAACAGCATTTATTTAAAACAAAATGCTTTGTGACATTATAAATGTATTTACTGTCACTTTTGATCAATTTATTGCATCCTTGATGAATAAAATAATTCATTTCGATCGATCGGTCGGTCGGTCGGTCGGTCGGTAGGTCTGTCTCACTAATACCAAACAGTAGTAGTATTTTGCATGCATTAAATAATTATTTTTAAAAGAGGTTTCTAAGATATTCTAGTCCCTTCTTCAGTGTAACTGTATGGGAATTTAAATGACTAAAACAGTATTGATAATCAATATAATAATAATAATAATAATAATAACTGTTATTATTGCAATTGATATTATTACTAATATTAAATAAATCTTCAAATGATAATCTATGTCCTGGTTAAATAAATATTATAATAAATAAAAAAGTTTGCTTATAATAATGTTTTCTAATTTAAGTGGTACAGGTAGTTTTTCGCAGGAAATTCGAGCATGGCACTGCGTCATTACATCAAGTCTTTAAACATAAAGAAGTTTTCCCGGCTACTAGGCTATAGCGTGTGAGGATACTGTAGGTGGAGGATCGTTTATAGCCTTTTCTCACAGCAACTAGAATAATTAAATGTATCATTTTGATGGCGGATTGTAATCCAGAAAGGATTATGTGTTTATGAAACACGTGAATGGAATTAAATTATATTTCAGTTTTAAATGTACTTCTGATTACAGATAGCCTGGGATTACACAAGATTTGTATTTGAACCGGAATCATCAGTAATCATCTCTTTGAAGGATGAACAGTTTGGGACAGTCAGTATTAGAGCAAGAGCAAGTTTATTACGTGCGTGTCCTTTTGAAGTTGTTTTTAGCATCTGGAGAGGCGAGTGTCAGGCTGATAACGGCAGCTGTCTCTCTCCGAGGGGTGAGATGCAGATTAAGGGTGGATTAGTTGCTCTGGGCCGTGTTGCATGTGTTGTAATTGCAGGGATGATAGTGGCCAGGAACCAGACGCGCCGCCCTGCCTGCTCAAAAGGACCCTTGTGTCTCCAGAGTTCGGCCCTCTTAAGCACCTCGCAAATTAAATCGGCCTTTCTCGACTACATGCAGCTTAGTTTGCCACTGATTGCTTGAGGCTTCTTTTAAAGATTAAAAAAGTGAAACGGACAGTTCAGACTCTGAATTCTGATTGGATAAGACACAATCAAAATGCAGAATAGCTGATATATAGTATAGTGTTCAAGTCTAGGGTTGGTACAACTTCTTTTTTTTTTTTTTTTAATTGAACCTTTTTTATAATAATAATAATAATAATAATAAAAACAGTTATGGTTACATATGGTTACATATCATAAAAAAAAAAAAATAGAAGATGAATAAAAAAAAACCTCTGACAGCTGTTGTGCATCTGATTCAAACATTAAGGTAAAGACAGCGTAAGGAAAAAAGTAAATAAATATAATAAAATTTAAGGTGCAGGGGCACTACATTCCATTATTTTACCTGCTGGATTCATACATTAACATTTATTTATTTATTTATTTGTTTGTTTGTTTAAAATGTTTAAATTGCTGCCCATTTATATTGGTCCAATTTCATAATAATGTCCTATTTTTTATTTTATTTTAGTTTTTGAGGACTGTTTCTCACCAATATTGTAAAAAAAAAAAAAAAAAAAAAAAAAGGTTTTTCAGAAATCTTGAAAATAAAACATATTATTAGAGTATGATTTACAAGAAAATACAATTTCAGTTTGCTTCAAAATTTCATGTTTATTTCAGTGATACTTATAGTTATTTGTGAAATTTTCTAGCAATTTCTAAGATGATTTATTTTTTTTCAATAAAGGCTGCATTATTGTGAAATATTATTACAACTTTAACTGTTTTACATTTAAATATATTTAAAAATGGATTCCTGTGATTTTCAGCATCATTACTCCAGTCTTCAGTGTCACATGATCCTTCAGAAATCTTTCTAATATGCTGATTTGCTGCTCAAGAAACATTTCTGATTAATGTCAGTGTTGAAAATTGTTGTGCTACTTAACATTTTGTTGAAACCATATTTTTTTCTTCTGGATTCTTTAATAAATAGAAAGTGGTAGTGTATCCGTAAACATGCATCAGTTGAAATCAATATTAATATTGCTTGTGCGTTTAACCTAATGCACAAAACAAGCGCTGAAGGTTAATACTTAATGTTAAGTGTTTGCTCAAATCCATAACCCCAAATATGAGCATTAATAGCAGCGATGCTTGACTTACAATCATAGTAAACCTTTAAGGGTATTAAAGGGCCGTAGTGTGTTTATGGTGCTGTGAACACATCCTCCCACTCATGAACTCATTCTGAAGAGTAGTAAAGCCTGCTTCCTCATGTAATAGCTCTCAGTGATCAGACATGCTGCTGTGTTCTCATCTGGAGCCGGAAGACTGCTTGTGAAACCTCAGCAGGCATATCTGGGCTGTTTCTCCAAAGAAAAGCTTCTCCCTGAGCCATTGTGTGGCTCATTATTTAAAATAACATTGAGAGAAGTCCCTTTCAGCCTGGTAATTATCCTGCGTGGATGAGTGAGAGCGGATTAGAGAATACTGTGATCCGGGCGAAGCTGCCGTTTCCTCTCTGTTTACGCAAAAGCGCCGCCACACCGGCTTACTATTGCAATTGGACAATGTTTTCCCCTAAATGAATTACATGCTCTATTTGAGGAGTTGAATCGAATTACAGAATGCTTGGGAAACAAACGCTTCTGCGTTCGGAAAAGTCTTCTAATGATTCCTTTGTTTTCCGCGAGCAGCAAAATAGATTAGATCTTAAACAAATGGGTTTTTGCCACCTCCAAAGGCCCTTCGTAAAAAAGAGACTTTAAAAAGACAGAATGAGAGAACGAGCGAGTCTCGGTTTTGCTGCAAGGGAATGACGCAGACGGAGCGTTGATGGCATGTACTTCTGTGTGTGTGTCTGTGGGTGTGTGTGTGTCAGAAAGTCCTGTTATCTGAGATGAACAGTATTGAGGAAGCTACTTTGGAACTGAGACTACAAACTGAGTTAAACACATTGAAGCTGTTTGGAAGGGAAATGTCTTTGAATTGAATACAGCTGTATAAATGACTTCAGAGTAGCGTGTATGTGGCACCAAAACAGTAAGGATTTCGGTTTGGGTGACAGCATCAAAACTTTAAAATGGTATATGAAACTCATATAGATAGATAGATAGATAGATAGATAGATAGATAGATAGATAGATAGATAGACGAGAACAAAGAGAAAGAAAATATATTCCTTTTATTGTTGTTAATATCATGAAGTGCAATAAATATTATATTGCATCAAAGTTTCCCAAACTGGGGTTCATGAAGGAACTGCAGAGGGTTTGTGAGAATAATGAAAAGCTATAATAATTATTTAAATAAAAATAAATAAATAAATAAATAAAAAAAGGAAAATTAAAATAAATCTTACAACAATCAAACTGCAACAATCAAAACACTTACTAAAAACTGTGGCAAAAGCTGCTTTAAACACAAAGGATGGTCACACCAAATGTTGATTTAATTTAGTTAATAGACGTTCATTGATAAAGAAAATCAATTTATGACATTATTTTTGACAGCATCCTCATTTTACAGCATTTTTACACAAGTGCCTTAAACTTTTAACAGTACAGCAGCTTTGCAGGTAGGTTTCTTGAAGCATCTTGGAGACGTTGCCACAGTTCTTCTGGATTTAGTCTGTCTCAGTTTGTTCTGTTTCTTCATGTCATTCCAGACGGACTGGATGATGATCAGATCAGGCTGTTGTCAAACTCCTTGTGCAAACAAAAATCTCACTGGATTATTACAATTAATGGCAAAATGAATGTTTGGAAATGTAAACTGATATTTCCTACTGACACACTACAGCAAATTATAGAAATAACCGAGTAACCATTTTTAACTGGTGAAAATACTAGTGTTCTAATAATTTTGGCCACCACTATATAGGTAAATAGGGTCGGTTTTGATTGCATGTTGACTTCAAGTGTTGCTATACTTTTAGTTAGTTACTCCCAAACCCCTGGACCTATATGTTATTGTAGGACTTCTCCTTATAGATAGATATGGTTCACTCTTAAAGTCACACATGGTCTCACTATCTGTGTCTCTCTTTCTTTGTCCACCCAATGGTCTTTTGACCTTTAATGTCATTGTGTCTTCCCATAATCCCCTTGTTCTTGTTCTCTGTACACTCTCTGTCTGGTTTGAAGAACTTTCTGTAATTGAACGTGCCCTGCTGGATCTGAAGGTTTAATGTTGTCTCCATGCCTGGATGTTGCTTTCTGTCTTATTGGCAATGGAGCTTAATACTGCTGTGTTTTAATAACAGAAGATCTGACGAAAGTCTAAACTCAAAGGCAACAAATATATTTAGATGCATATGTTTTAATTCCTATTCTTCTCTTTTCTTTTTCTTTCTTTCTTTCTTTCATACACCAACAATTTTGTTTTTAATTTTATAACTTTTGTTTTTAATTTTATAACTTTAAATAAATGGATATTTTATTTTATTTTATCTTATTTTATTTTATTTTACACTCAGTAAAACCAAACTTTGTGGCATATATATATATATATATATATATATATACATATATATATATATATATATACATATATATATATATATATACATATATATATATATATATACATATATATATATATATATACATATATATATATATATATACATATATATATATATATATACATATATATATATATATATATATATATATATATATATATATATATATATATATATATATATATATATATATATATATAATACAGGTGCATCTCAATAAATTAGAATCTATGGGGTATTGTCAAGAGGAAAATGAGAAACAAGAGACCAAAAAATGCAGATGAGCTGAAGGCCACTGTCAAAGAAACCTGGGCTTCCATACCACCTCAGCAGTGCCACAAACTGATCACCTCCATGCCACGCCGAATTGAGGCAGTAATTAAAGCAAAAGGAGCCCATACCAAGTATTGAGTACATATACAGTAAATGAACATACTTTCCAGAAGGCCAACAATTCACTAAAAATGTTTTTTTTTTTATTATTTATTTATTTATTTTTTTATTGGTCTTATGAAGTATTCTAATTTGTCGAGATAGTGAATTGGTGGGTTTTTATTAAATGTGAGCCAAAATCATCACAATTAAAAGCACCAAAGACTTAAACTACTTCAGTCTGTGTGTATTGAAATATTTAATACAACAGTTTCACAATTTGAGTTGAATTACTGAAATAAATGAAATTTTCCACGACATTCTAATTTATTGAGATTCACCTGTATATATAATATACACACAAGTCAACATGGAATTAAAAATGACCATATTTACATCAAATTTAAATTAATCAACCAACAGTAAATTCCAAAGAAATATGTTTGTCTTGGTAATTTTTCATTAAAATGTAATAACTTGATATGCCTCTGAAACTATATTTCTTCTTTGGCTGACATCACCAATCTGTCTTTTTTTTTTTTTCCAACCCTTTCCCATCCAAACATCTCACTCACATTGGAACACCTTTTCAAGTTCCAATTGATTGTCCAATCAGTGGATACAATCAACAATTGTACGTTTCACTCTGAAGTACTTCACATTACAGAATAAAATGGGTTGTGAATGTAGTTTCATATTGACCTGTGTATTTAAAAGACCAGAGATGTGATGCATCATGGACATTGTGTTCTGTTATTTCTTATTTTGTAATGGTGTGAGTGTAATAAATGTGTACGGTAGCACCAGGAAGCCCCTCTGTGGTGGTGTGACTAAGCTGCCATCGGCTGTACCACCATAAACTGGGTCGTAACAGACCAACCTCACAGGCACAAGCTGCCGCACTCCATCTTCCTGGTGAACGCTGGCATTTCTCATTACATTCCCTAACAACCAGTCAGGTACTGTGGTGGACTCCCGCTCAAGCTGGCTAAATGTGCCTCCCGTGTACAACACAGCAGCAAGGGGTTATGGGAACTCCAGACAGAAGGAAAGAGTGGCAAAACTCATATGAACATATCTGCTCGCGGTCAGGGGTGAAATGAGCTCCGGTGGCGTCAGAGGAAAGATGTTTATGTGACACAAGGGGACCACAGCTGAGAACAGGAGGAAAACAGAAAGAAATGATGAAATGAGTAGCGGTGAGATTTCGGGACAGAGACAGAAAGAAATAGAGGAGTTATTTTGATGTGTAAAAGACAAGTGTATAATTGTTTAAGGTTATAAAGTGCTGCTCCTTTGGGGAAAAAAAAAAAAAAGTCTGAATGATAGAAATAGATGCGCATTTCTGTGGGCATTGTCAATGTGTTTTGAGTTCATTGAGGGCCAGAGAAAGAAAAACACAACTAAGATCTATTTAATATCTTAAGTAAATCTTTTATCTGGTAATGAAATTAAATAGAGATTAAATGTAGACTTTTGCTTTAATCTTCTACTTCTCAAATGTTTTCCTCAGAATAAGAAGCTAGTAATTTCCAGTGTTTTTAATATTAAATAAATCTAACAAATTTGACTTTCGGAAATTGAAATAACTTTAAACTAAAAACAAATAGAATTAGAAATGCTGCCTTCACAACTAACTGAAATAAGTTTAAGTACTAAAATTAATTACTGCTATACATATATATATATATATATATATATATATATATATATATATACATATATATATACATATATATATACACACACACACACTCATACATATGCAGTACCAGTTAATTCATTTTAGTTAATTAGTTTTAGTTAAACTAATAAAATGACAAGCACAATGTGATTTATGAAACTAAAATTTAAAAGAAAATAAATACTATAATAATATATAAATCAGTGTTATTTTGGTATCATTGAGATAATATTATAGTTTTATTCATATTTTTAATGAGTTTTTATCAGTTTTTGAAATAAGTTTTGTTATTATTATTATCATTATTATTTATTTTAATTTATTTAATATACTTCAAGGAATCTTTTTTAATGGTTTTAATTTTAGTTTTAGTTAACTATAATAACCCTGGTAACACTGGTAATTAAGAATATTTTCTTAAGGTCAAGAATGTTTCAAACTGACAAGAGAACATATCTGTCAGAATAATTATTAATTTTATAGTATTATTAATTTCACAGCTTTATGTATGTCGCCACAGCGGGATCTGTACAAACCTTAAATTATAAGCATTTACCTGGCAACCCATAAAATGAATAAAAAATAAATAAATATTATTGTTAGGAGTTTGAACTTTTTTTGTTGTCTTGTTCTGTTTCTTTGGCTTGTTCCTGTTTTTCCTTATATGGTTTTGTTCCTGTTCGGTTTAGCGCTTGGGTTCGTTTGCTCGTTAGTAATTATTTGTTAACTCCCTTCATCTGTTTGTCCCTTGTCAGCTGCACTATTTAAGGTAATCCTTTCTGTTCAGTTTTTGTCTGTGATTATTCGTGTTGCTAGTGTTTCTGCTACCCTGAGTTATTCATGTGGATTATCTTCATCATTGTCTTCCTTGGGGAACCTGTAACAATTATATATATATATACACACACACACACCCCCAGAATTCTCTAGCAAGTACACAGCAACGTTTAAAACAATTCAGAACATATTATCAACCAACTAGCAGCGCCCTGGTAACCAATCACAGCATTTTGACATCATCAAGGTGACTTTTGCTTGTACAATCTAATTTGTATTCTTATTTTTCCAGATCTGATAAGTTCATCATAAGCTAGAACTCCATTACATGTCCTGAGCTATGAACATGCGACCTCTGAGCAACGGGTCCATGAGCCAGAAGTGCTCTACAGCCCACGTAGCCTACCCATTGGACACATGCGGTGGAGGTAATTCGCTCTGCCAGAGAGGGTGAGCTGTATTCACCTTCCAGACACATTGAGCTCTCAGCCTCTTCACACAGTTTGATACGCTGCCCGCTGTCTTATCTACATCCACAACCCCATAAACATGCACGCCGGCGTCCTCCCCTTCACTCGGCTGCTGTTCTCTCCCCGGATTCACACTCAAATTGATTTACTGCTGGAGCTAATAGCAAGCGTGCCATTACCAATGAGGAGAGAGACTCTCATGTTGTGGTCACATCACACAGGAAGGTCACATGTCACAGTTGGGATTCAAGGCGGTGATTCTGTCGAAAATAGAGATTTAGGAGATTCAGTGTTGTTGAACACCTTTGTAATGTTGTCTGTTTACTTCACTTGTTTGTCTTTAAGCCAGTGTTTATTTGTATTAATTAATTAATTTATTTTTTTGCTACCATGGAAATATTTGCAAGGGACCCCATTCCTGAAACATTAAAGCAGTTACAATATCAGTACATTACAATTATTTTTGAAGAATTTCTGAAGACTGGAATAATGTTTCTCAAATTTCTGCATTGCATCAAAGGAATAATTTACATTTTAAATCATATTCAAATAAGAATAAAAACAGAATACTTCGTTTTAAATTTTATTTTTCACAGTATTGTTGTTTTATTGTGTTTTGATCAAATATGATCATAAGAGAGTTCTTTCACAAATATTATTCAACGTTAAAATTTTATAAATTATTGTTAAAATATTAATATAATTAAGAAAAAATATTATTGGAAATATTATTATGCAAATCTTTTTTTAACTCTCTATTAGAGTAATATTAAATGTACAAACCTTCATTTAAATTTATTTGTGATGTGCTTCAATAAATATAATTTCAAAGTAGTTTAAATATGCAAGTTTATTATTATGCAGATTTGGAGCTGTAAAGTGTAGCTGGTGCTGTTTGTGTTGAAAAAGCAAGTTATACTTGAACAACATTGCGGAATGTTGCGGTTTGAGTTTTCTTGGTGGGTTCACATTCAAGCCCAAATTCTAGCCATCTGCTCTGAGACCCATCAAACTAAATGTCGTCCACAGGCAGAAAACTCTCCAGACCACCAAAGCAGAAGTAAAAAATAAAAAATAAATAAAACATTTGGAATTGGTTTCGTGTAATTGTAATCTGTTTTCTCACCTTCAGGCCTCTGGGACTTGAGAGGAGGTTTCTGTGCCACAGGACAACATGATGAACACATGTCCTCTGAGCCCCAGAGAGAAGCAGAAGGAAGCCATAGACTGTCGAAGGAATGGCAGTAAAAAATGGAGCCATGGAAGTGACTCTCCCATGGTAAGCTCCACAACTAAACTGAAAAGATAAAAGCATGGGTATTTGAGAAGCGTGTGAGCTGAGGGTCCTGCTGGGCTTTTGTGGCTTTATTCTAGTCTCTTCTTCTTCCCTCTCTCTCCATCTCACTAGCTGCTCACCTGAGTATGATGGATGTTGCAGTCTCTTTGTATTACCTTCTTACCCAAAGTCTCTCGCTCCAAGAGCTCCTACACTTCGCACACACACACAAAGGACAATGTGTGTGTGTGTGTGTGTGCGCGCATGCTTTTTCCCCTCTGGAAACCTGTCAAAAACATGACCTGGACTTACTCCCAAAAAAGAGCTTTTTATGGAACTTATTTGTCCTTTTTAGAGCTTGACAGCTCTGGATATTATTCTAATCATAACCGTTAGAATGAGAAAAGTGTGAGTAAATGGTTTTCATTTGTGAGTATAGCTGCATAGACAAGTGTTTCATTCTTTAAAGTGCTGAGGACTAAAAAATTGCACATAAAATGCACAAAAGCATAAATCTTGAAGTACATCGAACCTTGCTATAATGTTTATATAGGGTTTAACCTTCATGTTGTGTTTTTCTTTTTTCAATATGTCTTTATGCATGACTGTTACTGGTCAAAAACGACTGAATATGTACAATATAACTTTTTAGAACATAACCTTGCTAGACATATAATGTTAATAACTGTGGAAACGTCTCATCACAGTCTATGAAAGGGCCCATTTTTATGTTCAAAAACAAAAAACTATTTTGTTACAGTGATGAGAATCTAATGAAAATTAGCGTTTGTAAACTGAGGGTGATCAGATATGCTTAATATTCTTTAAAATAATGTCACAGCACTAAAAATCTCAAAGCAAACCTTTCTTTTCTTTGACTCGGGGGTGAAGTATGAGCTGGACGTGTTTTTGTGAGATTCACCCAGACACATTATCCTCCAGCATGTTCAAGAGCTTCTTTCACAAGTTCATCTCTACTTTATCATTATTCTTCCTCCATCCATCTCTCACCTCTTCCATCCTCTCGAACACAGAAAGGGCAGAGACGGGGAGAAATCCATTGTGCATCTGATGGATCTTTCACTTAGGCCGGAGAAGATATGCGGTTACATGTGTGCCCTTTCTGTCCAGCGTCTAAATTCAACCCGAGGCCATTAATACACACATGCCTGTGTGAGCACAGGAAAGGACAGCGTTCACATGATCTATGCCTGCTTCTTCCTGCTGGGCTTAATCACACTTCCTGCCACCTTTTGATCTGACGCATAGCACTTAAAACTGTCTCCTGTTAACTGTGTTCTTTCTCAGATGCGTGCTTTCGGGAAAAGGGCACGTCTCGCATGAAGTGTGCATGCTGAAGTGTGCTTAATCTAATTTAGAAAGACGAATCGTTTTCAGCCTTGATGAGGCTTCATCAAAGTGAGCCAAAAAGAGGGTGAGCAAATGAGGGAGAGAAAGAAAAAGAGAGCGAGATGGAGAAAAATCATGTTAAGAAAAGGAGAAAGCACTTAATGGAGCATTAATGGTTTTATAAACTGAAAAAAGTGCCATGTTCCTGCTTAAAGGGACAGTTCACACAGAAATGAAAATTCGGTCATCATCTACTCGTTCCAAAACTGAGCTCAAAAGGAAAGTTTAGCAGAATGTCTAATTTAGACCACTTTCAACCAACTAATGATTACAAATAACCATTTTAGCTCATGAGCCCTGATTATAGTATTTATTTTATTTACTGTTTTTCCCCATTATGTGTTATTTATTTATTTATTTTGTTATTTTATTCATACAGATATACATATGTAATTTCATTATGTTTTTAATATTAATTATTTTACTAATTATTCACCTGCATTTACAGATGAAAAAAACTTGTATTAACTGTTTTTTTTTCTTCATCTATTTAAAAGAGTAAAACACATGTGTTCACTTACAGTCACTTGAAAAACAAAATGAATTGGATTAAAGGAATAGTTCACCCAAAAATGAAAGTTTGCTGTAGATGAGTTTGTTCCTTTATTTTGCATTACATCACTTGCTCACCAATATATCCTCTGCAGTGAATGGGTGCCGTCAGAATGAGAGTCCAAACAGCTGATAAAAACAGCACAATAATCCACAACACTCCAATGAATGTCCTGTGAAGCCAAAAGCTGCATATTTTTAAGAAAAAATTCCTTAATCATTAAGGTATTTTTAACTTACTGTTGTTTCGGGCTAAAATATAAGTCCTCTATTGCTTTCTCCAGTGAAAAATTAAGAAATATACACAGATCAAGCACATTTAGAAGCAAAAACTGTTCAATACAGTTCTAAACAAATATGTTTAAAGTTAAAACACATTGATTGATTTGTTCTCACAAACATGCAGCTTTTCACTTGACAAGACATTGATTGATGGACTGGAGTGATTATTGTGATGTTTTTATCAGCTGTTTGGACTCTCATTCTGATGGCACCCATTCACTGCAGAGGATCCATTGGTGAGCAAGTAACGTAATGCTACATTTCTCCAAATCTGATGAAGAAACAAACACATCTACATTTTTGGTAACTTGAGGGTGTGTACATTTTCATTTTTTGGTGAACTATTCCTTCAGTAGTCCTTTAGACAGGTAACATACTAACTGTATATGCCACAGATTTCATAGACATACAGTACAGGCTGACAGCAGACGTACAACAGTGACTTGATCGATGAATTTCCCCATTACTGTGGTATGGAGGTGACGGTGATGCTAATCTAGCTTCCGGTTTGTGGCAGAGAGAATTATGAATGACCTATCCTAAAGGTAACGATGTTACGCTCACAGCGTGCGAGTGAAAGACTGCTGATGACTGCAGAATAAAGACCTTGAGAATCTGTGCTCTGCATAGCCTCAAATCTATGACAGTCCTCCATAATACCTGCCTCTCCTCATCTCACCGTTTAAGAGGGAATGCTATTATAGTTTTGCATTTTTAATTAAGTTTTATCTTTCAGGCTTATATCATTTAGTTTCAGTATGAGAAATGGATGTTAGTTCTTGCAATTTCAGTTCATGGACACACTTTTATTTCATTTTGTATATGTTATAGTTTCAGTTTTTGTCTCCTTAATTTTTAACAGATTCCTTAATTAAAATTAACAGAACGTTTTCTTAGTTATTTAAATCGAAGTCAAGCAACATCTTTGATTTTTTTTCAAATGCACTTAAAAAGCAAAGTCAAGTGAGAAAAGCTCAGTGACTATGAGAATGAATTTTTGTTGATTTCATTTTTTCGTAGACAGTTTTCTGTTTTAGTTTTATAACGAAGATAAAATAATTACTGTTGTTTTAGTTTACAGTACTAACCCTGTTACTGGTGGGCAGGAGAAGGTTGTAGGTGCTTGATAAGTTTTATTGAGTTTTGGGAGAATGGAGACTCTACAGAGACAAACAGAGCCTCCTCAGCGACTAACAACTCACTCCATAACTGACAGTTTATATTTTACTTTCTATTACATGCTATCTCTCTGTATTTCTCATCATTTATTTCAGTTTTTCATTCCTACTATGTCTTTTAGTGTCATTTTTTTTCCACTCAACCATCTTAACCTCGAGTTCTCAGTGGAGAGACTGAGAGACCCCAAAACCCCAAGGCTAGCTCAGAAAACATACTTAACTTTTAAGCATGATGCTTCATGATTTTTCCTGATCTTTTTTCCCCTAAAAACTAAATTCCTTGATAAGATGCATTAGTCATCCTCAATGAAAAATGTCAATTACTTGTGTTTGAGGTCTCAGAGACCCCAGGTATAAAAGCATTTGACATTTTCAAAAGCTCAGTCTCTTGGTTGTTAACTTATTTAGTTTGCTTTATTGTTTTTTACACTGTGTTTTTCTTGGGTCAAACTGAACTCAAACGTAAGCAGTGTTATTATACTAGATATCAACAATTTTGATTAGGATTATATATAGTATATGTGACTCTGGACCACGAAACCAGTCTTACGTCGTTGGGGTATATTTGTAGCAATAGCTAAAAATACATTGTATGGGTCAAAGTTATCGATTTTTCTTTTATGCCAAAAATCATTAAGACATTAAGTAAAGATCATGTTCCATGAAGATATTCTGTAAATTTCCTACTGTAAATATATCAAAACTTAATTTTTGATATGTAATATGCATTGCTAAGAACTTCATTTGGAAAACTTTAAAGGCGATTTTCTCAATATTATGATGATTTTGCACCCTCAGATTCCAGATTTTCAAATAGTTGTATCTCAGTCAAATCCTAACAAACCATACATCAATGGAAAGCTTATTTATTCAGATGATGTATAAATCTCAATTTAAAAAAATTGACCCTTATGACTGGTTTTGTGGTCCAGGGTCACATAATAAATGTCAAAAATAAATGTAAATTTTCAAAATTACTAGTATTATTTTTAAACATAGAGCATTGTGGTCTTGGCCGCCCCCAGACATTACACTGAATTTCGACAGAATATGAGGGTTGACAATAATGTCACCAAATAAGTGACAGTTTTACATTTCTTCAAGCTGTTAGATATTGGCCACGTACGCACTGCAGCTAAATTTGGTTGTCATTTCACATTTTAGTGCTTTACTGTTCTATACACACAGGTCAAATACACACTGCAACGTTTCAGGAGTGACAACTGCATTTAAATATAGGAGCAAATGCCCGAAATTGCAGTTTTGTGTGTGTACGGAACAGAACTCACTCTAAAAATTGCAATGACTGAGACTGTTGTAACATAGCAATGTTTTTGCAGTCTCGCACATTTGGCATCTTCCATTTTTGAGTGAAATAATATTACAGTGACCAAAGACTCATGTTTGGCGCTTTTAACTAAACCACCATTGACAGAGCTGTCGTGTTTTCTTTATGTTTGGAAGGTTGCTTTGCAGAGTGCACTCTTGACATGTTGCCATGTCCACTTATTATAAGCGACATTTATTAAGCATCTTTGGGGTTGGGCTCGGCTCATAAAGTGATCCAGTTCATAAAGTAGGCAGGTGCTAGTTGCTGTATTTTGGTATGTGGCTTATTTCCAAGATAGCATTTTGATATAACTTGAGTATGGACTTGTTTTTATATGCTGGTTTTATAGCAATATTTGGCAACACTGAGTCAAGATGTACCTTGTTCCCTGTGATTTTAAAAAAAAAAAAATTTTATTATTATTATTATTTTTATTTTTTTTTGCACCATAACTGATACGTGTTTTACTATATTATTAACAGCTAGTTGTCAAGGTCCGTTCCATACACACAGCATAGAATTTATGTAGCCTAAATGCTGAATTTTTTACCTGATTTTTTCTGGAGTTAATTTTGTTGTAGAATGCTGTTGTCATTTGCAAACTATTGAACTGTGTGTGTACAGAACAAGTTTAATTCAGTTCAGCATTTCAATTCAGCATTTATTGGCCAGGTATGCGTAACATACAAGGAATAGAGCGGTGAAACTATGATGTCACTTTGTAGGCGAAATCTCGGAAGCGAGTTAGCATTTTAGCACTTCCGGTTCCATCGTACCAGAGTCAATGGGTTTTTTGAATGGGATTTTGGTTAAATCCCTTAAATAAGGTCCGTGGTTCACATAGGCTCAAGATACTTTCACGTTTTATTCTACGACATAAAACACACCAGTTACACCCCACTCGTGATTTTTTTAAACTGTTGTGTTTGTTAAAAAACACGTTTGCTAACAAGTTGCTAAATGGGACTACAGGTGCTGTCGGAGACATTCAACGTCATCACGCCGAACAGTTTATCAATTTACAGTATTTTCCAATTGTAGTATAATTTGTAGTACAATTAATTGTAGAATAACCAATGAATAGTTTCCCGCATTTTATACTGTTGTTCGACAATGTTTTTTTTGTTTTGCCCTGAAATGCAACACAAGTCTTCGGATGGAAGATGCTCGAGTTTATCGCTTTCCTACTGATATGGAGATTCTGGGTTCGTACTATAAGGTAAACTCATATTACGATTATTACATGTAAACACCACATTTGCCGGATTTACGTGGTGAAAGTGAAACTTTAATGATGCATAGTGCTTAAAGCCATGTTAAAATTAAATGTTTGCAGCCACATGAAACTATTAGAAAGCACATAGATTGAGGATTTCCCAGAAGCAAGGATAAAATAACATTTTGTGTACCAATCCTAACAAAACGATAGCTGAAATGTGGTACTTTATTCACAAAAATAAGTTTAATCTTACCATATCCCAAAACTCGCTAACTCTGCTGTTATTTAATAGATGAAATGCACTAGAATTTTATTGAATAGTACGTGGGGATACGTTTTTAATTAAAATATTCTTATTAATCAAGGATTTATTGACTTTTAATTCACCTTATTTCGAAATGTACAGAAATACGTGATTTCATATGTCCTTTAGTTATGATTATTTCATTTATTCACTATAGTATTTATTACTAATGTCTCATTTCAGTTTTAGTTAGGCTCTAGTTTTGTATTTATTTCAGTTTATATGAAAAGGTTCATGTAGCGTAGATTAAAATTCATATACAGAGTAAATCCTTTTCTCTGAACATGTTAAAAATAAGTTTGAGAAAGTTGTCGGGAGCGTGCTGGTGGTGACGCTGAAGGCGAGCGACCGTGGTGCTGTAGTTCGTTTATAGCCTAAGTTTAGCTTTTAAGTTCTGGCGCTTTTATTTAGGTTTCAAAATTCATCAAAGTTATATTATTTTGTGAAGATTATCTTGATGGACAAAACGTGTAAGTTTCATGAACTATGATTGAACACAGAACTTATTTTTTTGCGATAATCCAAAAGTTTATGGAAAAATCCTATTGGCTTTTTGTCGAGGGAACCAGTGTCATGCTAACTGCCGATCCGCCTACAAAGTGACGTCATAGTTCCCCCACTCTATTTACTTCCGGTATAAAGCGTCCCACACACACACAAAACAAGCTTACAACATTACAAAATTACAATTTTTCAAAGTTACATAGTAGAATTTAGAATTAAGCACTAAAATGTGAACTGACAACTGAGTTGAGCTGCAGTGTGTACATGGCAACAGTTCAATAATTTACAGAAATGACAACTACATTGTACAACCAAATTAGCTCCTGAAAAATTCTGAACAACTAAATTTTAATGAGGTATTTAAATGTGTATCACAGTTGTGTTTTTCTTCTGCATGTGCTGTGCAAAAAATCACAGGGAACGAGGTAAATCTTGACTTCTTAGTGTTGCCAGATCTTGCTATAAAACCAGCAAATAAGAACAATCCCAAAATCAAGTTAAGTCCAAACGCTTTATCTTGTAAATAAGCCACATAGCAAAATATAGCGACATGCACCTGTCTACTTTATTGACACTCCATAAGCTGGATAGGTTTATGAGCCTAAAGATGCTTAAAAAGTGTCGCTTATAATAAGTGGACATGGCAACTCTTCAAGAGCACGCTCTATGAAGTAGACTTCCAGAAACGACAGTTCTGTTGACAGTGGTTTAATTAAAATTGCTGAACCTAATGTGTCTTTGATTGCAAATATAGCAAATTCCAAACAAATGAGTCACCAGAACGTAGTTATGTTTACCAGGGTGCCAGTCAACGCAATTTTAAGAGTGAGTTCTGTTCCGTACACACACAAAACAATAATTTTGGGGATTCACTACCGTATTTAAATGCGCTTGTCATTCCTAAAACTTTACAGTTTGTATGTGGCAATTGACCAAACTCTCTGTTTCTTTTGGCATTACGCAGACACCAACTAGCATTATGCAACTCTCATCCCATCCCTTGGCTCCTCATAAAGTAATCAATCGATCAAACACATGGAGTTTTACTTGACATTTGACACCCGGCTGTTCTCAATCCTTAGGCACTCTATGAAATTAAGAGATCTAAACATTGAATTAAGCCAACTGAAAGGGCTCCACCCTGATTTATGGATCTAATTACAAAATAGCCACACCTACACTTCTCTCTCTCTCTCTCTCTCTCTCTCTCTCTCTTCTGCCTATACAGCAAAGCTGCTAAGCATATTGTGACGCTGAAGCTGCAGGGTTTTTTCATGATACAAATATTGGGCAAAACAGTACTATTTTTTAAAAAGAGCTAGTAATATTTTCAGTATTGAATGATTTGCATGAGTTTTCTCGCTTTGGAAGTCATCATTTTTTCTATCTTGAATCATTTAGGCATCTGACAGACTCTTCCCACATGCATCTGTTGTGAATGCTATATATATGGCTCATACACCTGAAAAGAAGTCGACTGTGCATGCAAGCAAAGGTCAGAACCATTCTGTGCTCCGCGGTAAACAATTTTTGAACAAAGTGTGTTAATTTTCCATCCCCCAAGGATTCTTTTTCATTGCTGTGTACCTTTTCTTTGTGTAACAGATCAATCAACATGTTTGCCAAACCTGTTGCACTGCCTTGCAAAATGCTGAACTGATATATGCAAGATACATTTATTGCTTAATAAAACAGGGTACCTGCTGTGTAAATTCATGCCAGTATATGTGCTGTAAACCCACTTGATTTTTATGTAAATTGATTTATGTGAATTGATTGGGCCGTGCCCGTTGTCCAGTGCTGTACTGTAAACCACTGGTAAACTCTATACACCCGTAACCTCGCGGCAGCAGTTCAATGCCTTTCTGTGAAAGACGCAGCATACAGCCCACTCAGTAGGACCAGAATGACAGTGTTCATACTAATATTGTATTTGCTTCCTTACTATGGAAGTGCAACGCTAGATTTGCATTTTCTGAAGGAAATAGAAGTACTTGCAAGGCAGCGAAAGAGTTTTAGGTAATCTTAGGTTTTGCATGAAGGAAATCATGCAAACTCCAAATGCAACTTGTTTGTTTCAGCTTTGCACAAATATCAACTCTCAATGCAGCATCTTTGCTGTTTAAATGCAACTATCATTGGGTAAGTAGATTAATGTAATTTATTTTTATTTATTTTTTTATTTTATTTAAGTTAAATTAAATTACATTTACATTAAATTAAATTAGACACAGTTGCAATTATGCTGTCACTTCATTTGGCTTTATTTTGACCAGCCAACATTTTAATAAATGAGAGATTTTCCAGATTTTTTCCCAGACTTTAGAAAGAGAAAGTACCTGCAGAAAAACAGAACACTTCACTTATATCTTGAGTGCAAATAAATGTATAAGTCTGACTCACAATGCAGCATCTTTGCTGTTTAAATGCAACTATCATTGGGTATGTAGATTCAGGTAGTTTAACTGATTATTTTAATACTAATTTAATAATCATTTTTTATTTAATTTTCATTTTTATTAATTTATTTTTTATTTATTTTTAATTTACTTTAATATTATGTTATAAATTAATTTAAATTGGAGGCCAACTGCAATTGAGTATATTATAAATATTATGCTTCTAACACATTCGGTTACATTTGGCCAGCCAACATTTTATGAGATGAGATGAGAGATTTTTCTAGATTTTTTCCAGCCTTCAGAAAGAGAAAATACAGTATAAAAAAAAAAAACAAAAACAACAACAACTTTGCCTAAACTTATGTGCTATTAAATTTATAACCCCAACTCACAGTTCAGCATTTTTCCTTTTTAAAGGCATTGATCATTGGGTTTGTAGATTCAGGTAGTATATATATATATATATATATATATATATATATATATATATATATATATATTTTATATTAATTCTAATTATTTTTTATTTTTGTTTACATTTTTATTTTTACTTAATTTTTTTAATTTAAATTAAATTAATGACCAATTGCAATTGAGTGTATTATAAATATTATGCCATCATAGTTGGCTAAATTTTGGCCAGCCAACATTTTAATCAGAGAAAATCCATTTTTTTCCAGACTTTAGAAAGAGAAAGTGCTTTAACTTTTCACAAACTGCACGCTTCACCTAATACTTGCTTGCCATGAAATGTGTAAGTCCGAGACAGACAGACAGACAGACAGACAGACAGACAAGAGGTCTTGAAGACACCTAGAGTGTCACCTCACTGGGGAGGGGCTACAAGATCTGTCACTCACAGAGGTAACCATGACAACATTAACTCTCTAGTCTAGTGAGAAGCACAGTGATGCAGCGTGCAGTAAAATACAATCATACCGCCAATCACATTTACATATATGCATATGCACAGTTAATGGCTGACTTGCAGAGATCTTCCTGAGAAAATCAATTTGGTTTGTGCATGTAAGTGATTGTATGTAATTGTGTGCATGTGTGCGTTTATATTCCCTCTCTCTCTTTGCTCTCTTTCAGTGTTGATTGGATTCTGCCAGCTCATCCTTGCTGCGCATATTAATTAGGAAGAAAGGCGACCCACTGTGCCCTGGATCACACTGTGCACTTGTCCTGTTGGGGGAGAGAGAGAGAAAGCGAGAGAGAGAGAGAGAGAGAGAGGGAGAAAGAGGCTGTTTTTGACGTAGTACCTCTCCTGCAGGTGTCAGTGCTGCACCATGGTCCAGGGGGATTGACTGCAATGCATCATGGGAGAGTAGCCCATCACAGGTAGAAATCTCTGAAAGGAGAGAAAGAGTTCAAGAGCAAACTTTTGCATTGTTCATTTTTATAGTGTGTTTTTATTAATTCCTCAAAAGTCTGGTTTGAGTTCATTCTAAACCATTTAAATTACACTTTTGCAACTAATTTAGTCTGAACTACTTAATGGATAGACTTAATGGTCTTGTAGGTAAGTTTAGATGGGCAGTTTTTTGGGGGGGGGGGGGGTTAAACTGTGCTGAAAGAAAGATATGTAAGTATGATAGAATGTTCAGCATTCAGTGTAACCAACAGTGATGATGTCATCGTAATATTTGCATACTAAATTGTGATTGGTTCTTTTTCTTATATCTATTTGTGTAATTGTTATAAATATTACCTCCCTTGCCCTCTCTCTCTCTCTCTCTCTCTCTCTCTCTCTCTCTCTCTCTCTCTCTCTCTATTCATTCATTCATTCATTATTTTACGCTTTTTTCATTTTCCATTGATAACCTGATGACAAGCACAATCAATAAGCATACAGTATGTAACGTAATTGTAATAGTATATTTAATGTATTATATTTTTATATTTCTTAAACATTTTAGATTTATAACTATTTACAGCAGAGCCGGAGATCCACCCAGATACAAAAAAATAAAAAATAAAAATAATAATAATAATAATAATAAAATAAATAAATAATAATAATAGCAATAAAATAAACAATTTTGAAACAAAATTTTAGAAAATTATTATATATTTTTATATTTATTTTGATTATTATTTATTAGAATTATTATGCAGACGTTATACATATACACAATTAATACACAAATCAAAACATACAAGAATTTTAATATAAATAAATTTTAAAAGTACTAAAAATATATTTTTCTTACAAAAGATGATTGGAGAATTTTTTTGTTATATTTTTAATTAAAATAAATTAAATAAATTAATAAAAACTTATTCTCCAATCATCTTTTGTAAAAAATAATTTTTTTAAAAAATTTTGTTTTAATTTTTAGATAATAATTATATAATATCTATGCAGATTATATGAAGAACATATACTATTATATAATTATTATATTATGTAATATATGTTAAATTCTGCAATGGAAAATGGGAAACTCTGATGCTGCATAAAGTCTTAAACCTGAACTTTGAACCTTTAACGCTCTTGCTTCCTTTAAAATGCTACTGTTTTCTTTCAGCAAATACAAATACAAATCTAGTTTTTCTAATTTCACTTCTCTTAAATTCTACTTAAATCATAGCCAAATCAGAAGAGAAACATTTAACTCTATACCTAATCTGGGATTAATTTTAATTGTCCGTGGAAATACATCAAATCGGGGAGAAAAGCACATTAGAGGAGTGACTGGTGTTTTTTCCTAGCTGCAGGTGCACATAATAGTTAAGCAGTGAACGTATCGCCGCTCCGCTGGAGATTATGAAAAACACGACACAGATGCTTCATGACGTACACGCGGCCCTTCGTCATGGAACGGGGGTCGTGAATGTTACGTAAAAAGACGTCCTGCGAGCTGATGGATTGTGTTAAAGGAGAAGCACTGTAAAAAGGGAAGATAAATGTGTGCGGAGGGGATGAGAGAAAAGAGGCAGGAGAGCTGGAGTGATAAATGAGAGGTGCAGAATAAAGCCACAGCAACTACTGTGAAAACACCAGGTGCACAGAGGGAGGAAAAGATGGAGAAAGAGAGGAGGATCACCAAAGAATAGATGGGAGATATTAGCCATTTAGCCCAATTTACTGAGTGACACGGCACAAGATTTTAGTCTATGTGGAAGCCAGTGAAATCGAAAGACAGAAAGAGGAATTACACTGGCAGCAAACAATAGATACAAATAATAAAGCTGACATGCTAAAGGAAAGAGGAATAGGGTGGAAAACAGCTAAGGGGACTAATGAAGAGAACGAGACATCTATTAATCACACAAAACACAACATTTTGTCTTCCATTATTTAAAAGTTTGACTTCTTTTGACTTTCGTCTTTTGACTTTTCACCATTTTCATTTGTGTGAGTCGCAGTAAAGAAAATAAGCTCACTATATAATTTTATTATATGTAATAACATTGTATATAATAAAATATAATTAATAATATAATTATAAAATTTGTATTATAATTAAATTGTAATTTTTATACTTATGATTTGTTCTTTTATTATTAATATTATTATTATTATATGTAATTTTAGCATTTTAATTATTATAATTATTTTGTTATTGTTATTAAATGTTCTTAATATATTTTTAATTAATTAATTAATTAATTATTATTTATTATAAGTTATTATACTTAAAACTGAAAATGAAAAAAAAAGTTTTTTGGTTAAATGAAATAAACATTAACTGTAATATATATATATATATATATATATATATATATATATATATATATATTAGTTTTAGTAATTTAGGACAGCTGGTTGCAACATTTTTCATTTTAATTACTTTAATCAGATGTACTAAATAACTACAACTAAAACTGAAATAAAAGTAAGAAATATATAGACATATAAAAGTAAAAAAAATAATAATAAATAAATAAATACAAATAAATAAATATATAGACATATTTAAACAAAACAAAAAATGACAAAAACACACTATAAAAAATACAAAAACTTTGACACATTAAAATGAAAACAGAAAATTGAAAAAAAGAATCAAAATTAATACTATAAAATATATCTCAATGACAATAAAATATCACTATTAATATTTATAGTAGATAATATAAATCATATATTTATTATTAAATATGATATGTAGTAATGACAAGACAAATTTAATGACAAATAATATGCATTTGTTTTTGAAAACAGAATTTTGGATGGTACATGTTGTTAAAAGTTAACAGACATGGACTAAACTGCCACAAAATTCCAATTACTATTTTATGGGCCCTTTAAGATGTTCTTTAAGATGAAATATAATAGCTGATTTTGATTTTGACATTTCTTCAGGAGATTCGCTCATTTATACAGGCAGTGCGGTAGAATGACTGCAGTCTGTGATGGATATCTCTAATAATATATTCTGCTGGGAGCCACTGGCCGCAGTGTAAGGTAGGCATGACATAGTCCAGGATAGTCCTCGAGCCTATTACAGTAAGGAAGTGCACCCTCGAGTCCTGACACGAGGAACACACGCTCCATACGTCAAACCCTGCAGCATGGATCTGGATCCCAGTGGATTTCTACGCTACACATGTAAACCTGAGGAAATCTCATTTGCATGGCTGCGACATTCCCCATATACATGCAGTGACATTGAATAGAAATCACTATTTCTCCTCATGAAATAAATATAGCCTAATAAACAATCTCAACGGCAACCTGGAAAAAGGCTGTTCCGGGTACTTATAGTTGAGGGAAATTACTTTTGCCTGAGCGAGCTCCGCTGTTGCTCATACTTAGGGTTTGGGATTTGAACAAACCCTGAACACTAAATATTAAATTCATTTGTGCTGCAGACATGATTGGAGAAGCGTGTAGAGGAACTTCAGACTTGACATTCAAGAGACTACAGCTACTGTACATGTAGAGCAGTGTTTTATTTATATTATTATTTATATAATATTATTATTTATAATATTATTATTTATATATAATTTATTATAATTTTAAATTTTTATATTTTATATTTATCAGTATTTTGAATTCGTTTATGTTTTAAATATTCTGCTTTTGTTTTCTGTTTTTATAATGTTGCTGTACTATTATTAGTATTTTGTTATTTATAAATTGTTATGTATATATACAGTGCTCTCCAAAAGTATTGGAACAGTAAAGACAAAATTGCTCTGTTGGCTGTGGAGTCAAGACATTTGCAAATATGATTAAAAAATGAATATGAGACAAAACTACAGAATGTCACATTTCATTATTAGCCGTTTCAACATATACATGTTTTACCAAATAAAAAGAACAGCACTTTTAGAGTTCATCCCATTCATTGATGTGAGCATAATTATTGGGACAGTTGAACATAAGGCAGATATAAAAGATTAAAAGCTATTATTTAGTTGCAGATCCCTTACACATAATCACATCAATGAGTCTTTGACCCATATACATCACCAGGCTTTTGGTCTCATCCTTTGAAATACTTTTCCCAGCCTTTAATGCAACCAGTTCCAATTGTTGTTTGTTTTGGGGAGTTTCTGCCTTTACGCTCCTCTTCAGCTGGTGAAATTCATGTTCAATCAGATTTAAATCTGGAGATTGACTTGAACAATGTAAGACTTTCCATTTCTTTGCCCTTATAAATTCCTTGACTGAACTGGCAGGGTGTTATGGGGCATTGTCATGATGCAATATGAAGCACTTCCCAATGAATCTGGTGGCATTTTCTTGAATATTGGTAGGCAAGATGGTTTTGTACCCTTCCTAATTCATTCTGCTACTGTCATCATACATTACGTCATCAGTAAAGTTGAGAGAGCCTGTTCCAGAGACAGTCATACATGCCCATGCCATGACACCACCTCCACCATGCTTTACAGATGAGGCTGTATGCTTGGGATCTTTTGCAGTTCCCTTTTTTTCTCCACATTTTTGCTTTCCCATCACTTAGATAAAGGTTCATCTTTGTCTCATCGGTCCATAAACACAGTTCCAAAACTCTTCTGGCTCACCTTTGTGCTTTTTTGCAAACTCTAATCTTGCCTTTCTATTTTTGATGCTGGTCAGAGGTTTGCATCTTGCTGTGTAGCATCTGTAATTCTGTGTCAAAGTCTCCTGAGGACAGTAGATTGTCAGAGCATCACCCCAGCTTTCTGGAAGTTGTTGGTGATTTTACAGACACGTCTTTTAGGGTTCATTTTCACAGCTTTTATGATTTGTCTGTCATCAACTACTGTTGTTTTCTCAGCCGATCAGGTAGTTGTTGGTTGCTGGTGTCGCTGGTGGTTTCCAAACTCTTGAATTCTCCATGCCCTTTGTTTTTGCTATAGCTCTAATTGACTTCCTCTTTTCTTTTAGCATCCAAATTGCTTGCTTTTCTCTCAAAATCGGCTCCCTCATCTTCATCCTGATTTGTGTGTGTCATCATCGAATGTAAGATTCAGAATGCAGAAGTAATGGATATAACTGATGCGACACATTCCCTGCTTTTAATATCTGAAGAATGAATGCAACAGGACACAGCTGATCACTTAGAAAGACCTGTGAGGCAACTGTTCCAATACTTATGCTCACATCAGATAGGGGGATGCAACTCTAAAAGTGCTGAACAACTTAGCTGGTAAAACATGTATGTGTTGAAACGGCTAATAATAAAATGTGACCACCTGTAGTTTTGCCTCATATTCATCTTTTAATCATAATTGTCAATGTCTTGACTCCACAGTCAACAGAGCAATTTTGTCTTTACTGTTCCAATACTTTTGGAGGGCACTGTATATAACCAAATTATTTTAATTAAAGTACTTAAATTTTATTAATTTTAGTGCTTAAGCTTTTAACAGAAACTGAAATAAATTTAGGTTTTCCATTCAATATTTGCATTTGTATTTTATTTTATATCAGCTTTATTTTATTGGTACGTGACTAATTGTTTTATTTCTGTATAGCTTTAATTATACACACACACACACACACACACACATATATATATATATATATATATATATATAATACTATTATTAATATTATATTAGCTAGACCTGCTTTAACCTGCTAAGACCAGCAGAGCACCTTTAAACTGGATTTTTTTTTTTATCAGTCTTTTTGACATCACCCACAGCATGTAGCATCATTTTGTAAATCTAGTTTTCTTTGTTCTCCATATGCTGGCAGTGTTGTATACTGTACTTCCTTGCTCTTTTTCTGTCTGCTTCCTTTATTTTAACACGATGGCAGAACAGATAGCTCCTGGAGCTTCATTAATCATAAAAGGGATATTTTGTGCCAATTACCGTTGCTTTAGCTGCAGCACAAGGTGCCTGTGAGATTATAAAACAGAAATGCATAAAGAGAAGGTGGAAAAGAGGAAGAAATATTCATGTGATCACATAGTGACAGGAAAATCGAACTACAGGTGACTGTCATATTAAACGTCATATTACGGGCATATAAACTGAAGTATGCTGATGATATTTGAGTGACAGGGAACTAAATTGGTTGCCAGGTCTTACAAGGACTCTACTGATGTTTTGCAGGCAAAGTATGTGGCAGGAGATGTCAACACACCTTGAGGAACAAAACCAAACTCAGAGGAAGAAAAGAACATGGTAATGAGTCTCTCTGTTCCTGAACACGTATATGGAAAATGATGATGGTGTCTTTAAAATGATGTAGGATGAAAAGCTAAGATGAAAAGGAGAAAGAATAGGTGGATAATATTCTTCATTTATGCTAAGAAAAACATGTATTCTCTTAGGCCCCGATCACACTGAACGCGTTTTTTTGCAGGGAGAGGCGCCTTTTTTGAATTGTTTTCTGTTGGCAGTGAGCGTTCCCTATCTGTCGGTCACTACGAGTTATGTCGTGACGACATAGGGGATTTACTTGGAAGCCCCAATCATCTCTGACTTTAAGAGAAAACGCCAATGAATATTGTCTAGTGGATTTTGCATACCTAAGCCACTCCCCGTGCACACGGGTATAAATAGGTGCATCCACTCATTAGATTTTTGCTTCGGAGCCGAGTGGATGAACGTGTTGATCTCCACAAAGCCTTTCATCATCTGTCTGGAAGCTGTTCTGGTTGGCGTTACGGTGCGAACAGCGGTGTCCCTGTCTGCAGCAATTCCCCTGGGCACTTCAACTAAAAGAGCAGATTTCCTAAAAGAGCAAATCACCGTCGGTTCGCGTCTTTTTAAAGACGCCGTTCCGGCCATGTTCTCTTGGTTGCGATCGTTTCCTATCCTCCGTCGACAGCCACGATCGTTGTCTTCAGTGTCTGGGCATCCAGCACACTGAAGCTGTGATCGTGGATGGTTTATGCGCTCGTTTTGAGCATGTAACCATGGCAGCGCTGCGATCGCGCCTCTCTCTCCTCACGGGGATGGGAGGGGCTCCCTCTGTCACTACCCGCACTGGCTTCTCTGTTATGAGCAGAGAACCATCGACTAGTGCTCTGGGCGATCTGAGGGTTACAGTGAGAGCCTTTCCGCCGGGCCAGTCCCCACGGACCTTTCACTCCTCCCGCAGCAGCTGTTCTGTGCGGCTCCCCGGTGATTCTGCTGTGCCGTCTTACGGCGTGCTCAGCGTTTCATTCGGCGGCCGATAGAGGATCAGATGTCGATAGCAGCATCGGGGGATGGGCAATCGTCCTCTGAGGATGAAGATTCGGCGGGGCTGCCCCCTCGGGTGTCGCGGCCGCCGCCGAATCGGACCTAGAGTTGACGGCCGTGCTTTCCCGGGCCGCCGCAAGCATCGGGCTGAGAGGTGTGCACACCTCTCAGTCCCGAGTCTTCGCGACGAAATGATTGGCTCCTCGGCACGGGCCGTGGCTCACGACCATGCCCTGCCCTGGTCCCTTTCTTCCCGGAAGTGCATGAGGAGCTGATGTTGTGGATGGCCCCTTTTTACGGCCAGAAGTGGCTCGTTTGTCTCCCCCATCCTCGCTACCCTCGATGGCGGGGCGGCTAGGGGGTACGTTGACATTCCCCAGGTGGAGAGTGCGGTTGCGGTGCACCTGTGCCTGCAAAACACCGCCACTTGGCGGAATTGTCCTTGTCTCCCTTCCAAAGCCTGTAAGATGATGGCCGCTCTCGCAGCCAAAGCTTACAGCGCTGCAGGCCAAGCTGCCTCTGCTCGGCATGCCATGGCTATCCTGCGAGTACACCAAGCCAAGGCATTAAAATGCACGAGGGTAGTACCAACCCGAGGTTGAAGCAGGAACTGTGCTCGGCAACTGACCACGCCCTACGGGCGTCGGAAGTCACAGCGCAGTCCCTCGGGAAGGCAATGTCCACACTTGTGGTCCAAGAGCGCAATCTATGGTTCAGCCCTGCTGAGACAAGCGATGTCGACAAAGTGCACTTTCTCGACACTCCCGTCTCCCAGGCTGGACTGTTCGGCGACACTGTCAAGGACTGTGCCCAGCAGTTCTCGGCAGTACAGAGGCAGACCGAGGCCATCCAACACATCTTGCCCCGGCGTGATGCATCATCTGCCGCCGCTCCGCCGCAGGGCAAGCCCCGGTCTGCTTGTCGCCGTAAGCGCCCTCCTGTGTCCCCCAGAGCTGCTCTGCCCTGTGCTGAGGTAACACCTAGCCCGGCGCATCGAGCCTCTCGCAGGAGCACAGCGCCCCCTGTGTCCCAGCCGGCCCCTAAATCGTCCAGGAAGGCGACAAAGCGGCCCTGACACAGGCAACCCGGAGATGTGGGAAGCTGCTCTTTCTTGGGAGATGACGAGGACAGTGCCGCTCCTTCCCCCGGAGGAGGACCGGGCAGGGAATCTTCTGTTTCTGTAGCCACATTGTCAAAGAAAGAGCAATTTCCTTGTCCTCCGGGTCCTCAGGCTCGCGGGTCGACAATGAGCGACTCGATGCCTCCTCACTCTCGCCCATGAGCCCCCCCTTTTTTGCCAGTAGCCAAGAAGTTGCAGTTGGGAGACGCAATGCCTCTCCACGCATCTCTGGCCAGTCCCTCCGGGGATGTGGGGAGTTCTGCTGTGATTGGTCAGAACGCGATGCCTTCTGGGCTATCCAGCTCAACTCCCCTCCGCTGCACCACCGCAGATATGTCGATTGTCCCTTTGGTGCCACTCACACGGAGTTTGGGGGCGTGGCTTGCGCTGCCCAACCCGTCCCGCTGGCTCATTCGCACAATCCGACTCGGCTATGCGATTCAGTTCGCCCGGCGACCTCCCAAGTTCAGCGGCGTTCTCGAGACTTCGGTGGCAGACCGAGACGCACCTGTCTTGCGTGAGGGGATTGCTGTCCTCTTGGCAAAGGATGCAATCGAGCCAGTCCCTCCAGCCGAGATGAGGCAGGGGTTTTACAGCCCCTACCTCATCATACCCAAGAAAGGCGGTGGCCTTTAGCCAATCCTGGATGCATCCAGCCCCAGGATTGGTTTGCAGTGAGTGACCTGAAGGATGCTTACTTTCATGTCTCGATATGCCCTCGACACAGGTCGTTTCTATGGTTTGCGTTCGAGGGTCAGGCAGGGAAGTACAGTGTTCTCCCCTTCTGGCTGTTCCTGTCCCCCCGTGTCTTTACGAAGGTCACGGAGGGCGCCCTTGCCCCGTTACGGGAAGTGGGCATCAGGATCCTCAACTATCTCGAGCATGGCCCGCGTGCGAGAACAGTTGTGTGATGACAGGGACCCAGTGCTCTGGCACTTAGCCAGCTGAGGCTTCAGGTCAACTGGGAAAAGAGCAAGCTCTCCCTTATGCAGAGAATCTCTTTTCACGGTGTGGAGTTAGACTTGGTGAGTATGATGACGTGTCTCACTAACGAGCGTTCCCAGTCCGTGCTGAACTGCCTGAGTTCCTTCAGAGGCAGGACGGTGGTACCACTGAAACCCTTTTCAGAGGCTCCTGGGGCATATGGCATCCGTAGCCGCAGTCTCGCCACTCGGATTGCTTCATATGAGACCACTCCAGCACTGGTTACACTCCCGAGTCCTGAGATGGGCATGGCGCAGTGGTACAGTTCGCGTTACCGTCACACCAACGTGTTACTGCTCATGCAGCCCCTGAATGGACCTTGTCTTTCTACGGGTCTGGGTGCCCTTAGAACAAGTGTCGGCATGTCGTTGTCACGATGGTTGCCTCCAGTGCGGGCTGGTGCGCTACATGCAACGGGCAGGCAGCCTCGGGGTTCTGGACAGGGCCTCAACTGCTTTGGCACATCAACTGCCTCGAGTTGCTGGCAGTTCTACGAGTCTTGCGGCGGTCCGGCCACTGTTGCTTGGCTAGCACGTGTTGGTCCGCATGGCCAACACTGTGACCGTTTCGTAGATCAACTGGCAAGGTTGTCTACGATCACGTCGCATGTCGCAACTCACCTGCCATCTCCTCCTCTTCTGGAGTCAGATGTGGTGCAAGTCACTTCGTGCCGTATATATCCTGCAACCGAGATGTTCTCACGACAACCCACGTTCCCCAGGGAATGGCGACTCCATCCCGAGACAATCCAGCTGTTCTGGAGTCGATTCGAGGGAGCTCAGGTAAGCCTGTTGTCTTCCTCGAGTCCTCCCGCGGCCAGTTGCATGACTCCCTGACCGAGGGCCCCTCGGCTTGGACGCACTGGCGCACAGCTGGCCTTGATCTTCATGCAGGCATGCGTTCCCCAGTGAGCCTTCTCGCACGAACACTGTGCAAGGTCAGCGAGGATGAGGAACAGGTCCTGCCGGTTGCGCCTCTTTGGCCCACCCGGACCTGGCTTTCGGAACTCACGCTCCTCGTGACAGCCCCTCCTGGCGCATCCCTCTGAGGAAGGATCTCCTTTTTCAGGAGCCCGGCACCATGCAGCCCCCGCGTCCACTTCTTGGAGCCTCCGTGTGTGGCTCCTGGACGAGACGTGGCAGACTCCCTCTACGAGGCAAGCCTACGCCCTGTATGAAGTCTGTTCGCAAACTGGTGTTCTTCTCGCTGAGAAGACCCCCGAACATGCACGATTGGAGTAGTGCTTTCTGTCCTGCAAGCAAGGTTGGAGCGTAGGCTGTCACCCTCCACCTTGGAAGTGTATGTGGCTGCTATCGCAGCACATCACGATGCAGTGGACGGCCGGTCCCTGGGAAAGCACGATCTCATCGTGAGGTCTCTGAGGGGTGCCAGGGGGTTACATCCTCCTAGGCCACCCCTGGTGCCCTCCTGGGAGGTCTCTGTTGTCCGGGCTGGACTACAGAGGGGTCCCTCTGAGCCGCTGGGTTCAGTCGAGCTTAAATTCCTGTCTGCTAGAAGACAGCGCTCCTGACCGCGCTCTCATCCATCAAGAGGGTCGGGGACCTCCTAGCATTTTCGGCGAGCGAAGAGTGCCTTGTCTTCAGGCCGGCCTACTCTCACGTTGTCCTGAGACCCCGGGCTGGATACGTGTCCAGGGTTCCCACCACGCTTTTTCGTGATCAGGTGGTGAACCTGCAAGCACTGCCCTCGGAGGAGGCAGATCCAGCCTTTGCGTTGCTGTGTCCCGTAAGAGCATTGTGCATATACGTGGACCACACCCCGGAGCTTCAGAAGCTCTGAGCAGCTCTCTGTCTGTTACGGAGGTCAGCTGAAGGGTAGGCTGTCTCCAAGCAGAAGTTGGCCCACTGGACAGTGGATGCCATCGGCTTGACGTACCAATCCCAAGACGAGCTGTGCCCCCTGGGTGTGAGGGCTCACTCCACACAGAGTGTTGCCTCCCCCTATGCGCTGGTGCACGATGCCTCTCTGGCAGACATCTGTAGAGCTGCGGGCTGGGCGACACCGAACAACTTCGCGAGCTTCTACAGTCTCCGCGTTGAGCCAGTTTCTTCCCGTGTGTTGGGTAACAGGTAAGTGACAGGAAGAGCTGGCCAGTGTCACGCTTGCTGCGCCATTCCCCCTCACCCGGGGATATGAGCGCCTTTTCCTCCTACAGTTCAGTTCCCCGGACGGCGAACCCTGGTGGAGTTCCTCCAGCACCCCTGGCAGTCAGACTGGGTGGAGCAGTCTGACGCCAGGCCCAGTAGTGGTGTTAGCTCGCCCGGGTCTCCGGTCAGCCCCTGTACTGGGCTAGGTGTCCGTATGGCTTGATTCCCTTCGGGTAATCCCATTTGTGTATTCTTCCATGGTAAGGTTTCCCTCACGGTAAACCCGTGTCTTCCCTTGACAGAGCCTCTGTCAGGCCCTGCTGTCAGCTCTCCTACCCTAGGTAGGATCTGCCCCAGGGTCCAGTCGTATGTAGTACTGCCCCAGGCCTGGGTCAGTCCATATCAGTGTCTGTCCATATCAGCTGTAACAACAAATAGGAAAGACTTGAAGCAAATCTTTCATTGAAGGTCGAAATCCCTTCTGTTGAGAATTTCTGTGGGGAAAGGAACAGCGGCTTGGCTATCTCCAGCAGCGATGTACTCACCTGTGGTCCCTGCGTGGTACCAAGGTCAGTGAATTTGCGCTGGGGCGGTGGGAAGGTTACGACCTTTGCGTAGCATTTGTCTGACACGTAGTTGCTTGCCAACATTTGCTATGCTATATGGTTGTGACGGGGTTCAAGTTGTGGCGCTTTCCATAGGACCCCTATGTCGTCATGACATAACTCGTAGTGACCGACAGATAGGGAACGTCTCGGTTACATACGTAACCCTCGTTCCCTGATGGAGGGAATGGAGACGTTATGTCCCCATGCCACAATCTTGAACCATCACTGGTTGCCAGGGACTCGTTCTTGGCTCCTCAGCATAAAACCTAATGAGTGGATGCACCTGCCGCCTATTTATACCCGTGTGCACGGGGAGTGGCTCAGCTATGCAAAATCCACTAGCCAATATTCATTGGCGTTTTCTCTTAAAGTCAGAAATGATTGGGGCTTCCAAGTAAATCCCCTATGTCGTCATGACATAACGTCTCCGTTCCCTCCATCAGGGAACGAGGGTTACGTACGTAACCGAGACGTTCTGTGCGCTGTTTATGTGCCCAGGGCGCCTCGCGTTTTCGCCGCCTGCTGCGCCTCGTGTTTTTGGAGGAGCGCTCTGAGCGCCTGAAGTTGAAAAAAAAAAGCAACCCTGAGCGGAAAACCCCCAACGTCATTGCGTTTTTTCCATTGTCCAATCGAATGAAAGGAGAGGCGGGCCTTCCGTTGTGGTGACGAAAGTTTACGGTTGCTTAGAAAGTCCGGAGACAGCAATGATGCAGGAGAAACTTTTGGTGTCTGTTGCGGGTTACCCGGAGCTGTATTTAAGTTTTTTGCTAATATGACAGTTTACTTAACAGCAAAAACCAAAGATTTTAGAGCGCTTGCGCTATAATCCTTTGATTAGACTGACAGGATAGCTGATTAACGCCTCGCGTTAAGGGGCCATTCACACAGAACGTGTCTTTGCGTCTAAAAATGCGAGACACAGCGCTCAGGAATGATTTAAAAACCGCAGCGTTAGAGCGCCTCCTCCGCCATGTTGCCGTCAAATAATGTAGTTGTCATGCCAACTTGCTACTGTAAACAGAAGCTGGCAACGCTTGCCCTGCCTCCGAGTTCTTCTGATTGGTCCACTGCTTTGGAACTGACATTGATAAGCGGCGCTGAGTGTAAAAGTTGAAATTATTTTAACTTGACACGGCGTCTTAAAAACGCGGCGCTCATGCGCGAGGCGCTGCAAAAGACGTGAGACGCGAGCGTAACGGTCATGCACGTCTGTAAAGCGCGTGTTTACATAGAAAAACAATGGAAAAGTAGCGCATTGGAATGGAAAAACGCGTTCTGTGTGAATGGCTCCTAAGGTTTTTTAGTTCTGAAAACAGGCGCACCGCACTACCTTTTTTTTGTATGATATATCATACATTTATGCATATATCATACATATATCATGTATGATTATGTATGATATATCTTTATGAATGGCAAAAATGGCTTGAGACGTAATACCAAAGACTATAGAATACCCAAGACGTCTCACCATAGACTGTAAAAAAAGATGGACAACGCACCTTCACTCACTTCCATTGAAGGAAAGTGAAGCCGCCATCGTCCCGATAGGGCGCGGCCATATAGCGCTTATTTGGGACCAGAGTCTGCGCAGTAGCGAATTGGGACCGGAGTCTGCGCAGTAGAGAGCGAAGTGGAGCCACGTCCCACCCACACTCCTCTGACACTTTTTAAATTAGCTTGACTGGTCCATTTTTTTGTCTGCTGATTGCCGTATAAGAGGCTTGTTGAAATAAGGTAAATACAACTGCAATCTCTTCCTGAAGATCCCGAAAAAGTCAGTTTGCGCCTCAGAAGCTGTCAGTCTTAGCTGTCAATCATGACGTCACACTACCGTTTTTATAGCATCTCATAACTAACTAAAACCAAACTTATTTAAAAAAATTAACACCCTAACTTACATCAGCGTAATAAAATCTACATCAAATGACAAAAAACATGTTTGAAAACAAAATATTTGAAGTGAAATTGAATTATTTAGTTTGTCTCACGTCCCATTAGATTACATAGAGAGTGCGAGGTTTATGACCTATACTGGGACCAGCCACCTGGGGGCGATCGAGACGCGATGGCTTCACTTTTGAGGACTAGTGCGGCACACTTGTGTCTCACTCGTATAGTTTTGAATGGGGAAAAATGCAACACTCAATATGGCCGGTCAATCGCAGGAAGCTCCGCCTTCTGAATGAAAGAGCCAATCGCTAATCGGTAAAGTCAGCGGTGGTTCGAAAATCTTATGTGAAAAATAAATCATTATTTTTCACATAATTTACATTATTACAATACCTTCCTCCCCAGCCTGACACAAACGGCTGGATTAGTTCCGGGTTTGATGAAGGCCCGCCTTCCGAAAAACGAAATGTGTTGTGATTGGTTAGCTGTCCCAGTGCATTGTGATTGGCGAACAGCTTAGACGTGTTTCAGTACTGCCCCGCCCCTTGCCAAAACCGCACGTTCGTCAATATTTCCATATCAATTCAGACCCCGAGAATATTGAACAAGAGGATCGCGTAGAACCTTTGCACGCATGGGTATTGCAAGACATAAGTGGTAACTATATTGTTGTTGTTTTTTTGTCTAAATCACGTTTTAGATAGGATGTCAACAACAGCTTAAAAATAACTGCATTTACTATGTACAGATAAGTGTAACGATAATATGTATTATGTTTATTGTTCTTTAATTCTAACATTATAACATGAATTGCAGTGAAACTGTTATAGAGTTGAATTTATTTATACCATAGTCCCATAGGTCTATTTGTGGTGGCATATATATGCAAATTCATTCTCTGCCAGCGGGAGGCGCTGTTGGAGCGGGAGAGAGCGAGGTTTCCCCGATAACGCTGTACACAAAGCAGAGCTCCGCTCACAAATGCTGTTTTATCAGACATTACATGCAAGATGAAATGAAAATGACATCCATAATTTTCTGAAGACAGTCGGTTTCCATCAGAAATACAGTGATATAAAAACACCCGCACCGGGTTTCGCTTTGTGCATTTGAATTTCTGGAGGCGGGATTTATTTTAATGATATTCTAATGAGCCAATTTGTGATGTCACAAATACAGGAAAACAACTTTGTAGTCCAAACAAGCAGTTCATTGTAGTTCTTGAAAAGCGATTTTTTAAAAACAAAATATCTCCCTATGGAGTGGACTTTGAGATTTGTAACTTTGTAGATCTTTTTTATGCCCAAACATACACGCTACACACTGACTAAAATTCAAAAAGTGAAAAAGCATAATAGGACCCCTTTAAAGAAGCCAAACAGTACATCCTTAAAAAGCAAAGAGAAACCCTGGAGCACATTGCGATTGATAACAATAGAGAATGCAATCCAAAATAGCTGTGTGTGAGGACAATCCCAGAAGATATGCATATCCCTTAAAAGCATGACAACTCCTTTAGGAATAGCGTCCATGACAATGGAGAATTCTTTGGGAGTTACTGGAAAATCAAATTTACATAAGAATTCTTCATAACTTAAAATGAGACCTTCTGAGTTAACGGGGAAACAATCAAAATGTTTTTCTCAAACCAATTACTAAAAAAACAAAGATTTTCTCTTATATACAATGTCTTGATTGTTCCAAATGAAGTACCGGTGAGGGGAGAAATTGTGCTTAAAGATTAATGACCTGCAAGTAATGCCTGTTTATGAAATTTAGACAAATTGTAAGGGATTCTGTCAATATTATAATTGCAGATCAATAGGAAAGGGAGACCACCTAATTTGGAAAAGAAGTAAATGGGGATAAAATTCCAGATTGAGTTTGGTTTACACAAAAACTGCCTAATCCAATTAATTTTGAAAGTGTTATTCAAAGAAGAGAAATCAAGGAAATTCAACCCTCCATGCTCATACGTGTTCATTATTACAGACTTCTTAACATAATGGATTTTGTTTTTCCAAACAAAATTAAACACATTAAACAACACATTAAACAAAATCAATTATGTGATGTGTTCCTGTGGCTCAGTGGTAGAGCATTGTGTTAGCAACGCAAAAGTTTGTGGGTTCAATTCCCAGGGAACACACATACTGATAAAAAAAAAAAAAAAAAATGTATAGCCTGAATGCATTGTAAGTCGCTTTGGATATAAGTAAATGTAAACAGGATTTTATCAACTGAGTCTTTTGAGTCATTCGTTCTTTTCTCACGTGACGTCACAGCATTGGATAGAGAAATTAATTTACAACCTTCCTTACAAACGGGTGCATAGTTATTATTATCATCATCATCATTATAATTATTATTTACACTTTCAGTTACGTGATGCGTTTCTGGTCTCAAATTGTAGCTTTTTATTTCTTACAGTTTATAAATGTGTGAATTTCTGTCATGATACTTTTTTTTCCATAACACTGAATGTGGTAACAAAGGTAATAAAGAGTTGGTAATTATTATTAAGTCTCTTTCCGGCTCAGACTGCATTGGTTATGTTTATGGGGCTGTCACGCGATGAACGAATGACTCAAACCCGAAGACTCATGAGATGAACTAATCAATTCTCTTTCCGGCTCAGCCTGCATTAGTTAAGTATATGGTGGTGTCACGTGATGAACGAATGACTCAAACCCGAAGACTCGAGAGATGAACTAATCAATTCTCTTTCCGGCTCAGCCTGCATTAGTTAAGTATATGGAGCTGTCACGTGATGAACAAACGACTCAAACCTGAAGACTTGTCAGATAAGAGGTGAGGTGAGCTAATCATAGACTAATCATAGACCCAGGTAAACAATGAATTACTCTTTACTGTTTTTTATAGCATTAAAGTTTTGTATTGTTTGTAGTGTGATCAACGTTTGCATAAGTAGTAGATGTGTTAGGGAAGTAACACGTAACATTTTAATTATGTTTTGCTAAAATTAACGAAATGACTCGAAAAAAGGTTCGTTCATTTTGCTGAACGAGATTCAAAGGTCCGAGTCGGTTTTGCTGCTTTGGGCGCGTCGTCATTTTAGAGTAATGTGAATGGGCATAGTGACCCCTACTGTTGAAATTGTTGATCAGCCGTTATTGTTGTTGAGAGCCTGTGTCGCGGCATAATATGTGCATTATATGCATATGGCTGTGTTAGCTGTAACAGAGATGTGTAAGATGTGTGCATGTAGTTTACAGTTGCTTACTGAAGGCCCTGACTGAAACCCCACGGTACGCCACTGGTAATACATAATCACGATATCACTAATTTTGGCTTTTTTTTTTCTTTCATTGGAACATTTTTGGAGAAATTTAGCATTACATCACTTGCTCACCATTGGATCCTCTGCAGTGAATGAGTGCCATCAGAATAAGAGTCCAAACAGCTGATAAAAACATAACAATATTCCACAAGTAATCCACGCCACTCCAGTCCATCACTTAACATCTTATGAATCTAAAAGCTGTGTGTTTGTAAAAAACAAATCCATCAAGACGTTTTTAACTTCAGACTGTCACTTGTTGCCAAAAGTTCATAATCCAAAATAAAGTCCATCTCCTGTTGTCCTCTCACATCAAAATCCACCCACATATTTGTAAACAATGCTTGATCTGTGCATATTTCTCTCCTGATTCAGGCGAAATGACTTTTTCACTATACAGAGAGCAATATTATGGAGAAAACACTTGTATTTTAGCCGGAAGTAACCGTTTGAAGTTAAAAGCATCATAATGATGGATTTGTCTTTTACCAACATTCAACTTTTTGCTTCTCAAGACATTAATTGATGGACTGGAGTGGTGTGGATTACTTGTGGATTATTGTGATGTTTTTATCAGCTTTTTGGACTCTCATTCTGACGGCACCCATTCACTGCAGAGGATCCACTGGTGAGCAAGTGATAGAATATTGAATTTGTCCAAATCTGTTCCCATGAAGAAACAAACTCATCTACATCTTGGATGGCCAGAGTGTGAGTAAATGTTCAGTGAATTTTAAGTTTTGGGTGAACTAATCCTTTAGGATTTGGTGTAGAACGAGGGATGACTTTTGGGAGTCAAATGCTCCCAGTTGTGTCAAAAGAGGTTCTGTAAATCCAATGCATGTTGCACAAGAAAAAAGCTGTCTGTTACTACTGTAGACAGGAAAGATAAATCAAGTCAAATTGCACCGTCAGAAAGTTGAAGATGACAAACCTTTACTCCTCTTCTGCACCCCTTGATACAGCTATAAAAAGCTCAGAAGGAGGTCGACTGCTTGTACAAGCTCAGAGAGAGGTAGCTTGTTGTGGGCCTGAATCAGCACAATATGCTGCCCCCATACTCTGCTGTGGTTGATCAAAAATACAGTAATATTGTGAAATATTATTACAATTTAAAATAACTGTTTTCTATGTGAATATGTTTTAAAATGTAATTTATTCCTGTGATGCAAAGCTTAATTTTCAGCATCATTACTCCAGTCTTCAGTGTCACATGATCCTTCAGAAATCATTCTAATATGCTGCTTTGCTACTGAAGAAACATTTCTTATGATTATGACATGAAAAATTACTAATTTGGGTATTCCGGTCTGAGTGAACGCTGGCGTGTTTTGACTGCCACTGCTCTCCCGTTGTTTTTGTGCCTATTTTTGGTCTTTCAAGCTTGCAGTTTTAATTCTTGGACTCTAACTCCCTCAAGTTTTTTTCTACGTAACTTTTCAACTTTGATTTGATTAAATACGGCGGTTTATGAACGGTCTTTGGATCCCTTCAGTCAAGTTACCTGCCAAATGCGAGCTTTCGCCACCAAAGCAACAAGCTGTTTCATCTGTCTTCTGTGAGTAGTAAGCACACACTTTCTTTCGGATTTCGGATTATTGGTTGCCAGATGCTGGTCTGGTTGAGGTGGTCTTAGAAAGGGCTGTCTCTTCCATGTATTTGCACTGCATTGTGGCTAGTTGCTCGATGTGCAGGCTAACGTGGTTTTAAATCTGGCTGAGTATGCGCAACTCTAGGATGATCCTCCTTTTTATACTGCCTGTAACTTTTTTTTATTTGTTTTTATCTATTTTTGCATGCTGTCGCATGGAACTTTGCTGCTTACTGGCTCGTGGGATTTTTATGATATGACTTCTTATTCGTCATTGGATCTCCATCACCTAAACCCTAAAGTTCGGCCATAGCTGCCCATCAGCCTATATAATCACTGCGTAGCTCTTGGTATCTCTCGCCGGCCTCGTTACATACATCGGGGTTCTCGCAAACACTGCACTGGGTTCACTACCTCAGATGATGGATGTACTATCCCCGTTGTCTGGTCTTCATCTCGCCGACTGTACGCAAAAACACGCAGAGATGGTGGAAATATAAACTATGTAAACCACCGCTCCCTGGTGTATGCCCCACTCAGGGCTCTACCGCCAGCTACTACTTCCTCTGCAACAGTCCGGCCTTCCGTGAAAATGGCTCTAGTAAACGCTAGGTCATTGTCAAATAAAACATTCATAATGAACAACTTTTTCTCATCTCACGCTTTGGATTTTCTGTTTGTGACTGAAACCTGGCTGAAACCTGATGACCGTTCGTCTCTGGGTGAACTATTTCCTTCTGACTGTTCCTTTTATAGCTCTCCCAGGCCAAACGGACCTGGTGGTGGTCTAGCTACAATTTTCAAGAATTCATTCAAATGTCGATTACTGCCTGTAGATGTCTTTTCTAGTTTTGAGGCACAACTCTTGCATATCGATCTCAGTGGTTCTCTAATTTGCATCCTGGTTTACAGACCACCCAAAGTTAGTACAATGTTTTTTTCATGAGTTTTCAGACTTTGTGAAATCAAGTGTCACGCTGTGATAGACTGTTGGTTCTGGGGGATTTTAACATCCATGTCTGCTGCCCCTCTAAACCTATGGGTTAATTTTATGAGTCTCATTGACTCGCTCAATTTTGTACAATGTGTCTCTTCTCCTACTCATAATCTAGGCCATATACTAGATCTTATTTTGACTCGTAGTATTTCTGTACATTCATGTGAAGTACTCGATGCTGGTATTTCTGATCACTGTTCTGTATTATTTGAACCTGCAGTCCCATATGTACAGCCCATCCTCTCTCAGCCTGTATGCAGCTCTTGTGTTTTTCACGCCACTACTGCTCTAGAATTCTTTAAATCTTACTCTACAATTTTCTCTAATCCTGAGGTCTCTTTCTCACCTGATATAAACACTGATCAGCTGGTTCTCATTTTCAACTCTGCTTGTTCTACTGCATTAAATACTGTTGCTCCGCTGAAGCCTAGAAAGCAGCAAGCTAGATCCAGTCCTCAACCTTGGCTAAATGCTTCTACCCGTGCACTCAGACAAGAGTGCAGGAGGGCTGAACGCAGGTGGAAAAAGGATGGGATTGTCTAACCACCTATCAAAAGATTGTCTAACCACCTATCAAAAGATTGTCTAACCACCTATCAAAAGTCTGTTAGCGAGGCAAAATCACAATACTTTTCAAATTTGATTGCCATGAATACAAACAGGCCAAAAGTTCTTTTTAAAACTATAACTTCAGTTCTTAATCCGGCCACTTTCTCAGCCCCTGTTGCCAATCTCGAGACCTGTGCAGAATTTTTAGGTTTCTTTGTGCAGAATGTACAAGATGTTAGATCTCTTCTCTCTCCTCCTGATATAGTTCATTCTCACCTGAACTGTCCTTCCAGCAGTTTAACTAGTTTTAAACCAGTGTCTCCATCTCAATTTATTGCATTGATTTCGAAGATGAAATTTACATATTGTCAGTCCGATGTACTGCCTGGCCGTTTGCTTAGAGAGGTGTTGGACACTATTAGCCCTGCCCTTTTAACCATTATAAATAGTTCCTTGACTAATGGGGTTTTCCCAGAGTCTTTTAAACATGTTTCTGTACAGCCCCTGTTAAAGAGACCTCACCTTGATCCATCTGTTCTTAGTAATTATCGGCCAATTACTAAACTCCCATTTATTTTTAAGGTTCTAGAGAAAGCATTGCTTTCACAGCTTACGTCTTACCTGGATGCTTTTAACATTCCGGATAAGTTCCAATTTGGTTTTAGAGCACTTCACAATACAGAGTCGGCCTTGCTTAAAGTTATGAATGATCTGTTGCGGTCCATTGATTCGGGGTCATCTGCCATTCTGATACTGTTTGATTTGAGTGCAGCCTTTGATACTATTGACTATCCTCTTGAATTGACTCAAATGTGTAGTAGGGGTTCAAGGCACAGCCTTACAGTGGTTCACCTCTTATTCAAAGGGTAGGACTTTTTCAGTAAATATTGGGTCATTCACCTCACCTTCTGCGCCCCTCCCTTATGGTGTTCCACAGGGTTCTGTTCTTGACCCTTTATTGTTCTCGCTCTACATGCTTCCTCTAGGCTCCATTCTCCAGAAATATAATATTAACTATCACTGTTATGCCGATGATTTACAACTTTACGTTCCAATCAAACTTGAAAATGACTCTTCTTTTCAACATCTTTTCTCATGTTTTGACGAAGTGAGAACCTGGATGGCTAATAATTTTCTGCAACTAAACGCTGAAAAGACTGAGGTACTTCTGCTAGGCACTGCTGCACTCAATAGTACTGTTACAAGTAGGTTAGGCTCCCTTAGTAACAACTTACAACACCATGTAAAACATCTAGGGGTATATTTTGATCCATTATTATAATTTGATAAGCATGTAAACATGGTTATAAAGTAGTTTCTTCCACCTCAGATCTGTCACGAAAGTAAAACATTTTCTCTCTCGAAAAGATCTGGAAATTGTCATCAATGCATTAATCTCTTCCAGGCTGGACTGTTGTAACTCTCTGTATGTCGGCCTTCCTCAATGCACTCTGTCCCAGCTTCAGATGGTTCAGAATGTGGCTGCCAGATTGCTGACAGGAACAAAAAAGAGAGAGCATACTACTCCTGTTCTTGATTCACTGCACTGGCTCCCTATCAAATTCATAGTTGATTTTAAGATCCTTCTTTTTGTATACAAGGCACTGCAAAAGTCAGCCCCTGATTATATCTGTGATCTTATCCAGCCACGTTCAACCTTTAGGTCATTAAGATCTTGTAATCAGCTTCTTTTATCTGTCCCTCTTTCACGCTGTAAATCCAAAGGTGACCGAGCTTTCGCTGTTGCTGCCCCTAAACCCTGGAACAGTCTACCCCTCACTATCAGGGCCTCTCCATCGCTCAATGTTTTTAAATCAAATCAAATCGAACAGTATCCAACAGGGTAAGGCAGAGAGATAATCCAGGTACAAGAGCAAAAGTCCAGGCAGGGCATAAACAGAGTCCGAACAGTGAGACAAGGGTAAATACAGGGAACACAGATTAGAAAACAACAAACAGGTTCCGTATCGCAGCTAACACTAGGGGAGTGATAAACGCAGGACAACACTGGAACTGAACAGAAACACAGAATGGCACGGTAAGGCAGCTAGCGCTAGAAGAGAGCTATACTCAGATCAATACTTGGCAACTAGATTAGGATCTGAGAGTGCTTTATGTAGTGTATGTAATAGCTCTTAGGTGAGCGTGTGATTGGTGACAGCTGTGTGATCAGTGCAATCAGCTGAGTGATCAGTGCAATCAGCTGTGAGTGTGTGTGTGTCGTCAGTGCAATGGATGATGGGTATTGTAGTTCGTGGGTGACATGCAACAGTAGTGTAGTGCAAGAGTCAATGTGGTGGAAGGGCGACCTCTGATGGTGAATGGGCGGAAGACCATGAACGGGATTCGTGACATCTTTCAGTTAAAACAGCTCAGACTTACACTTTAGTCTGGGACTAGGCTTAAGCCTTGTCTGTGAAACCAGGGGTAAATGTGCCATTCCTGTTTAAAAGTATTCATTTCTTTCAAAGAAAATAATAATAATAATAATAATAATAATAATAACAATAATAATTAATAATGAAAGACAGAAACATAAAAAAAACAATACTACCACCCTCAAACTTTTGAATGATTGTGTGAATAAAAAATAACTGGCAAGAATATATCTCTATTTATGTATATAATGCATGTGAAAATCCAGTACTGGGGCTCAGATATTTCTCTAAAAAAATTTTATACAGAAAAGCTGATTTCTGTCAGGACCACTATGGTCAAATGATAAGACACTTAGCATACAGTTTGGTTTGGCGGTATGGTTCTGTTCTGGGCAAAAACTCCCTGCTCATCCATGCAGCCTGTCATGAATGAGCAGGGAGAGCAGCAATAATAACCCCCCAAGGGTTAACAGAACAGAACCAAGCAGATATCATTAATGTACTTAATTACATTTAGTGTAGCACATTACTTAAGATTAGGGAGTCTGATTCAACAGGAATGTCAGAAGCCAGGTCCTGACTGTGGCGAAAGGAGGTGTTGGGGATGGAGGAGGGTATTTTGCTTCCGAGCAAGCAAGCTGCTGAATAATACTTATGTAGGAATGCCGTGATAGGTGTCGTATTTCTATTGGTAGATGTGATCAGCTGAGAGTCAGCTGATGCAAGCTTGACTCACGTGATCTGCCAGAACTAATGCTGACGCTAGATATGTGTTATCAAGTTTGTATATTCAGTTCAGCTGAAGAAGATACCGGGTCGGACATGAGGGCTTTAAGTTGTGTGAGAGGGTTGGATAGAGGGGCAAATAAAGTCGATGTTCTATTGCTCCTTCAGTTTTTTTTTTATTAGAGCAGGCAGTTTAATGTGCTATTCACCTCTTTCATTTGCCTTCTGATCCTCTAAGGGAATTTGGCACTTATGAAGCAGCAACCTTTTAGTGAATGGTGGTTGAGGTCATGGCAGTAACAGCCCTTACACAGCACAATACTTCAACGGGGCCATCATTTATAGCAGTTATAGCATCGCCAGCATCTCTCTGAGGTGAGGGACTGTCAGTTCCAGTAACTCTCTGTCACTGAGTTTTCATGTGTATCTGAGATGGAACATCGTTAGGTCACAACAGAGCGCAAAAGAAACAAAGGACAATCACTCAGAGCTTTTGTCCCTAGCAGAAGGTTTGATCATGTCTTGGCAGGATAGTGATGGAGTCTTGCTCCAGACTTTAGCGCCAGAGCGGTCAGGCCCAAAACAGCAAGAACATGAAGATGCTTTCCAGAATTTGAAAAATTCCCATGTAGCTAAGATGTAAGCCAACCGTTCCAGCTGCTATGAGTGATGACAGCCATCTTGCTAACTTCTGCCAGACTTCACAACTGAATTAGACCGGCACCCATCCTCTCCAAATGTGTAGTTTTTTTAAAAATTGTATATATTTATTATTGTATAAAGCAAGAACTCATTAAATTGACCAGAAGTACAGTAAAGACTTTAATAATGTTACAAAAGAGCATCATCATGTTAGATATGGTTATATATTATTTCTGAAGCATAAACGCATGAAATGCAGGTGTGCATTTAAACCATTTAATTCAATTCAAGTCAGTTTAATCACCACTCTATATTAATGCGCTGCTTTCATTGACGCACAGAGTTCGGAGATCGCGCACAGAAACATTCAGAAACTTGCGGTCATCGCTGACTTTTATTAATAAAATAGCGATACTGAATCGCTACACTATTTCTCAGCAAGGAGGGGGTAAAATCAGTGATTTTGAAGTAATGTGAACTCACAGCTTCATTGTTTGTTTAGAGCACAGAAGCAAAGCGCGAATTTCAGCACGAATCATCAGTTTAATGTTGAAAGAGAGGTAAAATGGAAGTTGCAAATCATTTAATATGTCAACTGTTTTACGATAGAAATGCTAAATGGCCGACAGCTATATCCAGTGATGCAAACTACTCCACTTTTTTCCTCAAATATGGCAATTATGAGAGCGAGAGAGATTAAAGTTGCATGTATGGTTTAAGTACCTTACCTGCGTCTGTGCGTAAAGCCCGCCTACTTTGATTTGATTGGCCAGCTCTATTATTTTGACATTGACGAGCGCTGTTAGCCCGCTGAGCAGCCCAGGCTGAAAATGTAATTTAAAGCTTTTCATCGGCCTAAAAAACAGAGCGCTGCATAGTGGAGTGCAGCAGATCAGTGCAAAAAGTTCAAATATTGGGGGGGACAGATTACCCATTTCTAATTATTGGGGGGGACTTGTCCACCTCAATGTCTATGGTGGTTACGGCCCTGATATATAATAATATATAACAAAAAAAAAGAAAAAAAAAAAGAAAAAACATTTTTTAAAAATGTTACCTCAAATATTTTGTATTGTTATACAAACATTCGAAACATTTGAATTGTATATATATTTGCTATTTGAAATAAACATTAACAGAAAATAAATTAATCAAATTAAAATATAATAGAAAACTAGCTGCCAAGGCAAAATTTCTCATTTGATTTTTTTTTTTTTTAGCTTGATGTACAAAAATAACTGAAACTGAAATAAAATGTAAAAACTAAAAAAAATAAATAAAAATAAATAAATAAATAAATAAATAAACAAAATTCATGGAACAAAAACTACTAAAAATGACAAAAATGGGCAACAAAATTACTAAAAATTTTGCAAAAAAAAAAAAAAATAAATAAAAAAATGAAAGCAGAAAATATAAAAATAAAACTGATTCAAAATATTAATAAAAAATAATTGTATCTCTAGTAGTATTACTAGCAATAGTTATTACTACTTTAATAGTAAAAGTTTTTTTTTCTTTTTTTTTTTTCCTTTTCATTTTTATATCTTACATGTCACATTTATTTATTTATTTACTTTATTTTTTAATAAAAGATACACCGCTTTCTGAAAGACATGATTCAGTAGCTTTTGAACAGTAGCTGGTTAGCTTACTTTAGCAGCTTTGCAGGGTCACATGAGGCGATAGTATTGATCTTTATAAACACTGCGGTTAAGTCACTGAGTTGTGTGGAAGTGTTTATGAGGGTTATCAGTGTCTAGTTTATACTGGCCGTGGTGGTTAGTGGTCAGACAGTAAGACGTCTCCCTGACTTTAACAAGAGAGGAAGACCACCAGTGCGTGTTTCAGTGCTGTCTGGCTGTAAAACACTGTAGAGTTTTGTCTGTGCGTGTGTGTGTAAGTGAAATCCCATTAACACACTCGTGATTTTACAGGACTACGACTTCATGATTTTTACTGCAGCTCTTTTATCACCCATCAAGGAAAGCAATGTGCCTTAAAATGTGTGCTTTAAACTATCCTGATGTTAAAGTCAACATGAAATGCAGTCGCAATCCGCTATCACTTCAATAACGTGATATATGTTCCATGTGAAACAGAATGGAGTCACATCTGAATGTGAGCTGGCACCTTAAACACCACTGGTACACACTTTTCAGGACTTTTTTAGAGGCTGAAGGTCAAGTTGATACTGCAGAAGATTTTCACATATTTCCAGTCTAAAACAGACAACATTTCCCAGCAGGCACAGGACATCAATGTAATATCAGTTTGATGTTGGACATGACGTCAGACAGACGTGGCATTTTGGCTGAGAATGAAAATCAAGTTGACTATTTAAATGCAATTTTATGTCATATGTCTATATGTTATTTTACTTTAAATATTATTACTGTAAAATTTATAATTTTACAATTTCTACTGTATGTGGTAAGGTAACTTTCAGTTCACCAACTTTTTTGGGAAAGTTTTTGAGATAGAACAATTTTTTTTTCAGTTAATTTTCAAGACAAACTTCTGAAAGAATCATGCACAATGGGACACGCGTGTTAGAAAAGTAATAGTTTCTGTTTTGATTGAATGTAGTATGTGCGTCACACAGAAAGAATATTATTGCGAGTGATTTCTCAAATCTTTTATGAATGAGGTTGGTGATTGTTGGAACACTTGAGATGACTTTTGACATTTTGTCATCCACAGCAGGTCACCCAACCTAGAATATATTTCATTAAAAAACACTCTTTTGCCCTTATCTTGCCCTGTTCTCCTACAAAAGCAGCCTTGTATTTCGCAGACTTTTGGCAGATGACAGAAGTACTGTGGCACATGGAGTCAGTGAGCGTTATCTTATCTGAACACTGACGATATACAAACCAGCACTCACTGTACTCTCATGAAATATACATCAGGAGCATTTGCATCCAGCATTGCTTCTCCTCCAATCTGGCCCTGTTTAATTCAAAAGCCTCCTTTGCAGGTGGAATACATATTTCAAAATGACTTCTAAACCACTCGTATCTCAAGATTGATTTTTTTTGGTCTCTTCCCATAACTGTGTTAAGTGGTGTGATTATGCTGCTCTTCCGTCTCTCTCTCTCTCTCTCTCTCTCTCTCTCTCTCTCTCTCTGTCTTAGTGTCTGTAGTGTTTTGGTTTTGACATGACACTGAATAATACCTGGTTTTAAACAAAAGGAATCCAAACTAAGCTTCAAAATATAAATACAGCCCTGCTGGAAAATTGCTAGTAGTGGTGTTTTGAAACATGTCTAGTCTGGTCATTAGTAAACCTAATAATTAGGTTTAGCTAATTATTAGTATATGACATACTGTATATAGTGTACGTGTTGGGTTTTATTTTATGTATGCATGTATGTGTATTGGTAAATTTATATTGGATATTCATTTTTAATGGGGTTTACAGTGTTTGCAGTTGCCTCTTTCCAGAGTTAGCCCCCCCCCCCCTTTCCAGACGTGGAAAAGTTAGTTTACTTCAGTAATTCAACTCAAATTGTCAAACTCGTGTATTAAATAAATTCAATGCACACAGACTGAAGTAGTTTAAGTCTTTGTTTCTTTTAATTGTGATGATTTTGGCTCACATTTAACAAAAACCCACCAATTCACTATCTCAACAAATTAGAATACTCCATAAGACCAATAAAAAAAAAAAAAAAAATTAAAAAAAAAACAAATTAGTGAATTGTTGGCCTTCTGGAAAGTATGTTCATTTACTGTATATGTACTCAATACTTGGTAGGGGCTCCTTTTGCTTTAATTACTGCCTCAATTCGGCGTGGCATGGAGGTGATCAGTTTGTGGCACGGCTGAGGTGGTATGGAAGCCCAGGTTTCTTTGACAGTGGCCTTCAGCTCATCTGCATTTTTTGGTCTCTTGTTTCTCATTTTCCTCTTGACAATACCCCATAGATTCTCTATGGGGTTCAGGTCTGGTGAGTTTGCTGGCCAGTCAAGCACAACGACACCATGGTCATTTAACCAACTTTTGGTGCTTTTGGCAGTGTGGACAGGTGCCAAATCCTGCTGGAAAATGAAATCAGCATCTTTAAAAAGCTGGTCAGCAGAAGGAAGCATGAAGTGCTCCTAAATTTCTTGGTAAACGGGTGCAGTGACTTTGGTTTTCAAAAAACACAATGGACCAACACCAGCAGATGACATCGCACCCCAAATCATCACAGACTGTGGAAACTTAACACTGGACTTCAAGCAACTTGGGCTATGAGCTTCTCCACCCTTCCTCCAGACTCTAGGACCTTGGTTTCCAAATAAAATACAAAACTTGCTCTCATCTGAAAAGAGGACTTTGGACCACTGGGCAACAGTCCAGTTCTTCTTCTCCTTAGCCCAGGTAAGACGCCTCTGACGTTGTCTGTGGTTCAGGAGTGGCTTAACAAGAGGAATACGACAACTGTAGCCAAATTCCTTGACACGTCTGTGTGTGGTGGCTCTTGATGCCTTGACCCCAGCCTCAGTCCATTCCTTGTGAAGTTCACCCAAATTCTTGAATTGATTTTGCTTGACAATCCTCATAAGGCTGCGGTTCTCTCGGTTGGTTGTGCATCTTTTTCTTCCACACTTTTTTCTTCCACTCAACTTTCTGTTAACATGCTTGGATACAGCACTCTGTGAACAGCCAGCTTCTTTGGCAATGAATGTTTGTGGCTTACCCTCCTTGTGAAGGGTGTCAATGATTGTCTTCTGGACAACTGTCAGATCAGCAGTCTTCCCCATGATTGTGTAGCCTAGTTAACCAAACTGAGAGACCATTTTGAAGGCTCAGGAAACCTTTGCAGGTGTTTTGAGTTGATTAGCATGTCACCATATTCTAATTTGTTGAGATAGTGAATTGGTGGGTTTTTGTTAAATGTGAGCCAAAATCATCACAATTAAAAGAACCAAAGACTTAAACAACTTCAGTCTGTGTGCATTGAATTTATTTAATATTTATATAATTTTCAAGCAATAATAATTAAACAATAAAATGAAGTAGATTATTGTTATGAACAGCAGACTCAGACGGAGACTCGGGAAAACAACAGATGTTTATTAATGGTTCAGCAGAGCATATGGTGACTGTATATGGTGAGCAGAATATCCAGTAAATCAGAAGACGGTAGATGAGATGATGATTATAGATCTTTGTCTTGACAGGAGTATTAGCAGTGGAGATCGAGAGCACACACCTCACACAGGCAGAGTAGCAGACTTCTGGAAGAGAGCGCTGGAGCAGACAGACGGGGCACACAGGAGACACGACGTTGGAGAGAACACTGGAGGTAAGTACACAAGGAGGTAAGTAGCAGGTAGGTCGCTGTGATAGCATCATTCACTATGCGTAAACGAGACCGGACGTTAGACTGTGGTGAGGTGCGTGCTTATATGGTTTGTGGTAATGAGGTGATGAGTGCGTGCAGGTGTGCTCCATTAGTATTCAGGTGAGGATGTGCGATGTGATTGGCTGGCGTGGGAGCCTGGTCGATCTGTGACATTACCCCCCTCTCCACGGCCCGCTCCAGAGGGCCGAGGACCCCGACGGCGTGGTGGTCTACCTCTTCCCCTGGGAGCTGGTCGATCTGAGTAGGTTGAGTGGAATTCCTCGAGTAGGGTTGGGTCTAGAACGTCATTCCTGGGAACCCAAGATCTCTCCTCCGGTCCATAGCCCTCCCAGTCAACAAGGTATTCCAGCTGACCACCACGGCGCCGGGAATCCAGGATCTGCTTAACCTCGTATACGGCGCCATCTTCCAGAATCAGTGGAAGAGGGGGTTCCTCACTTGGACCAGGCTCTGTGGAGGGAGAGACAGGAGGGTGGTAAGGTTTGAACAGTGATACATGAAATGTGGGATGGATCTTATATTGTGGAGGAAGTTGTAGCTGGAAGGTGACCGGGTTGATTTGCTTCAAGATCGTGAAGGGACCAACATATCTGGGACTTAATTTTTTACAGGGCAGGCGCAGTCTGATGTCCCTTGTTGACAGCCAGACCTTCTGTCCCGGTTGGTACTGGGGGGCTTCGGACCTACGAAGGTCTGCTGTCATCTTGCGCCTGCGCACTGCTCGCTGAAGATGATGGTGAGCATTGTCCCAGACCCTCTCGCTCTCTCGGAACCAGTAATCCACTGCTGGTATCTCTGATGGTTCCCCAGACCAGGGGAACAAGGGTGGCTGGTAACCGAGTACACACTGGAAGGGAGTGAGTCCAGTAGAAGGTTGACGTAGGGAATTCTGGGCGTACTCGGCCCAGCCAATAAACTGGTTCCAAGAGTCCTGGTGGTCATGGCAGAAGGTTCGTAGGAAGCGGCCGATTTCTTGGATCTTCCTCTCCGTTTGCCCGTTCGTTTGGGGATGGTATCCTGATGACAGACTCACGGTCACACCTAGGAGTTTGAAGAATCCCCTCCAGACCCGGGAGATAAATTGTGGGCCCCGATCCGACACTATGTCTTCCGGTAGGCCGAAATATCTGAAGACGAAGTTGAACAATAATTCGGCTGTTTCCAGGGCTGTGGGCAGGCCTCTGAGAGGAAGGAGTCGACAAGACTTTGAAAATCGGTCCACAATCACCAGAATGCATGTGTTACCTTCTGAATCTGGCAGGTCGGTGATGAAATCTACTCCCAGGTGTGACCATGGACGATTTGGAACGGGTAACGGGAGGAGCTTGCCTGCTGGTAAGTGGCGAGGACTTTTGGAAATGGCACACTCTGCACAACCCTGGACGAACCTTCTCACGTCCCTTGCCATGTTGGGCCACCAGTAGCGGTTCTTCAATAGCGAGAGGGTGCTGTTGGCCCCGGGGTGGCCAGTGCCCAGTGAAGTGTGTACAGAGTGGATTAGGTGATTGCGTTGTAATCGAGGGACATACTGCATTCCTGGTGGGCAGCTCGGCGGAATGGCCGTGGAAGCATTGGAGGAGGTGGCAGAGTCGTTACTCCATTGGATGGGACAGACAATGAGTTTATCGGGAATGATGGATTCTGGTTCTTCTTTGGTTTCCTGTGGAGTATGTAGACGTGATAAGGCATCGGCTTTAGTGTTTTTGGATCCTGGACGGTAAGAGATGGTGAAGTTAAACCGGGTGAAGAAGAGTGTCCAACGGGCCTGGCGAGGGTTTAGTCGTTTGGCTTCGCGCAAGTATTGTAAGTTCTTGTGGTCAGTTAGGACGGTAAATGGATGTTGTGAACCCTCCAACCAATGCCTCCACTCTTCGAGGGCTAGCTTGATGGCCAGAAGTTCCCTGTTGCCGATGTCATAGTTTCTTTCCGCCGGGCTGAGCTTACGGGAAAAGAAGGCACATGGGTGAAGTTTGGCTGGGGTCCCCTGCTGCTGGGATAAAACAGCTCCAACCCCCGTAGTCGAGGCATCTACCTCTACAATGAAGGGTTTCGTGGGATCAGGATGGACGAGGATTGGAGCACGGGTAAAGGCGTCCTTCAGGTGTTCGAATGCTTCCGTGGCGGCAGATGTCCAGGACAGAGACTTGGGCTTGTTACGTAGGAGGTTGGTTAGATGACTGGTAATGGTACTGTAGCTCTGAATGAATCGTCTGTAGAAGTTGGAGAAGCCGAGGAATCTTTGAAGTTCTTTAATGGTGGAAGGGACTGGCCAGGACCTGATGGCTTCCACCTTCCCCTCGTCCATACGGATGCCACCACTATCAATGTTGTATCCTAGGAAATGTACTGACGGTTGATGGAATGAACACTTCTCAGCCTTGAGGAACAGATGAAACTTGCGTAGGCGTTGTAGGACCTCCGCAACGTGGAGGCGATGTTCGGTCAAGCTCCGAGAGTAGATGAGGATGTCATCGATGTAAACCAAGACGAACCGGTGTAAATACTCCCGGAGCACCTCATGCATGAAGTCTTGGAATACGGAGGGGGCGTTGACAAGACCATACGGCATGACAAGATATTCATAGTGGCCAGTAGGTGTTACGAAAGCCGTCTTCCACTCGTCCCCCTCGCGTATCCGGATGAGGTTGTACGCGCTGCGGAGGTCCAGCTTGGTGAAGATGGTGGCTCCGCGGAGATGTTCCAGGGCTGCTGGGACGAGAGGAAGGGGGTATCGGAACTTGATGGTGATTTTGTTAAGTGCCCGGTAGTCAATGCAAGGCCGCAAGCCTCCGTCCTTCTTTGCCACGAAGAAGAAGCTTGAAGCAGCAGGGGATGTCGAAGGGCGAATGTAGCCTTGCTGAAGAGCCTCTTCGATGTACTCCTCCATGGCCTTCTGTTCCGGTAGAGACAGCGGGTAGATTTTTCCTTTGGGCACTGGCTCACCTGGTACCAGTTCAATCGCGCAGTCCCATGGCCTGTGAGGAGGTAATTGGGAGGCCCTCTTCGGGCAGAAGACATCTCTGAAGGGGGCATAACAGGAGGGTATAGAGACAGACTGTTTCTCAAGAGGGCTTTCTATGGAGGTGGAGTTTACCGATAGAGATTGGATCTGACGAGGAGCTGGGTGAGGTAGACGTGGGAAACATGTTGGGAAACACTGGTTGCCCCACTTCAGGATTTCTCCCTTGCGCCAGGAAATCTGGGGATCATGTTGCACAAACCATGGAAGTCCGAGGATTATATCCGTTGTAGATCCCTCCAGAACCAGCAGATGGAGTTGTTCCTCATGTAGTTCACCCACACGTAGCTGAACGGGGCCCGCACTGAGTCTTACATGGCGGCGGCTGATGGGTTTCCCAGTTATCGATTGGACTTGATAGATGGTTTGGTTGGTAACGGTTGGGAGGTTGAGCTGGCGGCAGAGGCTCCCTGAAATGAAGTTTCCAGCGGACCCTGTGTCGAGTAGGGCGTGAACTGGAATGGATACAGTGGAGGCAGTAAGCATTACAACAGTAGATAGGGGGTTCATTCTGGATATAGAGGGTCGAATTGCACTCACCGGGAGTCGAGGAGGTCGAATGGGGCATGATGATCTTAGGTGCCCACTATTTCCACAATATAAACATAGGCCATGGGTAAGTCGCCTCTGCCGCTCTGTGTATACGATAAACGGGTACTATCTGTTTGCATGGGTTCGTGAACTGGTTCTGGAGGGCGGTTTGCTTCTTGGGGGCGCTGTTGAGGAGTGCAACGGGTAAGTTGGGCTGATTCCTCAAAGCATGATTGCATGCGGGTTGAACAACGAATGGATAGTTGGATTAAATTCTCCAGTCCACTAGAATCATCATATCCTGCGAGTTGCAACCGCAACTTAGGTTCGAGTCCTTGACGATAAGTGGTGAGTAGTGATCGTTCGTTCCATCCGCTAGCCGCAGCGAGGGTGCGGAACTGGAGGGCGTAGTCCTGGATGGATTTGTTTCCCTGTCGGAGATGGTAGAGTTGATCACTGATGGATGGATCAGCTGTTGAGTGGCCAAACACTTCACGAAAGTGAGTGATGAAATTATGGAAAGACTGAGTGACTGGACCTGATTGTGACCAGATAGTTTCAGCCCATTGTAGAGCTTTACCTGTCAGGAGGGATATGATGAAGGCGATCTTTGATCTTTCAGTGGGGTACAGCTGCGGTTGCATCTCTAGGGCTAAGGAGCATTGTAAGAGAAACCCGTTGCACTCCCCCGCCACACCGGAGAAGGGCGCTGGTCGGGCCATGGGACTGGCGATCAGGTGTGCAGAAGAAGTGATGGTGTTTGTCGTGGAGGTGATCGGTGGTGATGGCGGTGGAGGCGGTGAAGGAAGAAGAACTCGTCGGAGATTGTCCACGAGCTCCTGGAAGGGGTCGGTATTGCTCATGCTGTCCTTAGTGTTAGGTCCGGTCTTCTGTTATGAACAGCAGACTCAGACGGAGACTCGGGAAAACAACAGATGTTTATTAATGGTTCAGCAGAGCATATGGTGACTGTATATGGTGAGCAGAATATCCAGTAAATCAGAAGACGGTAGATGAGATGATGATTATAGATCTTTGTCTTGACAGGAGTATTAGCAGTGGAGATCGAGAGCACACACCTCACACAGGCAGAGTAGCAGACTTCTGGAAGAGAGCGCTGGAGCAGACACACGGGGCACACAGGAGACACGACGTTGGAGAGAACACTGGAGGTATGTACACAAGGAGGTAAGTAGCAGGTAGGTCGCTGTGATAGCATCATTCACTATGCGTAAACGAGACCGGACGTTAGACTGTGGTGAGGTGCGTGCTTATATGGTTTGTGGTAATGAGGTGATGAGTGCGTGCAGGTGTGCTCCATTAGTATTCAGGTGAGGATGTGCGATGTGATTGGCTGGCGTGGGAGCCTGGTCGATCTGTGACAATTATATATAATTGAATAATAAAAATAATAATAATTAAATAAAAATAATTCAAATTAGTTAATAATATAAAACCTTTTTTAACAAATTAATTGAATATCAGTTACTTTTATTGTATGCATTTAGATACAGTCCAGAAAGTCAGGACCTCCGAGGTGTGACCGGTCAAAATCATTGAGCTTCTTATGCTAGGCTAATATTGTGTCAAATAATAGTTAATGTCAGTATCAAAAAATATCTAAGTTCTCAGGAAAATTGTGCGTCTAATGCATATCGGCCATAACATTTGATATCCAGTATAGTTCCAGCAGAGGACGAAGCTCAGATCTTCATGAAACCTCTTCCATGTGTGTTTTATCTCCTCATTTGTTTCTCTGTGTTGTGACTGTTGTTTTTGTTTGCTCTTTTAGTCGTCCATTCATTTAAGTGACTGAATGGATGGTTTTGCTTTTAATAATGCTTGATGAGATATGGAGACATGAAGTGTGTGTGTGATTCCTAGTGTCAGTCATGCTTCACAGGACTTGACGTGCTTATACTTTCCATGTCAAACTCAGTCTGGCGGGATTTAAGTGTGTGTGTGTGTGTGTGTGTTTGTTGGGAATTATAGAAGGCCTCGCTCAATTAACTCAACGAGCTTCTCGTTCTGTCACGTCTTGTATGTTCAAGTGTGAGTCAGAACTCGCAACGGACCACCATTTCTCACTTTTCCCATCATGCATTTCTGTGTTGTCCACTTGTGGATATTCTTCCCACAATTTTTTTTTCCTCTCTTGCTCTTTTTGCTGTTTTTGCAAACCACTTCAGTTTCTGTTTAAACTGTTTAATCGGCTTTTCCTGTCGGGACTATACTGTTTCCCTTGTTCTCCTTTGCAGAATGCTGGATTAATCCAGGCAGAGAGGTTTTAATTCATATTACATGCTCATTCTCAAGCCATTGATTACTCATTGTACATTTTGCTGGTGCGACGGTTGGTTTGTTTGTTTGTGTTATTTCAACCCTCTTCATCCTCTGTGACAATACTGTGACAATCCAGTTATGACGGCAGCCTGCCAGACTGTTGTAAAGGACAACGCATGGAGCTAGAAAACAGACAAAATAAGTCTAAGAGTGAAAGTGACAAAACATGTTCATTTATTTTATTTATTCATTCATTCATTGTGAATATAAGGAGAATGAGAATTGGGGTAAAAATGTGCTTAAATTTGATGGGAACTATGTCAATGTAAAATGTGACTTAATGGTCAAAATATCTCAACATAAGTTTGGAATAATTAAAAGGTTGGAATTTTTTTTAATGTTTTTTATATTTTAATGTGTCCTATGCACAAAGGCTGCATTTATTTGATTAAAAAATAAGGTAAAAATACAGTTAGAAATTTTGGAGTAACTTTTGAGTAAAAGATTTTAGTAAGTTTTTTTATTTTTTTTTTATTTTTTTTTTTTTTAAGAAATTAATGCTTAATTCACAAGGATGCATTAAATCAACAAGGATGCATTAAATTGATCAAAAGTGGCAGTAAGCACATTTATAATATATATAAAGCCAATTTAAATAAATGCTGTTATTTTGAACTTTCTGTTCATCAAAGAATCCTGAAAAGATCAGTTTCCACAAAAGTATTAAGCAGTAAGAACGGTTTTAAAAATTGATGATAAAAAATGGTTAAATAATAATAAATAATTAATAAATAAGCACCGATAATAATTGAGCAGGAAATCAGAATGATTAAAATGATTTCTGAAGGATCATGTGGCACTGAAGACTGGAGTAATGATGCTGAAAATTCAGCTTTGCATCACAAGAAGAAATTACATTTTAAAATATATTCAAATAGAAATAAGTTATTTTAAATTGTAATATTTTAAAATTTTACTGTTTTTTTACTGTATTTTTGATGAAATAAAATCAGCACAAGAGAGGCCTTAAAAAAAATCCCTGTAACTCTAAATTTGATGATCATCAGTATAAAAAAAAATCCCTAAAATATCACTGATGATCAGATTTTATTTTCCTTCCCTTCTTTTACAATCAGAAGTAGTTAAGGACATTCTGATTTAATAAATCTGCCCTGACAAGAATCTGATTGGTGGCAGCGACACACAGGCCGCTGTGTGAGAGCCGTTGTCTCTGATTACAATCTTTAGGTATCGCGTTTCTTAAAGATCGGCCCCTGCTGCCGTGTAGCGCAATCCCTCTGGTGTCTAATCAGCCGCATGTCCGTGTGCAGCATCACGCTGGAGAATCAATCATCCAATCATTCATCAGCCTGACAGGAAATGAGACAATTGCGCTGGGCGAGACAAAACACCAATTAGCTGCCTTTGATTCGTCATGACTTCTACAGTTGCAGCATCTGTGAAATAAATGTGTGAAAAAAATATGCCATAAAGAGTAATATATCCAAGGTACAGATTCATAGCAATAATCTTACCTTTCACCATTTTTACCCCATTTCACCAACATTTCAGTCATTTGTGAATAAACAAGAGCTGAATAAGGATTTCAAATGAAAATCAGATCATGTGGATTTCACTTATGCACAAAGAGCAATTTCTAGTGCTCATTTCAAGTGTACATCACTAGAATAGAACAGAAATGTTCTTGACTTTGATTTTTGTACATTTTATTTTAATATAATTTTCCATTTGTTTTTCAGCTCTAATTTTATTTATTATATGGATTGTCGATTATTTTATTTCTAAATATTAAATACCTTTATGCCGTTTTAAGGTTTTACTTTATTGATTTATTTATTTCTGTTAGAAACTGAGTTTGTCTGACTGTAGGAACCATAATTTTACCAAGAAATATATATTCCTATACAATTGATTCATTCATTCATTCATGTATTTAATCAATTATTTATTGATTAAATACATACCTTTTCAGATTGTTTTTTTTAAATTATTTTTATAATGTTTTATTTTTTTATGTATTTTTTGTTTTATTTTTATATATTTTTCTTATTTTATTTTATACTTTTCAAAGTCTAAATTTTAAATTTGTCTGACTGTAGAAACCATGGAATGTTCCTATATCAATTAAAAGCAGCATAAGAACAGCCTTTAAAAACACACACACGCACACACACACACACACACACACACTTGTTTCGCTATCCTTGTGGGGACTTCCATAAGCGTAATGGTTTTTCTACTGTACAGACCGTATATTCTATTGCCCTACACCAACCCTACACCTAAACTTAGCCCTCACAGGAGACTTTTTGCATTTTTAGATTTTCAAAAAACTTCATTCTGTGTGATTTATAAGCTTCTTTACCCGTGGGGACCTCAATTTAGGTCCCCACCGTGACACGAGTCCCCATGATTCTTTGTGTATGCAGGTTTAAGTCCCCACCTGAATAGAAAAACAGGTACACACACACACACACAAATTGTAATTCTAAATTTGATAATCATCAGTGTAAAAAAATGTCCCTATGTCAACATTTTTATTGAATGATCGATTGAAGATTATTTTAATGCTACCTATGCTATAGTATGCTATTTTTGGACTCCATTGAATTTCATCTTTTGTTTTCTGCACAGAAGACAAGTTTAAAATGACTTGAAGGTGAATAAATGATGACAGTTTTATTTTTTTGGGGTGAACTATAGCATTAATGACTCTTACATTTAGAAAAGCTGTCCTATATATTTTGTGTGCATTTAAAATAACTAATTCACATTATTTTACTACAACTTTTCAAGGTTGCTCTCCTGTAACTGTTGACAAGCCCTCTGTGATATTTCTTTGTCAGTAACCTGGATTCATTTCTCGAAGAAACACGTCCGCACTATAAATATTTCACTTGATTGATAAAACAAACCCGATGAGTGTCCTCCCAACTGTTCTGTGAAACTTTCAATATGAAAGCCATTAGTCAAAGGGAAATGGAGGCTCCATTGAAGCAGACGGGCCTGTTAATGTCACCAATACGCTGTTAACGTCCATTTAAAAAATCTTTCTCCATCTAATTTGGAATCCATCAGTGCAAACTTATCCGCCTGTCTCCATTACTTGTAGCAATAAAGACAGAAATGCAGCGCGAGTGAGCGAAACGGGCGGCTGAGCTTCCTCTGTTATCACTGGGCTGTTTTATCTTCTCCTCCTTCTGAGTGTTTATGCACATACTGTTCTCCCATCACACTACTCATGCATCCTAAGAGTTCCCAGAGCCAGATTTCCTTCAAAAAGCCCAGTCGTCTGAAATGGGGAGAGCTAAAGTTACTGCCAGCCATCAGAGGTAATCTAAAAACATGATGAAATTTGTCTTTCACAACATGATTTGAGCAGATGTGGTTTTCTGATTGCTGCTGGTGTTATGTGGGAAGTCGAAATGAAAAGTCAAGGCTTTGTAAGTCGTGTTCAGAGCTCTTCAGAGCTGATATTGCCTCTGTGGAAAACTCACAAAGACAGGTTAATAAATTATCCATCTGTTAATGAAATGACTAGTATATAGTGTATAGTGATATTTCTGTTCATCTCCAGATGATTGTTGATGAGTTTTATTGCTTTCTGATGCACAGTTTAGAAAGTGAAGCAGCAAAACAGCATTATAATATCATAAATTCGTAATTGATAAACTGAATGAATAATTATTTACCATTTCTGCAGTATATAGTATGTATATTATGCAGTTATATATGCATGTAAATTATGCCAATGTTTCTGAATTTAAATATTCTGTATCTTCTCTAGACTCATTTGACTGTCAAATTGAGTCATTTTATACAAAAATTGCTTAGAAATGCAAAATAACCATTTCATTTCTGAGTCATAAGTTATTTTGTTATTTTAGATGTAATTTAAAATAACTTCACCACTTGCTGAAATGCATGCAGATGAGGCCATGTGACATTTTATGATATCATGTGACAATGCATTTAAAAAAAAAACAAAAAGAAAACATTTATCATGAAATATGTCATATTTAGTTTCATGTCAGATAATAGGTTGGATACTTTAAGTTAGCTTTTTCTTTTGATGAAAATATTTGTTAGATGTGCTATTTGTTTGTTTGTATTTCAACTCACCTCAGGCAAAATTGTTAAGCTATTTTGTTTCTATAACTTGTGGTCTTTCAGACTAGTGGAAAGAAAACTTCTAAACTACACATTTAAGTGTTTATTTTATTATACTTTAGCGTCTGTAGATTTCCATTACAAAACATATCTTTAAAGGCCATTTTCTCAAAATGAGTTTTTTTTTTTTTTGTTTTTTAATTTTTTTTCTCCACTTAAGTAACAACAAACTTTACAGATTTATTCCTATCTATATTCTGAAGGTTTTACAGACAGGTTTGTTTATATATCAAACACCTAATTTCTATTACATTTACATTTAATTCCTAAAAGTATGGTCATTTATTTCCTGGCTGTTTGCAGTAATTTCTGATAAAAGTCTTTTGATACAATCTTTAACTCTTATACTGTATGTCAGAAAGGTGCAAAAAGGTACAAAAGGAATGCCAAATTGGTACAAAAGCTGTCACCATTTAGATACTTTTAAAGTACTAATACGCAGTCATAAATAAGGTACAAAAGTGTACCTTTTGAAAACGTACCAACTCAGTGACAGCTTTTGTACTTTTATTATTTATTTTTTTCTGAGAATTTATTTTTGTTCTTAGAATGTATGCAGATGTGTGTACATTTAATTAGATAATGCATCATTTGAAACCATGTAATACAAAACAATTGTCCTAATGTACTGTGATTAATCAACAGGGGAAAGTGTGATGATCTATTAAAATTGTGGTAACTCTAGATTAGAGAACACATTCACTATTAACTAAGAGTTTTCCCTCAAGAAACTCTCAATTTGTTACTTATTGATAGCAAGTAAGGTACTGTAGTTGTTGTAGTGGTTACGTTTAGGTATTGGGTAGGGTTAAGGGACCTAGAAGATGGTCATGCATTAACGTGCATTAAAACAGCCAATATGCTATATGCATAATAAGCAACCAGTTAATAGTGAATAGTGTTAATCTAAAGTGTTGCCAACATTTTTAACATATTCACCTTTTGAAATTGAAAATATTACTTCCAGTTCAGATGCACCTTGAAATATTGGACTTAACTATCAAACCTAAAGAGATTTCTACATCCATTCTTACATGCTTCTGATTCAGAACAGGTGTTTTACAAGAAAATCCCATTCAAGGCAACCTTGATGAATCCCGTGCATAAGAGATCAGACCTGATGTCAGAGCTCATAAGAGTCGGAAGCATCAGTGAAGGACAAGCGACGCGGCGGGTCTCTCACTGATAAATTGCATAATGGACACCTCGGCTGGTCTGGGCCTTTGGGACGTGGGTCATCTTACAGTGGCCAGATGCCGGTGGGTATTTATAGTACTTTTCTATTACACTTTCACCCCGACGCTCCTTTAAAATTCATTCATTTCTTTTCTGTCAAGACCTTCCTGATTGGCTCTGTCAGGCATCACAAAGCCCTCGACCACACCAGTCCAATGAAGTTTTCTCAATCTCTTTAACACATTCATTTTCTATTTGCTTCTGTTTGCTTTTCATCTCGCATCAGACGGGGGTCTATCCACGACACTGGACGCATTATTACAAGTGTTGAAGAGTAACTAAATGTAGCAACACTGCTGACTTAAATTTTTAGTAACATGACAGTTTAGCTGTTTTCAAAATAGTCTAGCTTTTCCAGCAATGAGCCATCTTTTTTTTTCTTTTTTTTTCAAATTTTTTTGTGCAAACTGAAAAAAATAATTCATAGCATAATACTTAATAACATCATAATATATTTTCTGTATATATATATATATATATATATATATAAAATATGTATATATATGTGTGTGTGTGTGTTTGTGTGTGTGTATGTTTGGGAAGATTTTTATGAAATGAAAATAAATGAGTGAAAGAATAATGTTTTTATTTAATCCAAAATACAGATTTTTTTTTATTATTACAGATAAACAGATAACAATTTTAAATAACTGTTTTCTATTTGAATGTATTTACTTTTTTTCTGTGAGGACAAAGCTGTTTTTCAGAAGCTGATTTGGTGATGCCATAATACTTTTACATGATTTTCCAATATTTATTTATTTATTCACTTTGGCCATGAAAACAATGCCCTTGCTAAATAAATTTAATTTCTTTCAATCAATCAATCAATCAATAAATAAATAAATAAATAAAAATAAAAATAAATAAAAAAATACTGACCCCCAAACATTTGAACAATAGTACAGAATTTTTGTTGCATATTTAAATATTTTCAAATCTAAATTACCCTGGCAACCATCCACAACACCGCCACAAGATGGCAAATTTTGCACAGGTAAGTACTACTACATTTTTTCTGTACTTAGTGCGCAGCTTGCTTTATTTGCATTTATAAGAGTGACAGTGGTAGTTGGAGGGCTGGAGGTTAGTAGTCACTCATATACCGCTGAGATTTGATTGACAGGATAAGATGAACGAGCTCTGAAGTTTCCTTTAAAACTTAATTCAGTTTCTAATGAAGGGCCTGCACCATCCTCGTCTCGTTCTCGTATTGTTTGAATAAAAGCCTCAATTTTTTTTTTTAAAGGGCTCCCTCATTATCTGACATAATCCTATTCAAACATCGGCGGTGTAGCGAGTGTAAGAGGAAAGAAATGGTATTGTGCCGAATCTCTGTTCTGATATTCTCTCAAACGTTCAAAGAGCGGTTTAACTGTGCCGTGCAACGAGGGATATGCAGTTCCAGAGTGCATTGTGCGGAGGCTGGCATACTGCAGTAACTCGCTTTGGACGCTTCTCTGATGCTGAGAGTCACTCTTCTCAATGTATTCACTCCGAATGAACGCTCTCCTCCCACAGTTTCACACACGTGAAGACCACCGGTGACTCGGGTACGCGTCTGATCTTTCTGGACACGACGGCGCTCTCGCCGTTTGGCTGAATAATGCATTGCTCTCACACTTGAGTGAAGTGGAGCTTCAGCGAGACGAGGTCAGATCTCCTGCCAGGGATTCGGGATCATCTGTCGGCTGTGTGCTCTCATTTAAGAGCCATCCTTACTAGTCATTTACACCACTTTTTAATGCTGTGGTAAAATGGCATTCTGGCACCACAGTATGATTGATTTTGCCCTCTGACCCTCACTTATCCACTATCTATATCTATTTCTGTATACTGTGTGTGTGTGTGTGTGTGTACATATACAGTTGTGTGAAAAATTGTTGGCCTCCTTCCTGATTTTTTGTTTTTTTGCATGTTGTGTTTACATGTGTTATATTTGATTAATATTTAAATTTGTTTGATGATCTGAAGCATTAAAGTGTGACAAACATGCTAAAAAATAAAAAATCAGGAAGGGGGACAACAATTTTTCACACCACTGTATATATTGCTGTAGTTGTAGATTATTGCTGCTGCAAGCAAGTACAGGAACTTGCTACTGACAATGCATGCGGCGATACAGTGCTGTGACTATTTAAGACATACTGCTGCTGCACAAATAGCATATAAAATAACCCATAGCAGATCTATACAGGTGGAGCTGGGGAAGGTGGTGGGTTTCAGATGAACTCTGAAAGCACGCTGCAAATGCTCAAGTGAATGCTAACCAGCCATTAAAATGTAAAGTAGCAAGCTCTTTGGCTGCGTATGCAACATGAACCAATCAGCTTGTGCCAAGTCGTTTAACACTGTGAATATCATCAGTTAAGTTAATACCCGTTCTGCCTGCACCATCTAGAGTTTCATGACTGAACTATACATACATGAGATATATATATAGTATTATTTCATATCATTTTATCTTATTATGCATTATTTACTGAAATGTATTATATAAGGAACAGAAACACTAAGGAACACTAGAACATGACAAAAATATTCAAATATATGTGCACACATATGATAGCTATTATTTTTAATTATTTTAACTTTTACATTATGCTTTATTCTAAATTATTATATAAGGAATCTACTTTATTGAAAACTGTATGTTTTAATATACATACACAAACATATCTGATAGAGTTTTAATTTTTTCATATTTTATTCATTATAATGCATTATTCATTGAATTTATTATATGAGGAACCTACTTCACTAAAAATGTACATTATAAATATATCAAAATATATGTACCAGATAAATATATATTTTTTGTTTTAATTATTTTATTTTTTTTTTACATTATTATACTTTAATTATTCACTGAAAATTATAGCGCTTAGATCTCATTCATCGTTGACATCAGACTTTGTTATGCATATTCATGCTTATATATTATAATATGCTAATTAGATTTGGGAACTGTGGCAAAGGAGATGATTTTCAGTGAACAGTGACATATTTCTCCTGTCTTTTTCACTCACAGAGTTCTCATATAGCTTCTTTTTGCCTTTCTGAGGATAGCAGCTGCTGTTCTATATGCTTTTATTGTATGTAAAAGAGCCATGTGAACATCATCATGTCTGACTGTCTGTCTCCTTTTGTGCTCCACACAATAAATTAAAACCATACAAGTTAGGAATGACAAGAGGGTGAGTATATGATGGCATAATTCTCATATAGCAATACATTAAGCTAAGCTAATGTGTTTTCAGTGATTTTGAAGACTTAAATCTTTAACGATACACTAAAACCACAAAGTAAGAGACATCGGCTGCTCTTTTTTTTCCTGGAGTAGAAGGCAGTGGAGTTGAAATGACATCCAGACCCGTGTTCTGTCCTCTGCTGAGCAGGAGAAATCCGCCACAGCTTTAGAGAGTTAGTCAGTGTGAATGAACGGCAGTATCCGTCTGACACTCTGCTCTCTCACCACATCACACAAGAAATCCTCAACATCTAAACCTGCTCCACTTTCATGGACTTAGTCTTTTCTCTCTTTAAATTTATTTTCTAAACGTGCTATGATAATACATGTACCATTTCTTTGACATGGTACCATGATAATATTTAGCACCATAGTAATACCATGGTTTTTAGGCATGCATCTTGTTTATTTTTTATGTTTTGGTTTATGGCTGTACTATACTTTTTTAGAAATTTTGTTTATTTATTTATTTAGTAATGGCTTTTGGATATGTACCATAGTAATGCTACAGTGGTAAAACTTTTTTTTTTTTTTTTAGACATTTTACATGCTTTTGTGTTATTTTTTAAATTAATTTAATGGTACCATAGTAATACTGTGGCTTTTGGACATGTACCACAATAATACTTTGTATTTGAACACATATTTATTTATTTATAGCTACACACGTACCATGGTTTGTTTTAATTTGTTTATTTATTTATTTAATGATACCATAATAATACTATGTCTTTTGGACATATACCATGGTAAACCTGTTTTTTTTTTTTTTGTTTTTTTTTGGACATTTTACATGCTCTACTATTATGTTTTAAATTACTTTAATTTAATGGTACCATATTAATACTATGGCTTTTGGAGATGTACTATGGTAATACTGTGCTATTCGAAATGTACCATGGTAATTTTATTTATTTATTTATTTATTGTTTGGATATTTTTAATGCTTTTGTATTATGTTATTATTAATTAATTTATTTAATGGTGCCATAGTAATACAATGGACATTGGATATGTACCATGGTAATACAGTGTTTTTTGAACATATGAACGTATATTTATTTATTTGTTTGCTTATACCATAGTAATACTAATACTTTGCTTTTGTTTCATTTTTTTTTTTTTTTAGTATTGTAATACTATGTAAATGCCCTGATGTGTGAATATGATAATTCATATGAAAGTATTATAGTATTACAATCTGATGACTATATGATGGTAACACCACAGTGCTTTTCTGTAAATTGCTCTCTCTCTCTCTCTCTCTCTCTCTCTCTCTCTCTCTCTCTCTCTCTCTCACTCACACTCACACACACACACAAACTCCCTCAATTCCTTAGTCTGTATTTCATTATATCCATCCAATCAAATCTGTCATGATATTTATATTCAGTATTGTTTCAGTCTCGTTTTGTAGATCTGTTCATCATAATTGCTTATCCAGACTCCACATGATGACGATTCACTCCCTCCTCTGCATTACGAGTGACAGTCATCCATCTAATTAATTTTTTTTTCATCATTCATGTCTAAAATTAGAATGCGCGTCCTCACTTTATGTGTGCTGAACGCTCATTTCCAGTATTGTCGGAGCAGGAGGTGAGAGCTGTGCCAATAATTTCTCAAAGCATCTTTTCAGAGCCTCTCACAGCAAAAATAAGATGCTTCTCATGATAAAGGTTGCATAGATCAGTGCAGCGCAATCTGTTCAGCAGGTTTAGTGATGAACAAGTAGAAGACCCTCACCTTTGGTTCTGAGGCTGATAGGCTGACCTTTGACCTTCTGCAACTGTGAAGCAGAGAGAGGAAGAGGATTGCCATCTGTTTCCATACCAACCAGAGCTGCCTTCTCAGCAGCTCTGTTCCAACACCTAGCGAGTCGCCTACATAGACAGCATTTAAAGGTGTACACCAGTCTGTTCGGCAAGGTAGTGGACTGCCTTGTAGACTGTTTTTTTGGGGGGGGGGCAGTAGGACACATATCCCATAATTCACTGCAATGAGGTGGTAAATAAGATATTATATATATTTTGCACATAGGGCTCAGAAGCATCAATGACAGGCATTTGGCAAAGTGTCATAGTTGCCAACATCTGAATCGCCTTATCAAAAGACCATTGTGTGATGTAAAAGATGTCTGACATTACAGCTACACTTTAAAAAATGCTGGGTTAAATACAACCCAGTTCTGGGTAAAATATGGACGAACCCAGCGATTGGGTTGTTTAGACCCAGCGGTTGGGTTAAACATTTAACCCAACTGATGGTTGAAAACAACCCAGCATGTGTTCTGTTCCATATTTACCCAGCACTTGGCTGTTTTTAACCCAGCATTTTTTAGAGTGTACATGCAGATCCACAGATGGAAACTGTAATAGTGAGAGAAGGAGAAAAGAAAAAAAGTTGATGTGTCTTAGTGGTTTAGTGGTTGATAGCAGTAATATGTGTCATCACTTATCCAATTACATGTGTTAGAAGAAACTAATCTGAGACACCATTAAAACAAGAGACCTGGCGGCGCGAGGTTAAACAATAGCAAATTACATTACCCTCATACTGCTTAGCGAGAAGACCTTGCCATGTTCGTGCCTGTTCATATCTACTGAGAAATTACTAGGCCACACCAAGCTTTTTTTTTATTATTTTTTTTTTAATATTAATATTTTTTTTTTCATATGGAGAAAAGGGAGACAAAAAGGTTTTTATTTTATTTTATTTTATTGACTACACAATCAAAAACACCAAGTTGACTGTATATTTAAATGATTATTTTAAATAAATTTAACTGAAAGCCAATAATTACAAACACCAACAGGATAAAGATTTAGATTTTTCATTTGTTTTATTTTATTTTATTTTATTTTATTTTATTTTATTTTATTTTATTTTATACTTACTAAAATTATAATTCTAACAATATTTGAATGTACTGTACTAAGTACTACATTTTGGTAGAAAATACATTGTCTTGTTAATTGAAATATTAATTTTCATTATTAATTCTAAGGTAATTCATACTGTTTACTTTTTTATATATGTATTTTTTGTAACGTATTGCTTTTGGTAAGTTAATTTACAGTTAATTTAATTTTACAATAGTATACTTTTTGTTAAAAATGTTTTAAAGTGCATGACTGAATTTTGGCCATTAAACAGACAAGATATTAAAAAAATAATAATAATAAAAAATAAAATAAAATACAATCAGATAAAAACAAGATGTTTTGCAGTTTAGTTAGTTAGTTAGAGCTTTTGAGTACTGTATGTTTTTATAGTATAGCACCTCTTTTATCTAAAAAAAAACAAACAAAAAAAAACACTAGACCTGTTAAAAGTCTGTTATATCATATAGAAACATCTATTTGAGGTTAAAAAGTACATGGTATGTTTCAGACAGAGGTTATTAATGACCCCTTTTCTCAACCTTCTGCTGCTTTTTACTTTTCTCTGGCTCACTGAACTTTCCCTGGTTAAGAGCTTCAGCTCCAAACTTGTTCATTTTCACTCGGTAAGTTTCTCTGAATGTAATTACTTCTAATCTCTTTATCCTTCTGTCTCCTGGAAAAAGCCCCTTACCTGAGGCAGATGATGACAGGAGCTGGCCTCAGCTTACTTTCGCTCTCTCAGACACTTCCTTCCCTTTTTGACTTCTTGAGATTCCTTCCTATCATTGGCTTCACAGATATGCATATCTCCTTTTAGAGGCTCTCTCTGGTTGCTCCAGACATTTTATGGTTATCCGTTGTTATTTGGGTTGATTGAAGGGGCAAAATCTTCTTTGCCCTTTGATGCGTGGCTTAAAGTTGAAGTGTGCCATTTTTCGTTGTAAAAATATTTTCTTCTATCACAGTACAATATGTTGAGACAACTATAAATCATGGTTGGTCTTGTGAAAGCATTGTCTTCTGTGTTTTATGAGGTCTTGACAAACTCAACCAATGGTGTGAGCTTGGGGCAGGGTAATCCGTTTGGCTGACCAATGGCAGGCGGGCGGAAATGTGTGAGAAACCTGTAGACAATAATTTTTAGTGATGCAGAAATTACCCTAACTGTCAGATAAATGCATAATTTAAGGCTTTACTTAATTTTACTTCTTTTTATCAGCAACCAATATTTATCACCATAAATTTCATTTTTGGACCCCATACTTTGTATGTATAGTCTACATGACTGCAGAACGCTCTCAAAACTGAAGTTCAGTGACCTGAAGTTACACAGACCTTGCAGTATTTTGTATGTCCGCAAAGGTCTGGTCTCTCAAGAGCAAGTAAATGCGTGCACTGCAATGAATGTGAACCTGGTAAAGTTCTATAATGGCACATAATGACTTTCTTTCAATGTATCCACAGGTTTTGTTATGAAATCATTACTTAGACCTAGAAAAACTTTTAATTTATTCAAAATATTTCAGTCTCTGAGGGATGTAAGTAAGAGCTCATTCTGAAGGCTCCCTGGGGAACCAACAGGTCCATGTTTCACCATGAATAAGAGGCTTTGCTAGCATGGCTTTCTTTTCTGTCAGACTTTGTGCCACTTTTGACTGTGCTTAGCGAAAATAAAAGAAAAAAATATGCCTAAATATGTTTCATGAGAAGAATGAATGTTTCACTGAAATCAGTTATCCGTGGAACGACAACTGCACTTTTGACAGTTGTTTCAGTACACTCAATAATAAAACTTAACATATGTCTATACACATTTTTACTGCTTTTTTAATTAAGGCCTGCAGAAAATATATGATTTTAAAATTATTTTGTGTCAGTTAAAATATAGATTTTTACTATACATTAAATATTTAAAATATATATATTATCTTTGTGCATCAAAGAAAAATAATGCAGTATGATCTCTGTAAATATTGCTTGCTTTTTTTGTTTATTTTATTGCATTAAATCACGGTCTGCAGAAATATAACTATTATATCAGTTAAAATATAGATTTTTTAAAAACAATATTTAAAATATAAACATCAAAAGTGGGTGGCAAAAAATAGAATATAATATGACTCTTGTAAATATTACTTGCTGACAATTTTTTGTTAATTTCTTTGCATGTTTTTTAGTCAAGGCCTGCAAAAAAATATATAAATATGAATATTTTTGTATCATTTAAATATATATTTAAAATATGTTTTTAATATTTAAAATAAATATTTCAAGTTGCCATCAAAGAAAAAGAATGTGATATGACCACTGTAAATATAGAAGGCTTTTTTTTATTTTTATGTGTTTTGTTTACATTAAATATGTATTTTTTTTGTGTCTATCATTCTTACCCTGTGATTTCAAATATGCATACTTTTTTTTTTTTTTTTACTTGTTTGCAGTAAATCAACAATCAGCAGTGCACAGAAAAAAAAAAAAAAAAAAAAAAACTCTTGTAATGCCTGCAATGTCCAAAGATGATTTTAGACCAAATGTGAAATTTCAAATTACGCCCTTAAACATTTTCAATAAATGAATAAATTGATGCAACAGATGACTGTGACGAAGAAAGGAAAATGTGATTGGGTGTTTATGCGTGTCAGACTGTTGGCAGCAGCGCACTCATGATGCGTGACTCTCATCAATGCCCGTTAATAACATTTAGCGAGAGTGTCCCTGTAATGAGGATGACTAGCCTGTTTTTGGCCCATCCTGGACTACTCCACTTTTTCACTGCTTCCAGCTTGAAAAGCATTTCAGAGAGAAGTCCAGATTATGTTTAACTCACCTGATAACCCCTCACATCTGTTACAGCTCTCACCGGCCGCAGTTCCCTGTGTTGATGAGCATCCATCACGTTAACAACAGCATTTAACGTCTCATTGGACAAAGCAGGAGGATGGAGCTCCTTTCATCACGATGGTCGCACAGATTTTGGAGCTGAAAGAAGAGGTTGATTTACTACTTTTGTTGGACTGTGGAAGACCATCAAAGGTCAGACTTACAGCCTCTCATTCAGTGTGTGTGCTGTTCTCTGTTCACGATAAAGCTGCATGTGAGTGCTTTCTTCGTCTAGAGACTCTTCGATGAAAAAGGCAACAATTTTCTTCAACAGGATAGCCAGGTCTACACAAGTAAGTTATGTCTTACAGTGCCTTCTGAATGAGTCCAAACATCTGATAAAAACATCACAATAATCCACACCACTCCAATCATTTAACATCTTTTGAAGTGAAATGTTTGTAAGAAACAAATTAAGACATTTTAATTTAAACCAACACTTCTATGATCCATAATAAAAGATCAAAAATGCCATCTCCTGTTCTCCTTTCTCATTAAAATCCACCCACATATTTGTTCAGAACTGTTTTGGTCTGGTTTCGCTTGTAAACGGTGCTTGATCTGTGCATATTTCTCTCCTGATTCAGACCAGATGATTTTTAATTGAAGAAAAATTACTTTTTCATTAAATATTTTAGTTAACATCACATGGATTTTCCATCAGATGGATTTGTTTCTTACAAACACACAGGTTTTCACTTCACAAGACATGATGGACTGGAGTGGTGTGGATTACTTGTGGATTATTGTGATGTTTTTATCAGCTGTTTGAACTCTCATTCTGACGGCACCCATTCACTGCAGAGGATCCATTGGTTATTTGATGTAATGCTGAATTTCTCCAAATCTGATGAAGAAACAAACTTATCTACATCTTGAATGGCCTGAGGATGAGTAAAATTTCATTTTTGGGGAAACTATTTCTTAAAAAAATAATTAACAATTCTTCCACCAAGTAATAGTAAAAATTCAGCCTAACTCTTGGTGTTAATGTAGATATATAGAATTGAATTGAATTCAGAATACCTTTCAAATTCCATATCAGTTCCTGAATGTGAACTGAATTTGGATTGAGATAGCAGACGAGATGCAAAATTGCAATTCACACTTCAGTGCAGGAAGTAGAATGAAACGGCAATGAAATTGAAATCATATATATATATATATATATATATATATATATATATATATATATATATATATATATATATATATAGACATACATACATACATACATAGATACATAGATAGATAGATAGATAGATAGATAGATAGATAGATAGATAGATAGACAGATAGACAGATAGACAGATTTCAAAATTCAATTTCATAGTTTTTTTTATTTTTTTTTTATGTATGTTGCTTCATTTTATTTACAGTTGTCCTGTATTGCAGGCAAAGCTAGAACCATAATCTATAACCAGTAAATAATGCAAATAATGCATTAGGAATGATAACGACACAGAAACTTGTTTGTTTGTTCAGTGACAGTCAGTTTTGACATTCTGTGTTTTGGTCTCTATAGTAATTACAAACAGAACGCAGTAATTCATGGGAACACAGTGTGTATGGGAACTGAATGATTGAGTCTGGGATTATAAATGAAGTGCGATTCCCTAGTTGGTCTCAGCATTGGTCACATGGTCTGTTGTGTTGAGCAGCTTTAGTGTTCTGTCATTAACTAACAGAGAATCTAAGAGCTCCTGCGAGAAATAACACATTAGAAACAAATTACTCTTAACAAGTTATATCCTCAAACACATATACAGAACATAAAGCACAAAAATGACTCCTTCCGAGACTGGGATGTTTCATATCTATAAAAACACAGCACAGGACAAAGATATCATTTATTTTAAAGCTGCATAAACAGTGGGTTGTATTTTCCCAAAACACACATAATCCATCAGTCATAATATGCTGTATATGAAACTATGAATTATAATGAATACATAAGGGAGCTGTGATCACAACACTACAAATATTACACTCACAGTACTGTATTCAAATGTTCAGTTTCAATGGACATGAAGGATTTTAAAAATGCTATGATCAGAAAAGAAAAAAAAAAAATAGCAAAAAACACTTGAACGAGCTGTGTTCAACCAAGTCTCTGACTTTCTCACACAGAACAACCTCCTGGACAGCAACCAGTCTGGTTTCAGAAGTGGACATTCAACTGAGACTGCCTTGCTCTCAGTTGCTGAAGCTCTAAGACTGGCAAGAGCGGATTCCAAATCTTCAATGCTTATCTTGCTGGATCTGTCTGCTTTTGACACAGTTAACCACCAGATCCTCCTGTCAACCCTACTGAGAAAGGGCATCTCAGGAACCGCACTCCAATGGTTTGAGTCTTACCTCTCAGATAGGTCCTTCAAGGTATCTTGGAGAGGTGAGGTGTCCAAGTCGTAACATCTAACTACTGGGGTGCCTCAGGGCTCAGTTCTTGGACCACTTCTCTTCTCTGTCTACATAGCATCACTAGGTTCTCTCATTCAGAAGCTTTTCATATCACTGCTATGCCGATGACACTCAACTCTACCTCTCATTCCATCCTTATGATCCAACGACACCTGCTCGCATCTCAGCTTGTCTAACAGACATTTCTTGCTGGATGAAGGACCATCATCTTCAACTCAACCTTGCAAAGACAAAACTGCTTGTGGTTCTATCAAACCCATCGTTTCATCACAATTTCACTATCCAGTTAGGCTCATCAACTGTAATGCCTACTTTCTCAGACCACATTGCTAAACTGCCCAGTCCTGCAGATTTGCTTTATTCAACATCAAGAAGATCAGGCCCTTTTTTTCGGAACATGCTTCACAACTCTTTGTTTAAGCTTTTGTTCTGTCCAGGCTGGACTACTGCAATGCTCTCTTGGCAGGTCTTCCAGCCAGTTCTATCAAACCTTTACAATTAATCCAGAACATGGCAGCAAGATTAATTTTTAATGAGCCAAAAAGAATGCACGTCCCACCTCTGTTTATCAATTTGCACTGGCTACCTATAGCTACTGACAGGAAATTCAAGGCATTAATGTTTGCCTACAAAACCACCACTGGCTCTGCACCACTTTACCTAAATTAATTACTTCAGACTTATGTGCCCTCTAGAAGCTTGCGTTCTGCAAGTGAACAGCGCATTATTGTGCCATCCCAAAGAGGCACAAAATCACTTTCACGGACTTTTAAATTAAATGTTCCCTCCTGGTGGAATGACCTGCCCAACTCAATCCGAGCAGCTGAGTCCTTAGCCATCTTCAAGAATCGGCTAAAAACACATCTCTTCCATCTTTATTTGACCCTATAACTCTAGCTCTCTCTATTCTAATTCTATTCTTTAAAAAAAGGCCCTTTTAGACTTGCACTCTATTCATTTACTAACTGCTTGTTTTCTTAAAAAAATAAATAAATAAAAAAAAAATAAAAAAACACTAACACTAGCTTCCCTAATCTTTTTGTATTCTATTTGTTTTATTTTTGTTTATTGTACAATGAACAAAAGCAAAAAAGGCCTCTAACACTAGCTTACTCTATTCTTTTTTCTATTCTATCTGTTTTCTTTTTATTTATTATATAACAATAATAAAAAAAAACCTTGCTACGTGTACTACATTAGGCTAACTGAGACTTGTTATAGCACTTGCATATCATTGCTCTTTTGCTGACTTTGATTGCTTCCATTGTCCTCATTTGTAAGTCGCTTTGGATAAAAGCGTCTGCTAAATGACTAAATGTAAATGTATATATATATATATATATTGTAGGAGATCCTTGAACGGACACACACATACCGCGAGCAGACTCATTCCAGAGAAATGAGTCGATCTCTGGTTTCAACTCTGGAAGTCATAAACATAACTAATTACCTTAGTTGTTGCCTAAATGTCTGGACTTTGAGATCAGAACGAGCTAGAGAGTCAACTTCATCAATGCAGAACAAAGGAAACTTCTGGCGGGAAAGATACCAGATCCAGATGGTAAATGAACTTTGAGCAGCCAACGTATAAATTGAAAAACTTATCAACAAACGCGCGATGGATTTACAGTCGTAGGCCTGACTTAAACATATGCCAGAACTCCTCTCCCGGACACCTTCTGACCTCAGGAGTACGTGCAACCCCTCCTCGAGTGCATGCCTTTTCCAGACAGACAAAGAAAACACCCAAAAGTGCGCCAAAACTCCAAAAGACAATATTCAAGACTTTTAAGTAATGAAAATGTATTCCCAAATTATGTGTGTTACGCCTTAGATATGCTTGATATGCTAGTAAAACATACGCGATATTAATCTATCCATTACAGGGTTAGTATCATTCTAACCTATGTATTATGAGGGTATGAATATGTGTGTGTGTCATGTTTGGTGTTAAACGAAAGTATATTTTATTTGCAACAACTCTGTGTGGATGAAATGTAGAAATTAGGTAAATCCCGTAACGTTATACCGTTTATCAAGATTATTAACAAAACCCTGCAAGGATTTTCTGTCACGTGATTACACGGGCAGCTCGTTAATTTATGCAGAGAAATGGAGCCTAGGAAGCTGAGCTCCACCTTGCAACAAGCGGATTGGTACCCCAGCTCCGGGGCGGGCCTAAAGCGGCCTGCTTAAATTCTAATGTTCAACTAAACTCAACGCTCTTTGCCATGGTTTGAAAACTGCTTCAACTCGTGCGCTCATACGCCGCATCAAACCATCACCATTCCAAACTTCAAGCTCTTCAAGAAAACTTCTGCAACCAAGGAAGGAAAAGAAGAACTTCTAGCACGTCTCATCCAGAAAGGCAACCCGCCAATCACAGGCGGAATTCCCTAAGAGACGTCAGACCAACAACGCTTCGCCAGCCAATCAGCTGAACCCGGGGATTCCCTCAAAGAGACGAGACGAGACTCCAACAAACCTTCTAACAAGTAAAACAAATCTCTTATCTATTGGCTGAAAACGGTGCAAAGTTGTTGTTAATGGAAAGATAGAACTAAGCTCTGCTTTGTTGACTTTCTGATAACCACCGAAGTTGAGACTTCCTTCATAACTCATAATTCTGCATAACTCCGTCATTTGTGTGTGTGTGTGTGTGGTCGTATGTGTGTTTAGATGATTTAGTCTCATGTAATCTTAGAAGTAGCTCAATAAACTTATCTCATTGTATAGAGCATTGTCTGTGTTTTATATTTGATTCAGTTACTGCCTTGCGCTGTCGACCCTTGCTACCCTGCTCAAATTTGATAAATTACTATTTTGTTTGTTTTATTGTTGGCCACAAGCAAGATAAACAAAATTGTTAACATATACTGACTTTAATGTCTCGCTGGACGAGCCGTTAAAAGGTATAAACTATACGTTTTGATTAACAGAAATTAATCAAATCAATATCTATCTTTACGATGCAATTTCGTAAAGCCAAAAAATTCAAAATAAAGATTAAATCATAGCTAAGTTCCTAAAGTATTTTACAATATATATATATATATATATATATATATATACACACACACACACACACATGCACACAAATAAATAAATAACTAAATAAATAAATATATGTTTATACAGTATATATATAAGTAAATATATATATATATATATATATATATATATATATATATATACAGTAAATATAGTTATATACAGGTGCATCTCAATAAATTAGAATGTCGTGGAAAAGTTCATTTATTTCAGTAATTCAACTCAAATTGTGAAACTCGTGTATTAAATAAATTCAATGCACATAGACTGAAGTAGTTTAAGTCTTTGGTTCTTTTAATTGTGATGATTTTGGCTCACATTTAACAAAAACCCACCAATTCACTATCTCAACAAATTGGAATATGGTGACATGCTGTATCCAAGCATGTTAACAGAAAGTTGAGTGGAAAGAAAAAGTGTGGAAGAAAAAGATGCACAAACAACCAAGAGAACCGCAGCCTTATGAGGATTGTCAAGCAAAATTGATTCAAGAATTTGGGTGAACTTCACAAGGAATGGACTGAGGCTGGGTTAAAGGCATCAAGAGCCACCACACACGGACGTGTCAAGGAATTTGGCTACAGTTGTCGTATTCCTCTTGTTAAGCCACGCCTGAACCACAGACAACATCAGAGGTGTCTTACCTGGGCTAAGGAGAAGAAGAACTGGACTGTTATCCAGTGGTCCAAAGTCCTCTTTTCAGATGAGAGCAAGTTTTGTATTTCATTTGGAAACCAAGGTCCTAGAGTCTGGAGGAAGGGTGGAGAAGCTCATAGCCCAAGTTGCTTGAAGTCCAGTGTTAAGTTTCCACAGTCTGTGATGATTTGGGGTGCAATTTCATCTGCTGGTGTTGGTCCATTGTGTTTTTTGAAAACCAAAGTCACTGCACCCGTTTACCAAGAAATTTTGGAGCACTTCATGCTTCCTTCTGCTGACCAGCTTTTTAAAGATACTGATTTCATTTTCCAGCAAGATTTGGCACCTGCCCACACTGCCAAAAGCACCAAAAGTTGGTTAAATGACCATGGTGTTGGTGTGCTTGACTGGCCACCAAACTCACCAGACCTGAACCCCATAGAGAATCTATGGGGTATTGTCAAGAGGAAAATGAGTAACAACAGACCAAAACATGCAGATGAGCTGAAGGCATCTGTCAAAGAAACCTGGGCTTCCATACCACCTCAGCAGTGCCACAAACTGATCACCTCCATGCCACACCGAATTGAGGCAGTAATTAAAGCAAAAGGAGCCCCTACCAAGTATTGAGTACATATACAGTAAATGAACATACTTTCCAGAAGGCCAACAATTCACTAAAAATGTTTTTTTTTTTTTTTTTATTGGTCTTATGAAGTATTCTAATTTGTTGAAATGGTGAATTGGTGGGTTTTTGTTAAATGTGAGCCAAAATCATCACAATTAAAAGAACCAAAGACTTAAACCACTTCAGTCTGTGTGCATTAAAGTTATTTAATATACGAGTTTCACAATTTGAGTTGAATTACTGAAATAAATGAACTTTTCCACGACATTCTAATTTATTGAGATGCACCTGTATATTTTGTATTTTCATACTCATTCTCATTTGTAAGTCGCTTTGGATAAAAGCGTCTGCTAAATGACTAAATGTAAATGTGTGTGTGTGTTTGTGTGTATATATATATATATATATATATATATACACACAAACACACACACACATTTACATTTAGTCATATATATATACACGCACACAAATAAATAAATAAATATATGTTAGTATATAATAGTATATAAGTAAATATAGTTATATATACATAAATATACATGTTTATTTATTTATTTATTTATTTATTTGTGTGCGTGTGTGTGTTCAGGTAAAATGTTTGAGTAATACAAAAAAAAAACCTATAATATAAGTAGATAAAATGTAATTTTAAATAATAAAAATAATAAATATGTAATAATATATGATAAAAATCAGTAATGCCAGTTTTATTTAATGCATATGCTTAATTAATTTGGCATTAGAGCTTCTGTATTTAAATTATTTACATGATCACAGCTGTTCAAAAACATATTTTGTCTCTGTCCTTCAGTGAGCACATAAAAGCACATAAAATCTAGTATAATCCTAATAATTCCAAGCATGAGAATAATTTAGGTATTATATAGTCTCCCGTGTGTGTAATTCAAACATCCGTCATATTTGCATGTATTTAAGTTCCTGGATTGCTGTGTAATAGTTTGTTTTACACTGCATCATGCTATCCTTTCAACTGCAATGTCAATTTATGCAACAACAAGAGTGTGTGAAGAGCATCTCGTGCTCATTACTATGTGATTGAAGACAGTACGGTTGAGATAATGGTGTATCTAACCTTCAGCTCTATGCACGGGGCTGTACCCTCGCTGCTTTTATTGACATTAGCCAAACACCTCTGTGTTTCAGTCCAGATACATGTGCCAATGCTGTTTTGTTGAGGGGCGACCGTGGCCTTGATTTCTGCCAGTGGTGCATTGGATGCTTGTCAGTACATGAGTGGGTGGCCAAACCAAAGGTCCAATAAACCATTACCATGTGCTGGTCAGTCAAATCACAGAGCGGGGAAATATATGGAAATGAATGCAACGGAGTGGCCATCAATCACTGCAGTCCTGCAAACTCGGCTCACGCTGATGCTGTTCACTACACTCTCAGTACGCTTTGTAGTGGTTGGGCTTTGCTGTGCTGTCAGACTTTTTACAATTTATGGGTTCAAAACTCCCAGGGAAGCTGATATGGAGAAATTTAGAACTCCAAAGTTTGAGATGTTTGGTAAAACTTTGAGACATGGGGGGAAGTCCAAGATGGCATCCTGCTAACTTGTCTTTTGCTGAGCTCTGCTGACAAACTTTTATAACCGCATACACATCATTCTTTCAAGTTACATTTGCGTAAAATTATCCACATCTACCTTTCTGCCTACCCTGAGATTCGAAATATGAAGTCGACCACTGACAGAAAAAGAGATATGTCGCGTATTTCGCAGCATTCTGACAAGATGAACTGCCATAGTTATGCATCTAACGTTACGGGGGAAACTCTGTCTGGGGCTAAAACGCCACCTCCAGATAGCCCAGCTAAACCTCCATCCAAAAAGGGCAAGACAGATGATGACATCTCATCTGTTATCGCAACGCTCTCTCAGCCAATTAACACCCATTCCGGCACCATAGAGAAAATGGTGGGCTCACTTAGAGAAAAAGAGGGCTCACTTCGTGGGAGCCCGTGCCTTCGTTGATGGATCTGAAATATTTCCACCTTAGCACGGTAAACCTGTTTGATTTAAGTAGATGAAACTTCTCATTTTGTACAAGAAAGGACTGAGTGACTGACTGCATTTAAGCCGAAGATTGGATTCATTTGACTTTGTTAGTCAGCTACTGATGCGTTTTCATCTTTAAGGCCCCGATATACTTCAAACGAAGTTCATTTTCGTTCTTCGTTTGGGGGCAAAAAGAAGAGACTGAGCGAAAAGACTGAGTGACGGTATACTGTTTTCGAACATTCCAACACCCCCGCACTGCTGGAGGCAGGGTGTAGATTAATGTAAACATGTGTCGCGACGCTCTCGCGTATGCCCTAAACACAACAACGATGCAATGATGGTGTATCTAGATCTAAACTGGATCAATTATTACACGTTTTTATATTTTATGTGGTGACATGATTTGACAAAAACAAAGGTTTATTATTGTATGTTCTTTTGACATTTTATTTATTATATACCTTTTAAATTCGCTTATTGAAAGAACAACAACAGCAGCAGCAGCAGTATGGTGTAACATTTATTTGAAACATGTATTTGGTACTTGCTACATTATATCTTTACTCTTTCATTTCATTCTTTTCATGGCTTTGGAAGACTTGCATCTGATGTTTCTCTACGTCGCTTTTTGCATAACTCGGGTCGTCGACACCAAGTTTCGTTGCAATAGCCTTCTAGGAATTAAATGCTTTCTTTGAATCTTTAAAGTCTCTCCGTGAGCGATCGTACAGGTGCGGATATATTTGTGGCAGCTCAGCTATTCGACACAGTGTATTTATGTTGCTAGTAACTTGGAGATGTTGTTCTCCTCCCTGACCTCCGTTGAATGAGAAATGAACCGGGTAAAAAAAAAACGCTCATCAAAGAAGGCGGAGTTCCCGAACCCACCCACCGATTGTGTAATCGCCACAGACCAATGGTAGCTAAAAGGTGTTAAGGAGCCAAAAGAAACTCCTCCAGAAAGTTCGCTTTTGGTGAGCTGTTTCGAACTGCCGAAACAAACTCAAAACGAACTTTGTTTCGGCCTGATTTTGTTCGAAATGACGTCATATCAGTTCGTTCTTTGAATTCGTTTGAAGTATATATACCTTTAGAAGGTTCTACGAAGTTTGTTGTATTATTTTTGTTCTGTTCTGTTTTTTGTTTTTTTTTTATTTATTTTTGTATGTCTATCTCAATGCCAGGGGACTACGTGATAATGTAAAGCGCAAAGCACTGTTTCTGTATGCTAAATCCTTTAAGACTGATTTTTGATTTTTTCAGGAGTCTCACTCTGTTTTCAGTGACACTACTTTTTGGAAAAACCAATGGGGCAATGAGGTTTGGATGGCTCATTCTTCCGAGCATTCTGCTGGTATAATGATAATGAAAAACCATTTTGCTGGTTCAGTCTTACAGAACTATATTGATCCTAAGGAACATTTTGTTTTACTGTTAATTTGTGTTAATAATGCTTTTATATTATTGATTAACATTTATGGGTATAATACCTCCCGAGAAAACGATTTGTTGTTTGAAGAGATAGGAGAAACATTTTTGTTATGGTCTAATACATTTCCAGATGTTTTGTTTTGTATTGGTGGAGATTTTAACATCGCTCCTGATAACAATCTTGATAGATTTCCTCCCAGACAGTCTGCTTCCCCTCATTCAAAATTGAAAATGTTCATGGAGAAGTTCGATTTAATTGATATCTGGAGAGAGAAGTTTCCAAATGTTAAATCTTACACTTACACAATTTAAAATACCTGTTTTCTGTGAGGATATATTTGAAGATGCAATTTATTCCTGTGATGCAAAGCTAGATTTTCAGCATCATTACTCCAGTCTTCAGTGTCACATGATCCTTCAGAAATCATGCTGATTTGCTGGTCAAGAAACATTTATTATTGTCATTGTTGAAAACTTTTTACAGGATTCTTTGAGGAAGATAAAGTTTAAAAGTTTTATTGTCTGTTGGTCTTTGTCTGGTCACTTCTACTGCAGCAGATGCTGAAGGAAAGGGTGGATGATGATTGGGATGGGGGTGTTTCAGATGGATCTGGCCTTCCTACCACATCAATCTGAATAGATGTCTGTGATGCTGGTAGCTCGTGGCTGGTGATGGACTGTGCTGTCTTCACCAGCCTCTGCAGCCATGCAGCCGGTGAGAATACTCCGAATGCAGCATCTGTAGTTTGTCAGAATCAGCGGTGACATGACAAACATAATGAGCTCGTGGGGAAAAACAGCCTCTGTCGTGCTTTCTTGACCACAGTGCTAAAGTGATGAGACTGTGATGTTGAACTTAAAGTAAAAAAAAAAAAAAATGATCATGATCAGTATGATACAGATAATTTTTAAGTGTCAATTGTGGCAGATATTGAATATAGCTCTCTTTATATATATATATATATATATATATATAGTTTTGTTGACAGGAACTGAAAAAAAATCTTGTCATTGTTATTATTATAATAATAATTATTATTATATATGCCAGTATGTTTTTTTCACACTATAATAACTAAAATTATTATTATTATTATTATTATTATTATTATTATTATTATTATTAATCATTCATGTTTGTTTTGGATGCTTGTGTGTTTAAAATGTCTACAAGTTACGCACTTGAAAATTATTGGCTGTAAAAAGTTGTAAAATAAATAAATAATACAAAAATAATTAATTAATTGATACAAAAACTAAAAACTTTACCTGGTAGAACAAGCAAATACTTAATATTTGACCTGCCAAAAACATAATTCTTTAAAGACCTTTACAGGCCATTTATCGGTAGACCCCATTTTAAAGACTTAATAGAAAGAACAGAATTAATAGAATTATGAATATCAGTGTCCACAAAAAAGGTTTCTTAAGAAGCAAATCAGCTTATTAGAATGATTTCTGAAGGGTCTTGTGACACTGAAGACTGGGGTAATGATGCTGAAAATTCAGCTTTGCATCATAAGAATAAATTAAATTTTAAAATATTTTCAAATAGAAAACAGTTATTTTAATAATATTTCACATTATTACAGTTTTCACTGTATTTTTAATTAAATAAATATAGCCTTGGTGAGCATGAGAGATTTTTATAGTTTATTTAGTTATCTTTAGTATATATGTTACTATATGTTACTGTAACTCTATATTAGCCCCTTGTTTATTTTATTTTATTTTATTTTATCAGCTAGAATTGTATTAGCATACTTGTGAAGATATGGTCTAAAAAAGTAGTTAACTACTTTTTCAAAAGTAATAACTTGATTGTACTTGAAACTTTAAAGTACTTTAAAGTATGAGAAGCTTGTAGCTCAACGAGCTACAGTTTGAAAGTATCTTCCCCAGCTCTGGATATCCATATATTTCCTTGTACGTTTATACATCAGAGGAAGCATTAAAATAAGTTATCCTGCTACTATATTAATTATGAAATGGAGAAGCTTGTGGTGTTTATACGCCGCTGAGGGAGCCCCGTAGCTTCTGTCGCTGTCTTAAATCATCTAACATGGGCTTGAACTCATTCATCACTCTTCCAGAGCAGCATGGGCTCTCCCTCTTCTGCGTGTGGCTCTCATACACATACACTCACAGTCAGATTACAGCTCCAGTCCTCGTCTGTAGTTCCCTTCTCGCCCTGAACTCTTATTAGCTTGACAGCGGTTCATTATCTCTCTCAACAGGAGATGCGGTCGCATGCCGTTCTGCCATCTTGATGTGTCTGTGCACTTCCTCTACTGAAGAGAGTCGACTGTCCGCAGGAAGTCAGACAGGACAGTGACAGACATTTCACGTGCGCCTGTGGAGATGGCGAGCGTCTCAAGTATGTAACTTTTGCAATGTTAAAATACTTTTTCCTATTTCATTTCATGTGTAGAGGCTACAAATAACCTATAAGGAAAAACTATAAGGAAGCCAGCTGTAGGATGATTTCTTTAAAAGTAGGTTTGGGAATTTGAGAATTTATTAAATTTATTATTTGTTAATGTTAACGTTTCTAAAATTTTAAAATTATATATATATATATATATATATAGGCGCCAGGTTCAGCTCTCACGCCTGGCTGCCGATGGTGTGGGAGGAACTTCAACAGGGTTCGCCAAGAAGGGGAACTAAACTGAGAAGCAGAGAAGCACAGTGGCACAGCAAGTGTGATTGACACCGAGCGGGTCCGGTGTTACTGGCCACCTGAGGCAAGTACACGGGAGGACACGGGCTCTACACGGAGATTATAGAACCTCACAAACGTGTTAGGTGTCACACAGCTGGTAGCTCTACAGATGTCTGCTATCGAGGCACCCTGTGCCAATGACCAAGAAGAAGCAATGCCTCTCGTAGAGTGTGCTCTCACTCCGAGGGGGCACGGCAACCATTGGGCCTGATAAGCTAGGACTATAGCCTCCACTATCCACTATCTTTGTTTAGAGACAGCCTTTCCCTTCTGCTGTCCTCCAAAGAGCTGGTCTGAGGTACTGAAGCTCTGTGTGCGGTCCAAGTAAAAGCGTAAGGCACAGACGGGACAGAGCAGAGCAATGGCTGGGTCTGCCTCCTCCCGGGGCAGCGCTTGCAAGTTCAACACCTGATCCCTGAAAGACATGGTGGGAACTTTGGGCACATATCCGGGCCAGGGTCTCAGGACAACGTGAGAGTCAGCCGGTCCGAATTCTAGGCACGAATTGTCAACCGAAAATGCCTGCAGGTCCCCTACTCTCTTGACCGAGGCCAAAGCAGTGAGGAGTACTGTCTTTAATGACAGAAACTTTAGCTCTACTGACTGCAGCGGCTCGAAGGGCTCCTCCTTCAAGGCCGTCAGGACCGAGGGGAGGTCCCAGGAGGGTACCAGGTGAGGGCGAGGAGGTTAAATCTCCTGAGGAACCTGATGACCAAATCGTGCTTCCCGACAGACTTACCCTCTACTGCATAGTGATGTGCGGCAATAGCGGCAACATACACTTTGAGAGTGGAGGGAGACAGCCTTCGCTCCAGCCCTTCTTGCAGAAAAGAAAGCACGACCGCGATCGGGCATCTACGGGGGTCTTCCCGGCGGGAAGAACACCAATCGACGAACAGGTTCCACTTCAGCCTATAAGCGTGTCTTGTAGACGGAGCCCTGGCTGAAGTGATGGTGTTCACTACCGCTGGAGGTAGCCCACCTAGAAACTCCACGTCCCGTCCATGGGACCATACATGGAGATATATATATATATATATATATATATATATATATATACGTGGCACAGGTGCCAGAGGGTGCCCACTCTCGGAGAAAGGAGATCCCTCCTCAGAGGAATTTGCCAAGGAGGGGCTGTCGCGAGGAGCATCAGTTCTGGGAACCAAGTCCAATTGGGCCAGTATGGCGCCACTAAGAGGACCTGCTCCTCGTCCTCCCTGATCTTGCACAGATTTGCGTAGCCCCCAAGGCCAGCTATGTGCCAGCATGTCTGTGCTGGGAGGCAAGCAGGTTTACCTGAGCGTCCCCGAAGCGTCTCCAAATCAGCTGGACTGTGTCGGGGTGGAGTTTCCATTCTCCCGGAAGGGCAGGCTGGTGTGAGAGCTCGTCAGCTGCACGATTGAGCTCACCTGGGACATGAATGGCGCAAAGCGACCTCAGATGCTTCTGACTCCAAAGGAGGAGATGGCGTGCGAGTTGCGACATGCGAGGGGAGTGTAGACTGCCTTGGTGTTTGATGTACGCAATGGTCGCAGTGTTGTCCGTACAGACCAGTACATGCTTGTCGTGTAGCAGCGATTTGAAGCGGCGCAGAGCAAGCCATACTGCTAGCAACTCGAGGCAGTTGATATGCCATTGCAGTCGGGGCCCTGTCCAGAGCCCCAATGCTGCATGCCCATTGCACATGACTGCCTAGCCCATGGCAGAGGCATTTGTTGATACAACAACATGCCTGGACACTTGCACTAGGGAAACTCCTGCCCAAAGAAAGGCAAGGTCCGACCACGGTCTGGCGGCAAGACGGGGTGACTGGGACCTGGTAAGTGCCACATTGCCTTGCCCATCTTGGGACCCGGTCATGAAGCCATGCTGAAGCAGTCTCAAATGAAGCAACCTGAGCAGCATAACAGCGGATGCTATATGCCCCAGGAGCCTCTGAAATAGTTTCAGTGGAACCGCCCTCTTGCGCTGGAAAGACTCCAGGCAATTCAGCATCGACTAAGCACGTTCTATTGAGAGACATACTGTGAGGCTGACCGAGTCCAACTCCATACCGAGAAAAGAGATCCTTTGCACAGGGGAGAGTTTGCTCTTTTCCCAGTTGACCCGAAGCCCCAACTGGCTGAGGTGACTGAGCACTGTGTCCCTGTGTTCGCATAACTGCCCTCAAGATTGGGCCAGTATGAGCGAGTCGTCGAGGTAGAATGCAAATACCTCTGAATGCGAATACCTCTTTCCCTCAATGGAACAAGGGCTGCCTCCACGACCTTGGTGAAGACACGAGGTGACAGGGACAGCCCGAAAGGGAGGACCTTGTGCTGATAAGCTTGCCCTTCAAATGCAAAGTGGAGAAACGGCCTGTGTCGAGGGAGGATCGAGACATGAAAGTTTGCGTCCTTCAGGTCAATTGCTGCGATCCAATCGAGAGGACTGATGCATTGAAAAATGTGTCTCTGCGTCAACATCCTGAACGGGAGCTTGTGAAGGGCCCGGTTCAGAACACGCAGGTCCAAGATTGGTTGTAGCCCACCACCTTTCTTGGGTACGATGAAGTAAGGGCTGTAAAACCCCGACTTCATCTCGGCTGGAGGGACCAGCTCTATCGCGTCCTTCGCCAGCAGGACGGCGATCTCTGCATGCAAGACAGGAGCATCTTTGTTCAGTACAGAGGTGAACCGAATGCCCCTGAACAAGCGGGATTAGAGGAACCACCGACGTACCTGCAGTGGGGCAGTGAAGTGGAGCACAGGAACCCGACCCGGAAGGCAGCGCGTCCCGGAGTGGGGTCTGAGTGCGTGGTGCGACACTTACCTGGCTCCACGGTTGGGCAGGGGTCGTGTGAGGATGCATAGCGTCCACGAGCTGGGCCCTGCTGCCCGCTGGCGAAAGGAGAGGAGGACGGGGGTGGCGAGGCTGCTTCTTGTGCACTGCCATCCTCGCCCTCTTGAGACCCGGAGAAAAAGGAAACTGCTCTTTTTTTTTGAGGTTTTGGGTACCACTGGCTGGGGAGGCAGTGGTGGAACAGAACAAAGAGGAAACAAAAGATTCTCTGCCCGGTCCTCCTCTGGGGGAAGGAGTGTTTTTTTTTTTTTTTTCTTTTGGTCACCATCTCCTGAAGAGTAGAATCCAGAAGCTCTGGGTCACCCGTCTCAGGAACGTCGCTTTCCCTGGCGCTTTCCGGGCTTGGCAGGGGTGGAGAGGCTGCACCGCTTTCCTGCCGCCAGCTCCACGCTGCGGCCGGTGTGAAGGCTGCTGCTAAGGCTGAGCTGGAGTGGAGCTGGAGGCAGCAGGCGGGCGCCCTTGGCGACGAGCAGGCAGAGGGACTGCGGCCGGTGGTGGGGTGGAAACAGCAGCAGACTGTCGGGTCAGGTTGTGATGGAACACCTCCGTCTGCTTTTGTGCGGCGGAGAACGGTTGGGCAAAGCTCTCTGTAGGAGCCAAATGTCATTTTTAACCACTAGATGGCAGTGTTGAATGGGAGGAGTTGGTGTATGTCATATGACATTTAAACCCTCATGTTTGTGTGTGTGTGTGTGTGGGGAGGGTAACAGGTGGCGGGAATACATGGTTCTTACCATATCCTAAGAGCCATAGAACCATGAATCCACGTTTATTGTAAACTGCAACTTTGTCATTAAATGAACAAAGCAAGAAATGGATTTTTGGCATGGTCAATGACTTTATTTCCAACTTATGAGTAAAGAACGTCTTACCACCTGTTCCTGGGTGGTTAGGAAGCCACCACATAAAGTAAGAACCATCTTGGACTAAGAATTACTGTTGGAATGAAGTAGAATTTCCTTGCGCATTGGAGCAAACGGAGGAATTCTGTGAATGGAAACGTTGACTTTCGCATTAGCAGATGGAGTGACTACTATTGGAGTGTGGATCGCTTGCATGCTGTGTTGCAGAGTCTTGGCATCTTGAACCAAACAGAGTGTGTAAGCTTTAAACTTGATAATGCGGAGAAGATTCCGAAGCTCGACAAACGCCGGTGAGTGAACCTCTTTTTCTTTGGGCGATATGACTATATCGCATTATGAGATTGATACGTTGATCCATGAAGAAGTTTGAATCGCGGCCTATGTTTGGAATGCTCTACTTGAAATAATGCTTTGGCTTGCTGCGTGTCATTGTGTTGAATTGGATCGCACTCTGTTTGTTGTGTAATCTTTGCTCTTTGGCTTGTTTGAAATGTGCTCTTGAAAGTGCTTGTGTGCACAATGAGTGTCGTGGGAAAGATGAATGGCGATGAATTGCAAAGGATGATGCTAATGTGTTTGAAAATAAGTCCATGGTTGATATTGCTGTTGAAAGTAATGATGCTGTTGAAACGGAGAAAAGAGCAAGGAAAATGACTGAAAAGGGTGTCTCATTGAGCAGTGAAAATTTGCAACATCAACGCAAATCAAAGTCCACGCAAGTAAACAAAGTTAAACAAAGAGTTAATGATCTTATTTCTGGAAAGCTGACCAAAGGAACGGTTTCTGATGTGCAAAAGTATTTTAAGAGTTTTGAAACATTGTGCAAAGATGCCATTGAAACTCATAATTCATTGCTGGAAATGCCATTGTCTAAACCTGAGTATGAAGAGCAGCAAAGGTGGCTTGTCTGTACAATGAAAGAAAATAATGAATTTATCACAGATGTTAAACAGTGGTTATCAGATGCTGGAGTGTCATATAATGATGGAGGTGATGATGGAATGTCCATAACAGACACAAATATAAATCCTGACGACAGTGTATCAAATGCCACAACGAAGGGATCTCAATGCAAAACCTATTCCTCTAGTTCTTCAAGGGTTTCAAGTACTGCATCTGCTCGTCTTAAAGCTAAGGCTGAAAGGGCAGCCCTGTTGCAATCTGTAGCTACTTTAAATAAACTTCATGATCTTGAAGCCAAAGAGGAAGAACTTCAAAGACAGAAAGAGAAACTGTGGAGAGAAAAGGAGCAATTACAAATGGAAACAAAATTAGCTGCTGCCACTGCAAAACTATCTGTGTTGGAATCAAGTGAGGGAAGTGTTGAAGGAATGAGTGATGAAGAGGATCCTATGAATGCATATTATAAGAAACGTGTAAGATCATGTTCATCAAACAAATGCTAAAATTCAAAGATGCCTTCACAACAACAAAGTGCAAATTCTCAACATGACCATTTAAGTGTATGTCCAAAGGAGAGATTAAGCAGGCAAACATAAGTACAAGCTTCAAGGCACTGTAAACCTTCATCAACAATGCAGCAAATTTCAAGTTCTGATGAAAATGTCCACATACAAGTGTTACCTCCCCCAGTTTCCACTCGTGTTCATACTCAAAGTCCTACCTTGCATGATGTTGTACAGCAGCAAAATAACATTACTGCTTAGTTATTAAAACAGCAAACTTTGGTTTCTCTTTCACCTCGGATGATGTTGGAATTTGATGGTCATCCATTGAAGTATGGCTCTTTTATTAAAGCTTTTAAACAAGCCATTGAAAAGAAAACTAGTGACAAGCAAGAATGTCTTTACTATCTTGAGCATTATACAAGAGGACGACCAAGAGAATTAGTCCGTAGCTGTCACAACATGAGAGCTGATCAGGGATATGATCGAGCCAAGAATCTGTTGAAAGAGCATTTTGGTAGTGAAATAAAAGTAACAGCGGCATATATGGAGAAGGTCATGGGCTGGCCGATGATTAAGTCTAAAGATATTGATGCATTGGAGTCTTTTTCAATCTTTTTGAGAAGTTGTTGTAATGTAATGGAAGATTTGCAGCATATGGAAGAGATGAATGTCCCATCTAATCTTCGACTTATTGTCATGAAGCTGCCATACAAGTTTCGAGAAAAATGGAGGGCTGCTGCCTGTGAGCTACAGGAGCGTCGAGGCAACAGGGCCATGTTTTCAGATTTGGTGAACTTCACTGAGCGTCAAGTAAAGATTCTTTCTGATCCATTGTTTGGAAATTTACAAAGTGGACAGTTAGCTTCTTCATTTCGTGTAAAGCCTAAGTCTAAACTTACCAGTAAGGGCCTTGCTACTGTTTCAGCTGTTAACACTGTTTCAGACTGGTGTCCATCTGAAGTACAAAATACTGTTCCTGTTCAACAGAAAGGCGACAACAAGATGTGTATTGCTTGAGAGGGCAGTCATTCATTGGAAAGGTGTTCTCGTCTAAAGAACATGACACACAGAGAAAAACTGAACATTTTGAAAGACAATAGATCCTGTTTTGCATGTCAAAAGACTGGACATGCAAGCAAGGATTGTAGAAATCCACTGATTTGTGATGTCTGTAAGCAAAGGCATCCAACCCTGCTTCATATAGAAAGTGAAATCACCACCATTACCAGTAAACAATGTTCTTGTTACTTCTGGCCAGACTGGGACCGGGAACAATGAGTGTGTCCTATCTGTCGTACCAGTACAGATCAAGGCAAAGTTTGGTAGCAAGATTGTAAGTACCTATGCGCTTTTGGATCCTGGGAGATCTGCCAGTTTTTGTACAGAACATCTTATGAGAAAATTGAACCTTACAGGAACAAGAAGCTCCATACTGCTCCATACTTTAGGCCAGGAAAAGTCAGTAGACACATTCATGCTCAGAGGTCTTCAAATTTCAGACCTAGATGGACAAACCTTCATGGATCTACCAGAATTGTATACTCAAGGATTGATGCCTGTAAGCAAGAATAACATTCTTACTCAGGAGGACTTAAAGGATTGGCCATATCTGGAGGGTATCAAAATTCCTAGTATCAATGAAGAGGTTGAGCTGTTGATCGGTATTAATGCATCAAATCTAATGGAGCCATGGGAAATCATTAACAGTCAAGGAGGGGCCCTATGTTGTCAAGACCCTATTGGGGTGGGTCGTGAATGGGCCTCTAAGAGGTGGTAATAGTGACAGAGGAGAGATTGGCTGTCCTGTAGTCACTGCCAATAGGATCTCTGTCGCCAGGTTGGAGGATCTGTCGATTGCTCAATATAATCAAGAATTTAATGAGAAGCTGTCCGAGGATGATGTAACCATGTCAAGAAATGATCAACAGTTTATGGAAATAATGGAAACCTCAATCAAGTTTGAAGCTGGTTATTATTGTATAGACTTACCTTTTAAGTCTTTTGATGTCATCTTGCCAAACAATCGCAGTGTTGTAGAACAGCATGTCCTGAGTCTGCAAAGGAAGTTTAAAAGAAATCGAGAGTATCAGCAAGAGTATGCAACATTCCTGTCTGATGTTATTGACAAAGGATATGCAGAGGTAGTACCCCCTCATCAGTTTAAACGAGAAGATGGTAAGGTCTGGTACATACCACATCACGGTATATATCATCCTAAGAAGAAAACTCTTAGAGTAGTGTTCGATTGTCGTGCAGTGTATAAAGGGACATCTTTGAATTGTCAGTTGTTGCAGGGTCCCTACCTTACCAACTCTCTGCTGGGAGTTCTAACGAGGTTCAGACAGGAGCCTGTTGCTTTGATAGCTGATATATAAGCCATGTTTCACCAGGTGAAGGTTTCTCAGAAACATGTAGACTTTCTGCGATTTTTATGGTTTCCTGGAGGTGATGTGACACAGGATGCTATGGAATATAGGGTGAAAGTACATCTGTTTGGAGCAGTGTCCTCACCTAGCTGTGCCAATTACGCATTAAGGAGGATTGCGCAAGATTGTCAAGCACAGTTTGATTCTTGTGTTTTGAATACCATTCTTCAGAACTTCTATATGGACGACTGCTTAACATCTATGCCTACAGAAGATGAAGCATTTCATATGGCTCAGAATCTCATTGCTGCTTGTGCCAAAGGAGGATTTCAGTTGTCAAAGTGGATGAGCAACAGTCGCTTTATGTCCCGCATTCCAGAGGAGTATAGATCCTAGTCAGTTAAAGAACTTGATTTAGATAAAGACAATCTGCCAATGGAAAAAGTGCTTGGATTGCACTGGGGCAGTGAAGAGGATAAGTTAACCTTCAGATTATCCATTAAGGAGCATCCTTACACAAGGCGTGGCATATTATCGATGGTTAGTTCCATCTATGACCCCTTGGGGTTTCTTTCACCATTTACTTTGTCTGTAAAACAGCTGCTGCAAAAAAATGTGCAAGTGCAACTTTGGAGGGGATGAAAAGATTCCCCAGGTGTTCTTTGAGCAATGGACAAGATGGTTGACTAACTTGCATCATATAGCAACACTGGAGATAGATCGATGCATAAAGCCAAAGGATTTTGGACATGCACAACTGCATCACTTCTCCGATGCCAGTGAGGGTAGCTATGGCAAAGTGTCATACTTGAGGTTGGTGAATAGTGGAAAAAGGACTACCGTTGCTTTAATGTTAGGAAAGTCCAGAGTTGCTCCTTTAAAGCAGATGACAGTCCCAAGGTTGGAACTTACAGCTGCTGTTCTCGCTGTGCGAGTTGATAAAATGCTTAAAAGAGAGCTACAGATTAATCTGGACCCATCAGTGTTTTGGCTCAGACTGTGCTGAGATATATCCAAAATGAGACTAAGCGATTCCATACCTTTGTAGCAAACCGAATAGCTGTGATAAGGGACTCAACAGATGTTGCTCAATGGAAGCACATAAAGTCAGGTTTAAACCCTGCTGATGAGGCATCCAGGGGTCTTGATGCTGGAGAATTTTTAGCATGTAAGAAATGGCTCAACGGACCTGAATTTCTGTTAAAGGTTGAAGAGGAATGGCCCAAGTACAGTATGAATCACTTGTCAATACCTTCTTATGATCCAGAAGTTAAAGTGGATTGTACTGCGTATGCCTTTGCCTGTCAGGTTAAAAAGACTCCTACCAATCAGTTTCTAAGCTATTTTTCTGATTTTGCAAGATTTAAAACCTCTGTGGCATGGATGCTTAAGATCAAGGAGATGCTTTTGCAGCTTGTGAAACAGAGGAAAGCCATACCGGCATCTACTTGTACAAGAAAGGACATTCCAGACATTGACTCAAATAAACTTAATGCATCAAGAAAGGTGAAGGACAAAATGGATGACAAATCATTGACTGCTGATGATCTTATGAAAGCAGAAATGGCTATCATTCAGTATTATCAACGAGAGAGATTTTCTGATGAAATTGCTGCACTGAAGGCAGGAGCTACTGTAAAGAAAAAGAGTGACATCTTTAAACTTGATCCAGTGCTGGAAAATGGTCTCTTGAGAGTAGGAGGAAGACTTGCTAGGACTGCCATGCCTGAGGAACAAAAACGTCCAGTTATACTGTCTAAATACCAGGCTATTTCTCAGCTTATTTTGAAGCATGCACATCAACAACTGGGACATGCAGGAAGAAACTATATGTTGTTATTTCTTCGCAAATGCTATTGGATAACTAATGCTAACTCTGCCTGTCGGAAAATAATCTCAGACTGTGTCATATGTTGTCGTCTTCAAGAAAAGGTGGGAGAGCAAAAAATGTCTGATTTGCCAGTGGAAAGAGTTTTATCTGATTTACCACCATTCACAAATGTCGGCGTCGACTATTTTGGTCCTGTTGAAATCAGGAAAGGGCAAAGCACAGTTAAACGCTATGGGATAATTTTCACTTGCATGGCAAGTCGGGCTGTGCATCTGGAGATGGATTATAGTGTGAATACAGATTCCTGCATTAACGCTATTCACTGTTTTTTTGTGTCGTCGTGGTCAAGTTGTCCAGTTGAGATCCGATAGGAGCCGAGCGAGAGCTGAGGGAAGCTGTAGCTGCGTTAGACCATACTAAGATCCAGCATGCCTTGCTATCAAAGGGACTCAAGTGGACATTCAATCCTCCTGCTGGGCCTCATGTTGGTGGAATTTGGGAGAGACTTATTCGACTTGTAAAAAAGGTGCTGTATTCAACCATCAGACAACAATCTCTGGATGATGAAAGCTTCCGGACTCTTCTGTGTGAGATAGAAGCCATTCTTAATGGCCGTCCCATTACAAAATCTTCTGACGATGTGTATGATCTTGAGGCACTTACGCCTAATCACATTCTCCTCCTGAAAACGAAATGACTCCTGGACTATTTAACAAAAGAGATTTGTATATCAGAAAAAGGTGGAGACAGGTACAGTACTTGTCGGATCTTTTTTGGAAACAATGGGTAAAGGAATACTTACCATTACTACAAGAGAGACAGAAATGGATAAGGCCACAAAGAAGCTTTACAGTGGGAGACATTGTTATCATCATGGATCCTGTAGCTCCTCGTGGATCCTGGTTGTTGGGAAAAATAATCAAAACCTACCCTGACAAAGGTGGATTTGTCCGATCAGTCCAACTTAAGACAAAAACAGGCCAGTTGGATAGACCTATATCCAAAATTTGTCTATTGCTGGAAGCAGAGAACTGAAGCTGATTCAGAGTTTCCATATAAAGACTTTTATGGCTCCTTTCATGTGTATATAAAGTGTAATTGTAAATGTATATTATTACAATTATGGGGCCGGGGTGTAGGAGCCAAATGTATTTTTTAACCACTAGATGGCGGTGTTGAATGGGAGGAGTCGGTGTATGTCATATGACATTTAAACCCTCGTGGTTGTGTGCAGTGTTGCCAATTTAGCTACTTTGTAGCTAGATTTAGCGACTTCCTCGCCCCTTTTGAGACTTTTTTCAAAAGTTTAGGGACAAATATTCAATTCAATTCAATTCAAGTTTATTTGTATAGCGCTTTTCACAATACAAATCGTTGCAAAGCAGCTTTACAGGAAATTAAGTTTCTACAATATATTTATATATTGTAGAAACTTAATATATTTAACTTATGGCGAAATTTGGTAGTTCTGTATGTTATCTGAGGGTAGGCATCATCTGAGGTCCTCTGAGGGGTTGGCATCATCTCTTCTCAGGTGTTCTGGATCCAGACTGAAGCTTGTGTAAATCCTAGTTACCACGGGATGTTAATCCCGTGGCAGAAACAGAGAAACAAATAGAGACATAATTAGCGTAGCTGCTGTTCCAACCAAGCAACAATTATTTGTTCAATCCAAGCTAAAGAACAATAATGCGTGTTTGATCAGATATAACTGCAGTACAAGATCATGAGATGCATTATGTGAATGCTTGGCTAAAGAGATGTGTCTTTAATCTAGATTTAAACAGAGAGAGTGTGTCTGAACCCCGAACATTATCAGGAAGGCTATTCCAGAGTTTGGGAGCCAAATGTGAAAAGGATCTACCTCCTTTAGTTGACTTTGCTATCCTAGGTACTACCAAAAGTCCAGAGTTTTGCGACCTTAGGGAGCGTGATGGATTGTAGCGTGGTAGAAGACTAGTTAAGTACACAGGAGCTAAATCATTAAGGGCCTTATAGGTAAGTAATAATATTTTGTAACTGATGCGGAACTTAATAGGTAGCCAGTGCAGAGACTGTAAAATTGGGGTAATATGATCATATATTCTTGACCTAGTAAGGACTCTAGCCGCTGCATTTTGGACTACCTGTAGCTTGTTTATTGAAGATGCAGGACAACCAGCTAGCAGTGCATTACAATAGTCCAGTCTAGAGGTCATGAATGCATGAACTAGCTTTTCTGCATCAGAAACAGGTAACATGTTTCGTAGCTTGGCAATGTTTCTAAGATGGAAGAATGCTGTTTTTGTAACATGGGAAATATGATTTTCAAAAGACAAGTTGCTGTCTAATATAACACCCAGATTTTTGACTGTAGAGGAAGTAACAGTACATCTGTCTAGTTGCAAATTATAATCCAAGAGATTCTGTGTACTGTTTTTTGGTCCAATAAGTAATATTTCTGTCTTATCTGAATTTAATAGGAGAAAATTACTGGTCATCCAATCTTTTACATTTTTAACACACTCTGTTAGCTTAGATAATTTAGAAGTTTCATCTGGTCTTGTTGAGATATATAGTTGAGTATCATCAGCATAACAATGGAAACTAATCCCGTATTTTCTAATAATATTACCAAGGGGCAACATATATATTGAAAATAGCAGAGGACCTAGGACAGATCCTTGTGGTACTCCATATTTTACTGGTGATAATTGAGATGACTCCCTGTTTAAATAAACAAAGTGGAAGCGATCAGACAGGTAGGATCTAAACCATCTTAAAGCCTGCCCTTGAATACCCGTATAATTTTGTAATCGATCTATGAGTATGTCATGATCTATAGTGTCGAACGCAGCACTAAGATCAAGTAAAACTAGCAATGAGATGCAGCCTTGGTCTGACGCAAGAAGCAAGTCATTTGTAATTTTAACAAGTGCAGTTTCTGTACTATGGTGGGGCCTGAAACCTGACTGAAATTCTTCATAGAGATCATTTTTTTGCAAAAAAGAGCACAACTGAGCAGATACAACTTTTTCTAAAATTTTAGACATAAACGGAAGATTAGAAATGGGTCTGTAATTTGCTAGTTCATTAGGATCTAGTTGTGGTTTTTTAATAAGAGGCTTAATAACCGCCAGCTTGAATGATTTTGGAACGTGACCTAAAGATATCGATGAGTTAATAATATTGAGAAGCGGTTCTTCTGCTACAGGTAACAACTCTTTCAGTAATTTAGTGGGTACAGGATCTAATAGGCATGTTGTTGGTTTAGATGCATTGATAACTTTATTTAGCTCTTCCTGTCCTATAGTTGTAAAGCACTGCAGTTTTTCTTTGGGTGCAATGAATGGAGCTGAAGTACTAGACACTGCAGAATCTACATTTGTTATTGTATTTCTGATGTTATCTATCTTATCAGTAAAGAAATTCATAAAGTCATTACTATTAAATTGTGAGGGAATATTTAGATCGGGTGGCGTCTGTTTATTTGTTAATCTAGCCACTGTGCTAAATAAAAACCTTGGATTGTTTTGGTTATTTTCTATGAGTTTGCGGATATGCTCTGCCCTGGAAGCTTTTAAAGCCTGTCTATAGTTGGACATACTGTTTTTCCATGCAATTCTAAAAACTTCCAAGTTAGTTTTTCTCCATTTGCGCTCAAGTTTACGAGTTTCTTTCTTGAGAGAATGGGTATTACTGTTGTACCATGGCGCAGTACGTTTTTCTCTAACCTTTTTCAATTTGATGGGCGCAACAACTTCTAATGTATTAGAGAAGATAGTGCTCATGTTGCTAGTCATTTCATCTAGTTCATGTGTATTTATGGGTACACAGAGCAGTTGAGATAAATCAGGCAGGTTATTTTTGAATCTATCTTTAGTGGTTGGAACAATAGTTCTTCCTGGACGATAACGCGGAGCCATATAGTTAATATCAGTAATACTCAGCATGCACGATACTAGGAAATGGTCAGTAACATCATCACTTTGAGGTACGATATCTATGTCAGTAAGATCAATTCCATGTGATATAATTAAATCTAGCGTATGATTAAAACGATGAGTGGGCCCAGTGACGTTTTGCTTGACTCCAAAAGAATTTATTAGGTCAGTAAACGCAAGTCCTAACGCATCATTTGTATTATCGACGTGAATGTTAAAATCTCCAACAATTAGCGCTTTATCAACAGTAACCAATAGGTCTGAGAGGAAATCTGCAAATTCTTTTAAGAAATCTGTATACGGCCCTGGCGGTCTATACACAGTAGCCAGAGCAAGAGACAGGAGAGATTTCTTTTGCATATCTGACAGTGTAACATTAAGCAGAAGCAATTCAAATGAGTTAAACCTGTATCCTGTTTTCTGGGTAACATTGAGAATATCACTATATATTGTTGCAACACCGCCGCCACGACCAGTCTGACGGGGCTCATGCTTATAACAGTAGCTTGGTGGAGTAGACTCATTTAGACCAATATAATAATTTGGTTTGAGCCAGGTTTCAGTCAAGCAGAGCACATCAAAACTATTATCTGTGATCATTTCATTTACAATAACAGCTTTGGGTGCGAGTGATCTAATGTTTAGGAGCCCAAGCTTTAAAAATTGCTTTTGTTTATTTGTTTTGCATTTTTCTGGTTTAATCACGATTATATTATTTCTAGATCCTGCATTAAATTTATATTTATATTTTGGCTTCACTGTTCGGGGAACAGACACAGTCTTTATAGCTTGGACAGCACAAGTATTTCTATCATTTAAGTGGGTAGAACAAAAGTCATCATAGCAGTTATTTGTGAATTGGCTTACTAGTCAGATGGAGCGTAGAGTCCTGGAGATGTTGTCCGACAGGAGTTCTGCTCCGACTCTGCTGGGGTGCAGGCCATCAGCGCGGAAAAGCCTAGGACGCTCCCAGAAAAGATTCCAATTATTAACAAAGAGCAGTTTCTGTTCTTTACACCATGATAATAACCACTCATTTAAAGCAAAAAGTCTACTGAACCTTTCGTGTCCTCGTCGATACGTGGGAAGCGGTCCAGACACGATGATCGTCGCCGCGGGTGATGCGCTGCGCACCGTCTCGATCAGGCTCCTGAAGTCCGTCTTCAGTGTCTCCGTCTGCCGCAGCCTGGTGTCGTTCACCCCCGCGTGCAGCACGATCGCGCCGATGCTCTCGTCGTCCTTCAGGATCGCGGGTATCTGCGCAGAAACATCGAGAACATGAGCGCCAGGGAAACAGTGAGTGTGTGCTTTACCTTCAGCTAACGTAGCACGGACGTGCCGGACGATGGAGTCTCCGACGATCACAGCGTCGCGGTCCGTCTCGCGGAGGGGGGCGAAGCGGTTCCGGGTGGAGATCTCGAAGACGGGAGGCGGCGGAGGGGGAGAGGTCCTCACCCGGGGCCTGGCTCGCGTCTTCCGCTGCTGCTGCACCCAGGGTCCGTGGTGTCCCGGCGCCGGAGTGAAGGACATCTGGGAAGATCGCGTCCTGGGTGCACAGGATCTGTGCAGAGAAACACACGGAGTAGAGGTGGTGGGAGTGTTAGCGGCGCGCTGTATACTTACCCCGGACTTGTGAGCGTCAGCCCGGGATGTTTCCAGCGCGGCTCTCCGCTCTCTCAGCTGGGCCTGCTTCTCCACCAGCTCACGGATCTGCTTCTCCACGGCCTCCAGCTCCAACTGCACCGAATGCAGCTCGAACGTGTCCTCGCCTGCACTCAAAGGTAGACACACATCCGCCATTTAAGCAAGTAGCAGTGAGTAAAACAATGGTAATGTGTGTGAATAGAGTATTAGCAATGTGAGCGAGATTAGCAGCAACCTTCTTTGGTTGCCGCTAATGCAACCACGCTGGCGATGCTAACGGGCTATAAGCTAATAGCGGACTCTGGAAATCAAAATAAAACTAGTGATAACAAGGCGCTTTGATTGTTTTTGTTGTAGAATACGATAGGGGATATATTCACACGTTATGGAAACGAAAATGATGGTGTGTAAAATAGTAAATATAGCAACTTCTTGGACAAACCTTATCTACGTTCTCATCTTGCCCACTGATCTACATTCATCTTTATATAGATCAGTGAATTTGCCATTATGATGTCATCTAGTGACATTTAGCTACCAGTTTTAGCTACTTTCAATTGAAAGCAATTGGCAACACTGGTTGTGTGTGGGGGGAGGGTAACAGGTGGTGGGAATACATGGTTCTTACCATATCCTAAGAGCCATAGAACCATGAATCCACATGTTTATTGTAAGCTGCATCTTTGTCATTAAATGAACAAAGCAAGAAATGAATTTTTGGCATGGACAATGACTTTATTTCCAACTTATGAGTAAAGAACGTCTTACCACCTGTTCCTGGGTAGGTAGGAAGCCACCACACTCTCCACCGCTTCGCCGAATAGGCCGGCCTGGGAGATGGGGGAGTCCAAGAAGCAATGCTTGTCGGCCTCTCTCATATCCACCAGGGTCAGCCATAGGTGGCGCTCCTGAGCCACTAAAGTGGACATCGTCTGACCCAGGGACCGTGCTGTGATTTTCGTCGCCCTCAGGGCAAGGTCCGTTGCTGTGTGGAGCTCCTGCAACACACCTGGGTCGGCACCACCCTCGTGCAGCTGCTTTAACGCCTTGGCCTGGTGGACCTGCAGGAGGGCCATGGCATGCAGGGCGGAAGCGGCCTGTCCAGCAGCTCTGTAAGCCTTGGCTGTTAAAGCAGACGAGAGCTTACATGCCCTGGACAGAAGGCGTGGATTACCCCATCAGGTGGCGGCGCTTTGCGGGCAGAGCTGCATCGCAATAGCGCGCTTGACTGGGGGGATCTCCACATACCCTTGGGCCGCCCCACCATCGAGGGTGGTGAGGACGGAGGAGGCTAGCTCTGTTTTGGGCAGAAAAAGGTGCCTTCCAAGACCTAGTCACCTCTTCATGCACCTCCAGAACGAATGGAACTGGAGGTGGCTGCCGGCAATCGGCCTGCGCCCCCAGGAACCAATCATCCAACCTCGAGCATTCGGGAGAAGGAGGAGGTCTCCAGTGCAGCCTGATGCTTTCAGCAGCCCGGAAAAGCATAGCGGTCAGCTCTGGATCTGACTCGGGCAATGCCACACTTCCTGACGGAGGCAGCGCAGCTGAATCATCATCTCTAGAGCCTAGCTCGTCCCCCGATGCAGCAATCAACATCCTGTCATCTGCTGGTGCTCCGAACGAGATGCTGGGCCCTGCCCTGTCCGGGGACCCAGCCACCACATCCGAGAACACCAGAGGGAGCAAAGTACTAGAGGAGTGAGAGGCCCACGGAGACACACTCGACAGGGAAGCTCTCACTGTTATCCTCAGATCACCCTGACCACAAGCCAAAGTAGTCCTCTTCTGCTGAGAGACGGAGGAACTAGAACGGGGCATGGCAAGGGGAACACCCCCTCGTTTGATGAGGAGGTATCTGGATCGCAACATCGCGATGGTCATATTCCCACAATGAGAACATGACTCATCCATGAGCACTGCTTCAGCGTGCTGATAGCCCAAGCACGAGACACAGCGTTCTTGACTGTCAGACGGAGCCAGGAAGCAACCACATCCAGAAACATGAGCGGAAGGCCATCTTAAAAAAGACGCCTCATCACTCGTGGAGCTCTTTTAGATTGCTCTTTTAGATTTGCTCTTTTAGAAAAAGTGCTGAAGCGCCCAGGGGAGGTCGCAGCTTGACCGCAGAATGAAGAGCTGCAGCACACCGCAGCAGCACTGGACAGCAACCCCCGCTGATGCGCCGTAACACCAACACTGTAGCTGTCTGTAGACTCTCTCAGATATTCACGCTGAAAGGCTTGGCTCTGAAGCGAAAAGCTGATGTGCGTCTGCACGTGCTCTCATTTTATACCTGCGCTGCGGGGCGGGGTGCGTGATGCAAAGCACGGATGCCAACTGTCATTGCTTGTTTTGTTAACACTTGAAGGTGACTGGGCTCTCGGGTGAGATCCCAATTGCGTCAGTCACTCTGACGTAACGTCGAACGTGACTGACTGATAGGGAACTAGGGATCTCAAAAATCATACAGTCACTTTTTGAAAGGGTTCAAATATGCAGAAAATGCTGGAAAACCAAAGAATGTGTAGGAGCTTATGAGGGACTTATGAACGACTATCACAAAATATAAAAACAGTCGTGGATCATAAATATAGCTTTAATGTTTTAAAATATATTTTTCTCAATTACTGCTGGACAAATCATCTACTGTAGGCAATTTTCCTCTTATGAAGTTATTCAGTTTGTAGTCCTAAAATGGACTAAAGCAGAAGAGGCTTCCTTTGGAATTTCTAATGGGTTTTTAAAAAGTGGTTTTCTATAGTGGAGTAAATAAGGACTGTAGTTAACTTTACTTGAAGAGAATTCAAGTAAACATTTTGTTCTACAACATAAATTACACAATAACACTTCAAATATAAATTGTACATGACATTTTATGACAGTCTTAGTGGTTTGGTAACAAGTTCCTTATTTGTATACAAAAGCACATCCTGCCATTGAATCTGACATCACTTCTCTAACAACTCAACCTTGCAGTTTGTTACAGATCAAACGTTCACATTTGGAAATTCTGATATACAGCATTTCTGAATTTCACCTTGGGAAAACACAAGGTGATGGTAATTTTATTTATTTAGGATTTAGATGTGTCCTATATACCCTCAGGTCAGAATACAGAAATCATTCAACAGGACAGTTCAATTTACTGAAGAGATATGAAGTAGTTTTGTCTATTTAGCACATATTTGAAATAAACCGTTAATGTAATTGGTTTAACATCAACGTTTGTTTTTGGTAAAATTAGCATTTCTGCCATTAGTCCTGCTATCCAGTTTTTTTTTCCAATCTTGTTTTTTCATCTCTGGTTTTACATCTTGTAATTTCTTATGATTTTAGAAGAAAGTATTTTGCTGTACATTTTATACATTAATAATAAAAGTAAATAATATTTAGTTTTTGATGGCTTTTTCATTTCAAGTTTCCCATGAGTTTGTGTTTTGCTGTACATTTTTAAATTACAATGATTTGCAAAAATGTCCCATAAATTATTGATTATAATGAAAGGAGAAATGATGTTATCATGGTCAAATAATACCTTATAATAGCACTGATGAGGAATGCTTCATAAACCAATTATAATGTGGCCATGTGCAGAACAAATGATGGTTAATTTGAATCACGTATTTAATTTTAAATCATCATGTTGAAAGGCTATGACTGAATAACTGAATAACCCCAATCAGATTTACTGAAGATCCTCACACTGTAATCTCTAAAGTGGCCTATTGAATCAAACACATCATTTATTAAGGGCATTAAAAGTTTCACTGCGTAGACATAACCATCACACCATTATGAAGTTTCTCTAACAAAAGATCATTTAGAGAAACAAGTTGCTTTTGAAGACAGGAAATAAATCAGGGCAGTGTATTTGTTTCAGTTTTCTTTGTGTTTCAGTGTAAATCTGAAGTCACTGAACAGTTTATCAATTGCATTCATCAGAGTGGTCTGTGAACTTATCACGGCCTCTTGCAATTTCTCTTTCTTTCTCTATTCTTTTTCTGTCATTCCTCCTTAATAACACATGACTCACACACTCTATCACAACCTCCACTTTTCAGTAAAATCAACCGAAACGGTTTGAGGCAATTTAAATATTAAACATTTTGTCCTTTGCTTAAAAAACAATAATAATAATAATAATAATAATAAGATATATATATATATATATATATATATATATATATATATATTTTTTTTTTTTTTTTATAATGATACTTTTTATTTTAAGATTTTAAATACATTTTTTGCAGTTAATTAAAATAATCTGAATGATGTTCAGTTCTGTTAACGTTTCTATAGTAAAATTATTTATTTATTTTACTCTTTATGAATTTATTTTAGCATTATATATATGGTGTACAGAGGTTGATGAACCTTTAAAAAAATGAGTGGAAGGAGGAGATTTTGTTGGGACAATAATTGACGTCAGAGACTTGTGAGCAAAATATTTCATCGTTTCAACGATGAGAAACAAGAACACAAAGATATCCAATCAAACCGATTTGAGACCCATTTGGAGGAAGGATATACATATATTTATATATTTATATTTTCCCATTCATTCCCATCTCACCTTGAGCCAGCCCGAACAATCCAATATTTGATCTGGGCTTAGCTGGGAGATTTAATCCCGCAGAGTGATGAAAAATGCTTTTTCCCCAACTTGCATTTATGCAATTTTGCCTGCGAGTGCAATTCTATGGAAATACGTTTCCTCCATTCCCACAGCCTGGATTAGACTGTGAATATGTGAAAGAAGCCATTAATACCTCAAAGCAAACGTCACACCCCAGTGTGAAGGGTTTCATCTGAAACGGTTTGGCTGGCTTTTATTTATTTATTTGTTTGTTTTTCACCCCAGAGTCTGTAGATGTATGCTGAGCTTTACGTGGAGTCAACATGAAATCAGAATGAACTTTCTTATTGGATGTTCCTGCTCTTATTGTGCACATTTTATCTTTTTGATCTTTAATCAGAATGTAATAACTCGCTCTTTCTCTGCAGTGACTTTCCTTTTCTGCTGACCTCACTTAGTCCTGGATAATGAGAACTGGCCTTTTGTGCTAAGAGTTAGGCCTCTTCGATCTTTATATGTTATAAATGGGCAACAAATAAAATATTAAATCCTAAAAAATCTGTCAGATGTCCCCCTCCATATCAAAAGCACTATGATCAGGCCATGTGTTCAGATAAAATATGAAACTGGATGGCAAAAACCGTATTGTAAACACACACACACACACACACACACACACACACACACTCCATAGGCGTAATGGTTTTTATACTGTACAAACCGTATTTTCTATTGCCCTACACCTAAACCTACCCCTTACAGGAAACTTTCTGTATTTTTACTCTCTCAAAAAAAAAAAAAAAAACTCATTCTGTATGATTTATAAGCTTTTGTACCCATGGGGACCTCAATTTAGGTCCCCACCGTGACACGAGTCCCCATGAGTCTGTGTGTATTCAGGTTTAAGTCCCCACCAGGATATATAAACCTGTACACACAGACACACACACACACAGAGAGAGAGAGACAGACAGTCTTGTTTTTTTGAGAAATTGAAGTTTGAGCTGAGTGATTAAGATTAGGATTATATTAAATATTATATATAAAAAGTCTTAATTTGGCCTTCCACAAATTGATGCCTTAAATGGTCTTAAATTATACCAGAAAGTAGTAAATTCACAAAGTAATAGTATTACATTACATTACATTACATTTAGTCATTTAGCAGGCGCTTTTATCCACATGCATGTATTCCAAAAAATGAGTATCTTTGTCAGTATTTTTTGTCCTGTTTTCCAATACAAGTCATCTAAACATCCTTAAATCAAGATACATTTTCTTAAGTTAAGATGCAAAATTAAGATATGCCTTGTTTTTTGAGAAATTGAGCAAAATTGATTGAATTTGTTTTCCTTTTGAATTAAGTGAATTTGACTGAACATATATTTGCCATTTTTAATCATAAATTTCTCAAAAACAAGACTTCTTATATATTTTTGCATCTGCCTAGATTTAAGAATAGTTAAGCTATTGTTTGTGTAAAATTAATTAAAAAGTAATAGAGATCAGTTGTAAGTTGTATTTGCAAACTTTGAAGTGTTCCCAATATAACTCATTGTGTTTTCCTTAGACATTTACATTTTGAGAACATATTTACATATTGTGTTTCCTTTAATTTATTCCTTAAATTGGTCTTAATAAATTTATTTATTTATTTATTTATTTATTTATTTATTTATTTATTTATATATATATTCATTCATTCGTTCATTCATTCAATCATTTATTTATTTGTGTGTGTGTGTAGGTCAGTTTTTGTGAGGAAAACAGCTTAATATTAAGGTACATATTAAGTGATGTCTTGATAAAAATATCACAATAATGGTTTTTGAGGGTTCGGTTTAGGGGCATAGGACAGAAAAATCATGTTCCCTGTATAAAACAGTAGATGTCAATGGATATTTTCCATGTGTGAGTGTTTGAATGAGAAACTGCGTTGGATTTACAAAAATGGGGCAGCGTTAATATTAAATATTACCATGATATGGTACTAAATAATCACGTATCATGGGGTATTAACAGTATTTACATTTTTATTTTTTCTATTTTTTCATGTGTGAATAACATAAAGTATAATTGTGTTTGGAATGGAAATACTATTAAATGCTACCTCGCACACAAAAAGCACATGCTAACTAATGCTGACAGAAACACTGTTTTCATAATCCTAATTGGCTTGTTCAGCTCACGCTGTGTTCTTACAGATTGCAATTACTGAGAATATATATTGAGTTCACTCAGTTTTCCTGAGATTTGGAGGACAAAGAATATATGCTCTTAACCTTTTACCTCTCTTGCTTCTTTTAACATTTAAATGACTCATTAGTCTTGTTAATTATTAAGCAGAGTCACCTTTAGCTGTACGGCTAATGCTTGCTCAGACTCATGGAATTTCCTGTTGTTAAACAAGCACAGGTAGCAGAGACAAATGTTCAATCCACAGTAAATGCACATCACAGTCAGACCTCCAAATGACTGGCCATTGATCACGTTTCTGTGATGGAGCACAAACATAGAGAGACAGTGGTGATTTCTGTCCTAAACCGGCTCAGTATGGCGTTCATTTATCGGACAGCGTCCCGGGGTTAGGCAGCGCTCGGATATTGAGCAATTCAAGCCAGCGTACTGTTCTGTTCTTATTCAGGTCATGAGGTCTCGCAGTAAGACTTGAGGTTGCCTAGACTTTAGGATTTTTTTTAAACTTTGTATCTTAATGATTTTGTGTAGTACTCTCTTCTGGAGCCAATTAGGCCTATGCCTTTTGGATGTTTTGTAAATACAGCACAAAAGTAAAACAAGTCTTTTTTGCAGTTTTAAAAAAATAATAATTTAATAAAAAAAATAATAAAAAATCTATCTATCTATCTATCTATCTATCTATCTATCTATCTATCTATCTATCTATCTATCTATCTGCCCGCCCTGCAACAACATGCAAATGCTATGACAAGTCTCAGTTAGCCTAACGCAGTACACGTAGCAAGTTTTTATTTATTTATTTATTTATTTTTTGTTAAGAAAACAAGTAGATAAAATATAGAAAAGAAAGCTAGTGTTCGTTTTTCAAGAAAAGCTAGCAGTTAGAGAATAAATATGCAATTGATAGAGGGTCAAGTGTGTTTTTTTTTTTTTTTTTTTTAATAAAAAGAAGGCAGATAGATAAAATAGAATTAGAAAAGAGAATGCTAGAGTTAGAGGGTCAAATAAAGATGGAAGAGATGGGTTTTTAGCCGTTTCTTGAAGATGGCTAAGGATTCAGCTGCTCGGATTGAGTTGGGCAGGTCATTCCACCAGATGGGAACAGTTAATGAAAAAGTCAGAGAAAGTGATTTTGTGCCTCTTTGGGATGGCACAATAATGCGGCGTTCACTTGCAGAACGCAAGCTTCTAGAGGGCACATAAGTCTGAAGTAATTAATTTAGGTAAAGGGGTGCAGAGCCAGAGGTGGTTTTGTAGGCAAACATTAATGCCTTGAATTTTATGCGAGCAGCTATTGGTAGCCAGTGCAAATTGATGAACTGAGGTGTGACGTGCGTTCTTTTCGGCTCATTAAAGATTAATCTTGCAGCAGCATTTTGGATTAATTGTAGAGGTTTGATGGAATTGGCTGGAAGACCTGCCAAGAGAGCATTGCAGTAGTCAAGTCTGGACAGAACAAGAGCTTGAACAAGGAGTTGTGTTGCATGTTCCGAAAGAAAGGGCCTGGTCTTCCTAATATTGTATAAAGCAAATCTGCAGCACCGGGCAGTTTTAGCAATGTGATCTGAGAAATTCAGCTTATCATCAATCATAGCGCCAAGGTTTCTGGCTGTTTTTGAAGGAGTTATGGTTGATTTGCCTACCTGGAAGGTGAAATTGTGATAAAGTGATGGGTTTGCTGAAACTACAAGCAGTTCTGTTTTAGGTAGGTTGAGCTGAAGGTAATGGTCCTTCATCCAGCAAGAAATGTTTGTTATACATGCTGAGATGCGAGCAGCAATCGTCGGATCATCAGGATGGAATAAAAATATAAGTAATTATACTGTACATACCATATTTTCTGTTGCCCTACACCAACCCTACACCTAAACCTACCCCTTACAGGAAACTACTGGCAATTTTTGAATTTAATAAAACACCATTTAGTATGTTTTTTAAGCCTTTTGTTTTACAGTGATACAGGAAGTGTCCTCATAAACCATGTTTACATTGTAGTACCCATGTCATTATACACATCTGTGTCCTCGTAAACCATATATACCAGGACACACACACACACACACACACACACACACACATATTGCATGTTGTGTTCAGTTGTCATTATAAGCATTCCCATATAATGACAACTGCTCGGGGTCTAGATACATACCATCTGTGAGAGAATGGGATCCTTCAGTGAATAAATATGAATATTCATATTTTTGTTTGGTAATTATCTGTTTTACATGTTTTACAGATTGTCTGGCCACATGAAGTCAACATGAAACAGGATTTACAACTATTTTTATTTCCTCACTGTGACGTGTTTCTGAGTGAAACACAATATTCAATAAGAACGCAGTTTGGGATATGTCAACACAGTATTCCCACCATCAAGGTAAATCGTTTCAAAGTCTATTTCTTACATTGTAAACTGGAAAATAAACTCCAGGATGTGACCATAGATGTAATTTAGTGGAGTGAAAGGTAAAAAGAGCTCTCTCTCAGTTCTGCTCTATCTTATTAAAGAGCTCTCTCTCTCTTTCCCCGTTGAGTATTTGAATAAATCTTTGCACATGTTGAAATAAGAGGATTTGGCCTCTCCCCTGTTCTGTTAATGAGCTGAGATACACACTTACGGATCGACATCACATTAAACAAACTCTGGATATCATTTCCACATTCGTCTTCATAAAGTCGAGCATTAACCAATATACTCAGAGTGCTCAGAACGATCCTGCCTCTGCATTTAAATCCATGTGTTAAATCTGTCTTTTAAAGAGCACCGTTCCCTGAAGTACACTGCTGAGCAGCGGCGCAGATGACATTTGACAGATAATTGAGATCTTTGTTTCACTCTCCTGGGAGTCATGTGTTTGCATCTCGTCTGTAATAGGCAAAGAGACGTCTGTTGTGCAGTGGTGCTGTGTGTAATGCTGAACCCTTGTGTGCTTTGAGATTCCTTAAGGCTCTTTTCATAGTTTTAAGTACAAACAATTGTATCTAAACATGCATACACAAAATGCGAAAAAAGATGCTTATGTTTGAAATGCATTTTCACATGATGTTGTAATCCGTTTACATATTGCAGAAGTGCACTAATGCAAACTATGTATGTTTGCTCCACAGATGAAAGAAAGTCACATGGGTTTGAAACATCATAAGGGTGAGTGATGAATATTCATTATTGATAATGATAATAATTATTATTATTTTTTTAATTATTATTTTACATATTTAATTAGATCAGATGTTAGCAAATGTCATTTAAAATCATTAAGATTTTGAAAGGAACTAACCACAATTATTCTTACCTGCAGTCTACTGATTAAACATTAAGATCAGTGTTGTTATTGTCACTTAAAAATATTTAAAATAATTGAAATACAGCTCAAATAAAATAAAATAAAATACAAACATTAGATGAAAAACGTAACCTTAAAAAAACATTAAAATTATAAATGTTGCCTTGGCAGATAATTGAAAGAAAAAAAAAAAAAAAAAATATATATATATATATATATATATATATATATATATATATATATATATATAATCAGCAAAGATGAACTTTCAAACTTTCAAACTTTCAAACACACATCTGGAATTGGGAAGATTTTTTTTTTTAATAAATCAAAATCTATTCTGCTCACCAAGGCTGCATTTATTTTACCAAAAAATACAGTAAAAACAGTAATATTGTGAAAAAATATTACAATTTAAAATAACTGTTTTCTATTTTAATATATATGAAAATGTAATATATTTCTGTGATCAAAGCTGAATTTTCAGCATCATTACTCCAGTCTTCAGTGTCACATGATCCTTCAGAAATCATTCTAATATGCTGATTTGCTGCTCAAGAAACATTTCTCATTATTGTTAATGTAAAATAAGGTTCTTCTTCTTGATATTTTTGTGGAAATCGTGATACATTTTTTTCAGGATTTTTTTATGAATAGGTTGTTCAAAATAGCATTTACTTTAAATAGATTATAAAATTCCATGTCATATTTGTTCAATTTAATTCATCTTTGCTGATTAAAAGAATTAATTTCTTTAAGAAAAAAAAATGTGCTAATCAAAGGCTTCTGAATGGTAGTGTATATCTGATATTGTCTATATTGTTCCGAATTTGATTCATTATTCATGCAAATACAGTCTTCCTTCAAGCTGAATGATTAAGTGGGCAAAGCAAAGCGAAGTTCATGATGTACGCATATATAGAGAATCTTTCATCATCATGTACACATTGCTTTATTGAAGTTGTGCATTATTGAGATCATTCATTTCAGGGTGATACAGGAAAAGAAGATCTGGAACGCTGATCAAAGCTGAACTACACGATTCTCCCGCCTCATCTGGTCAAGATCGCTCATGCTCTGCCCATCATCAACAACTCCAAAGAGGAAAAACTGCCCTTGACCGTGGGTATTCTCTTTATATATGCCATGAATCTGAGGAGAAACAGTGCAAAGAATGATTACTCTTTAATGGGATTCTATTAAATGAAAGACACTGAAGTTGATCGAGAGCGATTTTCATTGCATGAGGAGAGTTCGCTGTTTTGAAACGAATAATTTCGAATTCATTTATGCCTCTGAGTTTGACAGCTCGGAGAAAATTTAAACAGACTTTAAAATAGCACTTAAAACCTGGAGCGGATCTGGATGCGGGAAGATTTCTTTAGTCTTAATGTGCTTCTTTATCTCGCCCCTTCCACAGTCAATTAATCTTGGAGTTTGGGACAAGCAGTCTTTAGACGCTTAACCCTGGCCGCTTCCTGTGTGCAGCAGATAGGACATATCTGAGAGAGGTGTCTTCGCCGGTGACACCGGTACCGCCGCGTAATTATGCAGTCCTACCATGACGCAAGACTCGCATGCCCAGGCGACGGCGAAGGGGCGGGAAATGCAAAACTTGACCTTTCCGAAACGAATCCCTGCGCTCACAGGCAGGTCTAATATTATTGCCCAGGGAGCGATCATTAGTTAAGTTCAGCCCTTAGAATAAGCCATGGCGAGGAGGGAGAACGTAAGACATTCCCAACAGTCCCAAACCAGCATCATGGGAGCAAGAGAGGGCAAGATAATATATGTATGTGAATCTTGGAATGTGCAAAGGGGTGTTTGTGAAACACAATTATGTGTATAATATTCAGAGTAACACTATAATGTGGATTCTAGGCTTCAGGCCTTCTAATCAGCCTTAAAGGGACAGTTCACCCAGAAATCAAAATTCTGTCATCATTTACTCACCCTCATGTTGTTCCAAACCTGAATGAATTTCTTTCTTCTATTGAACTCAAAAGAAGATATTTTGAATATGTTGGTAACCGAACAGCTGTCAGTGCCCATAGACTTCCATAGAATGGAAAGCAAAAATACTAAGTAAAACACAAAAAAAAAAAAAAAAAATACTATAAAAATAATACAATAAAATAGGCTACTAGTAAAAATACTAGGTAAAGAAAATATTTAGGTACCCACATTCTTTTTTTTGAAATATATATACTTTTTGTGTTTGTCAGAATAAAGAAACACATACAGGTTTGGAACAAAATGATGACAAAATTTTATTTTTTGGGGGGTAAACTAACTATCCCTATTTATTAAAATGCTTGTGTAAATCTCAGAATCAATAATCATCATGTGTTTTTGAAATCATCTTCGGTTTAGAAAAAACAAAACAAAACAAAACATCAAGATCAGTGTTGTTATTGTTAACTAGAACTATTTTAAATAGTTGTTAATTAAAGCTTATATAAAATTAAATCTAAATATTAGATGAAAACTTAGAAAATATATATTTATATAATTAAAATATATAATATAATATAATATAATATAATATAATATAATATAATATAATATAATATAATATAATATAATATAATATAATGTAAATATTTATATATTACAAAATTGCCTTGGCAGCTAAATGAAAAGAAATTTGAAATTGAAATATTAAAATTACTAAAACTAAAATAAATCTGAAGCTAAATAGACTGATAAAAAAGTAAAAAAAAAAAAAAAAAAAAAAAACTGATAAAAATGACAAAAGAACCAAATTACTAAAATGCAAACTAAAATTAAAATGATCAAAAAAAAAATAAAAATAAAAATAAAGAAAAAATAAAAACTGATATAAAATATTAATAAATATTATAATAGTATATAAATATTACTGAAATAAAACAAGATTTTTTTTTCAATTTGTTGATTAAGAAAATATGTATCACAAAATCAAGAATTTTTGATTTTTGCAAAGCTAATGTGTTTTCTGTGTGAGAGGGGTTTGTAAGGGATTGTATTTAACAGTAAAGTATGGTTTGTGATCTAAAAAAAATGAATCTTTGTTTTGAGAAGTACAGTGCTTCAACAAATAGAGAAAAAAATAGAACAATTTGGGGAAAGACAATAAATAAGGTAAATATGTAGTTTATATGATAAAGAACTGAGCAGATGGATAAACGGGCAAAAGAGAATAAATCATGAAATTATGCATAATTGTGAACTTGTGAATGAAATGTTGATCTCAGGGCTCTCACAAGTATTTTTCTTTCTTTCTTTCTTTCTTTCTTTCTTTCTTTCTTTCTTTCTATCTATCTGAATTCTACTTTGTCCAGCAAATTGACAGTGCATGGCAGACTATTGCTGAACTGTCAGTTTCAGGACCATCTTCCATAAATCGCACCGATTCTGCCCTTGATCCACCAGTTTGAATCAGAATTGGATGAGTTTTATTGCTTCGTTTGAACAAGAAATCTGTCTTGTTTTCAGTGGACAGGGAAAAACAAGACACAAATTCAAAAGTGGAAAAAAAAAAAAGAACAGAAATGCTCAATATTACAATAAAGCTATAGAAAAGCATACCTAGATTTTTTGGCAAGGAGGACTGTGCAATGTGGAAAAGTACAGGTATTTAAATCAGTATGCTATAGATTAAGATTGTGATTCTGTATTTGAGTGTCAGAAAGATGAAGGTTCATGTGAGCAATTTGATTTGTTAATAAAAAATGATGTGTGGAAATAGAAATTGTCAGTATTCCAAGTGACCCTGATTAATCTTTATTATTTAGAGTCTTGAAAAATGCATCAAATCAAACCTGCCTGTTTAATAAAACCATTATTGACCGATCAGTCTTACCAGCCAAATGCATATTTTTCCATTTATATTGGCTTAAAAGGGCAGCGATCCAGAAAATGAGTTGGAATGGTGACCAGCTGCTTCATTGGAAGACCACAGCTTCCTCTGACAAAAAGCTATTCCAATTAAACAGTAGCTAATGAAAATACACTATTATTTATTTATTTATTTTCAAATATTAATTTTTTATTAATTAATACACAATTTTTATATTATAAATACACTATTATTTATTTATTTATTTTAAAATATAAATTTTTAATTAATTAATTAATATATTTTTAAATGGATTGATTGATTAAAATATTACTGTAACTGGGTTCAATGTGACCTGAACTTCATTCATTCATTCATTCATTCATTATTAGTTATTTATTTTTTGGGCTGCAGGAATGCAGGATGGAAATCCATGTCGGATATTTTTGGCATTTCAAGTGAGTTTGATTCATGCATTGATAATGCTTGATTTTGTTCATGATATGATGCATTATGCACTGTTGCAATTTATATGCAGACTTTTCCGCTCCAAGATATTATTTTAAACCTGCAAGAAAACTGATTCCTTGTCAAAACAGAACAACATTTTACTCTTATGGGCAATAAATCCCATTTGTGATCAGATCGATGGCTAGCTAAGCAGCCCAAAAATAATGTTTCACTAGTTAATTATAAATGTATTATTATATATTATTATTATTATTATTATAGTTATTATATATATATTATTTATAAGATGTAGCAGTATTTCAGTTTTTCTGCTAATGCAGCAAATGTGACACAAATCTAATGAATGTTCTTCATTTGTCTGTTGCAAATTGGGTTAGTTCATGGGATTTGGGGCTTTTTAGCTCCTCATGTGTGTCGAAATCAGCAGGAAGTGATGTAATTCAGAGACATATGACTGCCTATCAATTCTGTGGAGATTAAATGTTAATTCTTTTTTTTTTTTTCTCAAATGCATTTTTAAATGTCTTGTCCTCTCCTTCTGTCTCTCTCTCTTTATTTCAGCTGCGTGGAGTGTTTTGGAAGAGCAGCCCCCGATGAAACCATAATACATCCTCTGCTGCTTCCCCGAGCATGAGGTGAGGGAATAAAGCACATGTTCCCGTTCCTTAGAGGTTCAACAAGATGTTCCTCGATCCCAATTAGTGAGCTCAGAGCACCCGATGTCCTGCTTTCATTTCTTACTCTGGCTTTCACAGATATGATGTGACAGATGCCTGGTCACTGCTGGAATTTGTGCTTGGCCAGACAAACATGAGTCAAGCAATTACTGTCACTTTGGAGGATGAATTAAACACAGAAGCATATGCACGTCGAAGGTAGCTGCACATACAGATGAGGAAATTCAAGGGTTTGAGTTTATTCTCAAGGACAGATGCTTAAGAACAAGGGAGCTTTCATGCAACTCATCTAAACAGGCCTCACACATAAAAAAAAAAAAATAAAAAAAAATCCCAGCTGACCTCTCTATAGGGCGCATGCCATTTATGTGCTGAAATCAATATATGTGTACTTTTTTTGAGATTGATAAACCTCAGAGGAGTACATAAATATATAAACAAATTGCATGAAAACATTCCCTCCATTTCACTCCCATTCAACACATTGCATTGTGACTTATCAAGAAAATTAAGCACATTTTTCCTCAAAACGATTGAGTTTTAACTTTATTTATTCTCTGTTTAATCTAATATTTCATTCATTCATTCATTCATTCATTCTGTGGCGATTCTCATTAGCTTCAACCTAATAATGTTTGTGTTAAAATAAAATCAATGTGTAGAAACAGTTTTTAAGCATGAATTGTCAATTAAATGTAATGCAACAGCAATTTTTAAGCATGAATTAAGTGCATTGCAACAAATATTGTCATAATGCATAAATATTTTAAATTATATATATATATATATATATATATATATATATATATATTTGCATTATAGTAATCATAGTAGTGCTTAATTGTCATGCAAATAATACTCTTAAAAAATAGCTTTAATTTTATTTATGCCAAACTTAAAATGGATATAAGTCTGTGATATAAACAGGCCTAATATACACAAACAATTTTTTTAAAGCATAAATTAAATGCATTGCAACAAATATTGCATAATGCATAAATATTTTAAATGTAAATAATATATATATATTTTTTGCATTATAATAAGAATTGTGCTTAACTGTCATGAAAATAATAGAAAAATTAATGAAAAAAGTATTAATGGTCTTACAAATAGCTTTATTCTTCTTAATGCAAAATATAATTTCTTATTTTTGTTTTAATTTGAGGAAGAAATATGACTGGTTATGTTCTCTACAGGTTTTATGAGTTCACCCAGACAGTAATCTTTTCTAATCAGCTGGTGTAATTAAACATGCCCGTTTTTATTAAAAAGACAAATTAATCTTACTGGTCAAATGCGAAAATGAGAGGAAAAAAGTGACTATGCAGCTTCATTCTGCAGGCTTCCCAACAGGCCGTTTTAAAATATCAACTCACAAAGCCGGAAATTAAGCTGTTCCTCTTAAATTCAATAAAGTTCAGCAAATGAGACACTTAGCAAATGAAAATACACTATTAGTGGGGAGAAAATAGACTTAAACAGGAATGAAGGTAATGAAAAGATTAACTGGGTCCAATGCGACGTGAACTGATTTTAATGCCTTTGTCAAAATGGGCCGCTCGATAACCCGCAGAGAATAAATGTTCCACGGTATCTCTAAAAGTGAATAAATCCATCCCAAGAACAATAGCTTGAACTGTGTTTGAAAGGCAATGGCTTTAAACAGGGCGTCTTTTAAAAGCAATGACTCCAAATGGAACAAATATACAGACGTTCCTCTGAAGTTCTGACCTCTGCCTCGACCTCTCTTCACACTGAAAGTCAAACTTTCGGAAAGCACAGCCGTCATATGGGGAACGTCTGTGGGGTTAAAACCTAATTTAAAGCTATTGCAAAAGGATTTTGGGAGATTAATGTTTGAAAGTCATCATAAAGCAGTCTGCTGCCCCTAAATCCATCAGATGAAAGCACAGAACAAGTCGTCATGTCCAAAAACACACTAATATTGACTGTAGTCCAAACTCAGGTTTATACAGAGCATTTTAAAATATTTACAGCATAATTTAAAGTGTTTGTGGTTGCTAGGGTGTCCTGGGTGGTTGCTAGGTGGCTGCTTACGGGTCCAGTTAAAACAAAAAGCCATGTCAAACCCCTAACCATAAGTATGAGCAATACTAATAGTGATGTTTGTCTACTAATAATCATGATTTGATAGTGCAGCACTGCTACTTATTGAATTCATTTTCTAAAATAATAGTTGTCATTCTTAGATTTATTTTAATGCATAGTCCATAAACAATGTGGTCCTGAGCATTATCAGTCTAATAAAGTTGGCATGTTTCCTCAGCAGATCTTCTCTGAAGTCATTCAGACTTCAGTTTGATAGAACTGCCCATCTGGTAAAGATTTAATTCCATTTGCATATGATTTGCATATATAATGTTGTGTGCTATGATGACTGATGTGTAATTGCTGATTTGACAGAGTTGTATAACTGTCTATGTGATATTATATATATGTGGTCAGAATTGTTGGTACCCTTGGTATATATGATCAAAGAAGGCTGTGAAAATAAATCTGCATTGTTAATCCTTTTGATCTATTATTTAAAAAATTCACAAAAATCTAATAATAAGAATAAAAATAAGTATTTAAAATGGGGGGAAATATCATTATGAAATAAATGTTTTTCTCTAATACACATTGGACACAATTAACGGCACCCTTTTATTCAATACTTTTTGAAACCTCCATTTGCCAGTTTAACAGCTCTAAATGTTCTCCTATAATGCCTGATGAGGTTAGAGAACACCTGACTAGAGATCAGAGACCATTCCTTCATCCAGAATCACTCCAGACCCTTTAGATTCCCAGCTCCATGTTGGTGCTTCTTCTCTTCAGTTCACTCCACTCATTTTCTATAGGGTTCAGGTCAGAGGACTGGAATGGCCAGCAGAAGCTTGGTGTTGTGCTCAGTGACCCATTTTTGTGTTGTTTTTGAGGTTTGTGTTTGGATTATTGTACGGTTGGAAGATCCAAACATGGCCCATTATAAGATTTCTAACAGAGTCAGTCACTTACTGATTTTTTATCTGTTGGTATTTGATAGAATCCATGATGCCATGTGTGTAAACAAGATGTCCAGGACCTCCAGCAGAAATATAGGCCCACAACATCAAAAATACAGCAGTATATTTCATTGTACACATGGGGTACTTTTTATCCCTGTGTTCACCAAACCCATCTTGAGTGTTTGCTGCTAAAAAGCTCATTTTTTAGTTACATCTGACCATGGTGGAAATGGGAAATTTCACTGCTCTAGCTCTTTTCTTAAAGCCACTTTCTAATTTGCGAAGCTCAATTATCTTTTGCTGCACATCAGAAATATATTATTTGTTTTTTCTTGTTGTGATGGATGATTAAAGGAATTTGGCCTTTGTTTTCCCTCCTATTTATATTGCTGTGAAACAGGAAGCCATGGCTGGATAATTTCATGTTCATAATCACGCTGGTGTGCTCAAAATTGTGAATATGAATGGGAACATATTTCAAATATATTTTACTCATAAGAATTTCTAGGGGTACCAGTAATTGTGTCCAACATGTATTAGAGAAAAAAATAAAATTAAAAAAATAAATAAAAACATTTATTTCATAATGATATTTCCCCCCATTTTAAATTATTATTCTCCAATGAAAGCTTAGGTTTTTGTGATTTTTAAAAAAATAAAAAATAAAAAGGATTAACAATGCAGATTAATTTTCACAGCCTTCTTTGATCATATTTACCAAGGGTACCAAGAATTCTGACCACGTGTGTATACAGAGATATATTAATAGCATTATAATTGGAGATAGATAGATAGATAGACAGACAGACAGACAGACAGACAGACAGACAGACAGACAGACAGATAGATAGATAGATAGATAGATAGATAGATAGATAGATAGACAGATAGATAGATAGATAAATCTAAGAGTAACCTCAAATCTATTATGTAACTAGTCTAAAACTATTACACTTCTTTAATATAAATCACATAATAATATCATTAACATAAGTGAAGTCTCTTTTGTCTGCCTTGTACTAATAGGAGGAAAATGGCTCCGTAGCTCCACATTAGGATGAGATGGAGGACAGGAGTCAATCCGCAGAAGCTCCCTGTAGATTCATCAGTCCTGGACTCATTGATCAGCAGTCGATGGGATGAGCTGATCAGAGCTCAGGCCTTCAACACTAGTGCAATCTGCATGAGACGACAGAACACACGCAATCTTCCTAAAGCAAGCTTGCAGAAAATATCCTCCCTACTTTGCGTAATCCGTACATTTCTATAGCTAGCCTGTGCATTTATTTCCATCCTGTCCTTTCTGATTTGAGCTTGGATTTATGATCAAAGAGATAAATGACAAGTGAACGTGTAGTGTAAAATTCAGAGCCTTTGCAGCCTCTTGGATGTGTTTTTGGAAAGAGATGACAGGAAAAGCAGTCTGTGTGTGTGGCAGCCGGTCCTAGAAGAGTGTCTGTAATCTCCGGTGAATGTTCAGCTGTGTGTGCATTTCTACTTTGTCTTTGGAAACGACGTTTGTTAGGATAACAATGCAGTTTTCCTCTGATACCTCCAAAGTACACAATACCAATCCTATAGATAGTTGTATGTAATAAGCGTTTTGTGGTCTCAATCTGTCACGAAGCTAATTTCTCTTTCAGCTATTTTTTTTCACATCTCTTGACTGTTCCTTTCCCTGTTTTATTCAATTTAACTCAAAGCTGTATATAGACAGGACAGGAGTGTCTGCTAAATATAAATGTAGATTATGCCATGGATATCATGAACAAAATACTAACCGAGAGTACAGGTAGATCCAGTAAATGAAGGTCATTAAAGATAAAGTTACTTCATTTAAATACATGAGCTGCTTGCATTTTTATTGGGCTTATATTATGCCTTATGTTTAATTCTACTGTTTATATTATATTAATCTGTCTTATTATATATTATGTATTAATTTGTCTTCTTATATATCTTATTCTAATTTGTAAAGCTGTATAAATGATTCTTTTAGCAATGACACTTACGTTATAGGTGAATAAACTTTTGGTTATGTGAAATTTGTAATGGAAGTTATTTTTTATAATGCATATCAACCCGATCTCATGAAAGTGCGTATAATAGTACTCCAAATAAAAACAAAAATTCGTGGTACTGATATGCAAAAATTGACTTTGGCGTGTATATGCTACACAATGGGTAGGATTAGGGTTGTGGGGTAGATGCGTATCATATGTACGTAAAAACTGCGTATCATATGCACGCCAAACACGCGCGTATCATATGCACGCCAAAGTCAATTTTTGCGTATCAATACCACAAGTTTTTGTTTTTATTTGGCGTACTATTTATACGCATTTTCATGAGACCGGGCTCTGCATATCATGCAGAAGTTACTGGCATTAGCACATTTACATGGAATATTTTACATTAAATATTGGTCATTTTATCATATTAGACTCATTTTAGCACATATAAAAAAAAAGCTTTTTTGTTACTTGGAAAAAAAAAAAAAACATTAATTAAATAAAATCAAATACTGTATAAATCAACCTTATCCTTATTTTATTTCAGCAACTTGCCAAGACAGCATTTCTCATTTTCGTTTAGTTTAACTTGAAGTACTAAAATAACTAAAACTAAATAAAACTAAAACTAAAACTAATAAATAAAAATCTGTATAGATAATTAAAAAAAAGAAACAACAAAAAATACCAAAAACACAACAAAATATAACAATTTTACTAAAATTAAAGTGAAAACAAAAAATATAACTAAAATTGATGAAACTGTATATACATTTAGAAACGAAAAACAACATAAATATGACAAAAAAAAATGAAAGTGAAAAGAGAAAATATAACTAAAATTAATGAAAACTGTAGAGACATTTAAAAAGAAAAACAACAAAAATATGATTAAAAAAATTCAAAATCGGTAACTAAAATGAAAGTGAAAACAAAATAACTAAAATTAATTCAAATGGAACATTTAAAAAAGAAAAACAAAAAAATGACAAAAACAACAAAAGAAAATATGATAAAACAGCACTGTACTCTTTAAGTCTTGTTGTAATGACTTCTATCATACTGTTAATGCATTATTGTTAAGTGATTATAACATTTTTATAATCTAATGAATGAGTCGAGGTTAAAGCTGAACATTTGAATTTCCACAACTGAGTCCTAGAGTTCTATAAAACCCATAACACCATAGCAACCATCTACAACACGGCTAGTGCACTGGAAATATGTTATGATCAGTAAGTCACGGCAACTTTACGTTATGTGAAATGCAAATTGATTTTTGAAGTCATTTTAATGCAGTTTAAGTTGCAATGGCGTGTACAAGTCTTCTCATTTGATTACACAAGGCAGAAACTGAACTTAAGTTTTTAAGTTGAAATGGGTGGAAATTTTTACAGTGTGTCTGTAAGTTTTGCACTTGGTTTTTTAACTGTTAAAAATTGATATTCTGAGCCATAAAATACAGTGAAGAGATGTCAGGTAGGAAATATGTAGAATGTATCCAAAGTAGAGAGATTTAATGCAAAGTTTGGCCCTTATATAACATTCTTTGGTTGTATTATCCTCCAGTGCGGGTGATTGATTTCCATCTTAATCAAAGCGGGCAAACAAAGACTCAGATGCACAGCACGTGGACCCAGGAGAGGGACACATGGAGGAAGGAAGAACAGAATAAAATGAGGTGAGGAAGAAGAGTGAAATGAAAGTAAATGCGACAGTGCTGTACTGATGCGGTTCGATGTCACCTGTCATTCACTTGTGCGCTTATGAGCTCCTGACCAGAAATACATACGCAAACCCTGAAGCTCAAACACGTGCCAGATGATTTCAGCTGTCACAGTGGTGAACATGTGTGAGGAAAATGGTTTGTGCTCTGCATTTAACCCATCCAAGTGCACACACACACACACACACACCGGCATATACAACAGGTGTATCAATATTTATCCTTATTATTTCCTATTTATTTTTTTGTAGTTTAATTTCAATCTGTTTATTGCAGATTTTTTGTTCTTATTTTAGTTTTTAGCTTTTATTGACTTTTATCATTTTATTCATTTATCTTAAGTAAATCAAAATTGTTTAATCACATACTTTATTTATGAAATCCCAATGTGAAATGATTGTAATGAACAGGATGCTGGATCTGAATTTATCAAAGTAGGATTAATATTTATATAATCTCTAAGTATAATTTCTATATATATATATATATATATATATATATATATATATATATATATATATATATATATATATATTGAAATTATATTATATATATATGTATTTATTTTAAAGTGCCCCTATTATGGGTTATGGGTTATGGTTCATGTTTTGGTTTTGGGAGTCCCCAACAACAGGTTGACAAGCATGCAAGGTCAAAAAACACTTTCATTGTCTTATAATATCCAGTTATTTTTAACTTATTTGCTCAAGGACTCCCAAACAATTCGCTCCACGATTCATTTTTCCAAACCCCTCCTTTGCGTGACGCTAATCTGTGGTGATTGGTCCGATTGGCGATTGGTCGATTTAATCATGCCTGTACTGCCTGATAAAGCAGCGTTTGTGAGCGCAGTGCTGCTTTGTGTACAGCGTTACCGGAGAAACAGCTATTTTATGCTCCAAAAGCAGCACCTTGTGGCAAAGAATGAAATTGCATTTTCATTCAGACCAACGCGAAAAGACCAACAAGTGAGCGGGATTAAGGGATTCTTACTCGAAATTTGGTGTTTCCATCACTCGTTTCTCATGCGACAGGCCTACTTCAAAATGCATTAAAACAGGGTGATGGAAACCCAGCTACTGTCACTATTTACCCAGCCGTCCAATCAATGGAGAAGGGGCAGGACAAATGCCACACCCATCAATCAGAAGTTAATATTACTGGTTACTGCATTTTTATATTCAGTAATATTCTTCAAAATGATATACTAGTAATACCTTATTGCTGTGGATATTCCTTATCATAGCAACCAAAGCGTCTCAGCTGGAAAAACGCTGTGCCACCAAAGTGTTCTCAAGCGCCTCCAGCTGGCCGTTTTCAGAAGAGCACCTGTCATTTTTCAGGTGGCTAAAAACGTTTGGGTGGACACACGTTATTGAATATTTATTTTTAGCCATATGGCCTATTAGTCTTTTTTTGCATTTATGTAATATACTGGAGCCAAACCTGAGAAAGCAGACCAGAATATTCCACTGCGTTCCTGGACACGCAATTTGCCTAGCTGTAATTCATAGGCGGGCATTATGCTAATTGTGTATGAGCGTGCACGAGCGCCCTATTAAGGAATGATTGGAAGTCATTAACATACGCATGTTTAACTATCAAATCGGAAGTTTACGAAGCGGTTGTGAATCCGGAGGAGAGTTTTCGGGAAGGTCCGTTTTACGCGCAAATTACTCAGAATTTACTCCTATATTTAAGAATGTTTCATGAATGAGGCCCAATAACTTTTAAAGCATGCACTTTCAGATTTAAAACTTTGCAGGATGTTTTCATTCACTTAGAGCTGTGTTACATACTGCATGAAAGGTAATTTTCAAAAATCCATAATAGGGGCACTTTAATGACACAGTATTTTAAAATAAATTTTATGGACCAGGTTAGAAGAACATTTAATTTACTTGTGTTGAATTTCTTTGAAATGCACTTAAGTAAATTTAGCTTCAGCCTTGCCGTTTGGGAAGAATACACGAATGTTATTACACATCAAACAAAATATCACTAAAACACAAATATTGAGATTTTTCATTAGTTGTTTCAGATATGCAGGACTGAGGTGCTAAAAATAAGTAAATACATATATTTTTTTTTTCAATAAAACACAATAGCTAATAACTTATCATTCCTTTCCATGCATCATTCCCTTTCTTTATCGCTTAGGCATCATCGTGACAACAGCTGTTGCTTTCAAAAGATTCGTAATTACACGTAAGTGCTTTTTGCCTTTCATCAATAGCTGTAATTACAGGGAGAGCAGCACCAGGCGTCTCTGCACGCTTATTTTTTCCCCTCTTTCGTTTTGCCGCTTCTTGTGATGTTTGATGAAATCCTGGAATGAATTGCCATTGAGTCAAAATTACAGCGACTCACTGTTTATAGAACATCATCCGCTCCGAAGCCGGAAACCTGCTAGTGATCACGACTGTTTAACAACTCAGAAGAAGTGAAGGTTTCCTCAAACCTGAAGAGTTCTGAAGCCGAAGGCAGGCGTGTTTTAATGCACACCTGCTGAGATAACAGCTGTTTTGATTGACACACGATCCACTCCGTTCACCAACTTACTGCCTACATGCCAGCCTTCATTTGCTTTTTTCATTCCTCTGTACGTCCACTAACATCTCCCAGATATCGATGTTGACTAGCCATGGCTGAGATCACGCTTCACCACATTTACTCCGGGTATTTCACTGATATGCAGCGTGAAAGCGTGTGTAAACAGGGTGCAGTGTGTCTTGGAGAGTGTTTAGGGATGCATATGACCACATTGCATTTGTAGTGTGAACGCTAATGTGTCCAGACAACATCTACTCTTGTAACACATCATCACTGCACCCAAACAAGGCTTTTGCATTTACCAGCTAAGCTCAGATGAATGGAGAAATAGGAATCCATCTGTATTTCTCTGAATGTGCATGCTTTTCATCATAAAGAAATGTGCATAATTGTATTGAATGTGCACTTCTTGTGCTTCACATCTTTAAGTATACATTATATTAATGAAATAAGGCCACTGCAAGTTAAAAGAGACACTTTCAGGACTTTTTTTTTTTTTTTTTTTTTTTTTAAGCATACCTAAGTACACTTTCAAAGTGCAATTTGAAAAAAAAAAATAAAAAATGACAAAGAAAAAAATATAACTAGTTGCCAAGGCAAAATTAAATATAGCACAAAAATAACAAACTAAAAATGAAGAAAAAAACAACTAAATAGACAATAAATAAATAAATACATAAAAAATGACAAAAGTGCACAATGTAATTACTAAAACTGTGTCTAAAAATAAATAAATGGAAAACATAGAAATAAAATGTGATTCAAAACATTCATAAAAACTCAGATAATATCTCAGTGATTGTAAAATAACTCTGGCCCTACTTAACTGGGCCAAAAAGTTCAAGTAACTGTAATTTAATATAAATTTAACCAATAATACTTTTTTTTTTTTTAATTTAATTGCAATTAGCATGCAAAACTTTTAACAGATTTTAGAAGGCAACTTTTATCTTTTTCATTTGGTTTAACTTGCACTAAAATAACAAACTAGAACTGTAATAATAATAAAAAAAGTATACAGACATTTAAAAACAACAAAAATGAATAAAATGACAAAAACAACAACCTACTAAAACTCTGAATAAATTTAACATGAAAGTAGAAAATATTCAAAATAAAATATTCAAAATATTAACAAAAGTAATAATACAAAGCGATACTAAAATAACACTGGTCCAACTTAAATGGGTCAAAAAAGTTCAAACCAAATTTAAACTATAATACTAAACTATAATTACAATTAAAATGTAATTAAGTGTCTGAAAACATTACATTCAGTTCACACTTAACTACATTCACCTTTATACAACAATGATCAAACTGTGAGCTTTAAACCTTTACCCAACACATGTATGGAATCAAAGACCCATCCCTTGAAAATATTGACAAAATCTGATCACACGTGATCACTGAAGACAGATAGTCTGTCCCAGCTGACTTCTTGTCAAGTTTAAACAGGGTCATGGTGATTCAGGAGTCAGTGTGATGGACACATCTTAAAATGATCTGAAACCAGTGCCTATATACATACACAAGTACATCAATGCAGACGCTTAAGCTCATCAAACTTCATTTAACACGTTCCACACGCCCTCTCAAAGTTGCCACAAGGAGTGTTTGCACATTGTATGCAAGGAAAGTTGATATCTGTAAAAGAAAGGAGAAGTCTGTTGTTCATGTTCTTTCATCTCTGTATTCATTTTTCAGCATAGACACTGCCACCCCATCTGTCTGCCGCACTCAGAGTCATCGGCTGTCCCTGGGCTTGTCATCCAGCAGGACAGGAGGCATGTTCGGTCCAGGAGGGGACGGGGGTCATGAGTGTGAAAGCAAGAGGCTGATCTCACATGATTGGGATGGAAAGAGGCCGCGTTTGATTTCCAGTGTTACGCTGAGCTTTGCCTGGATGAATGTCACCAAAAGAACATGTCTGAAGTGTATTTCATCCCAAAATCAAAAGAAGTAAGGAATTATATTGTAATATACATCAATGTACATATTATTTTTTATTTATTTTTATATAAAAAAAATATTTACTTTATATTATATACTCAAAACGAAGCATATTTAGGACCTTTTAGATTTTTTAATAAATGTATGCCAATTTTCTTCATGCAAATTTAAACTATCGTTTAAAAGTCTGGGGTCAGATTAAATAATAATAATAATAAAAAAAAAAACAAAAAAAAAAAAAAACAAAGTCTTTTATGTTCACCAGAGCGGAATTCATTTAAGTTAAATATGATTACAATTTAAAATAACTCTTATCTGTTTTATGGAAGTATATTTCTGACATGGTAAAAAAAAAAAAAAAAAAAAAAATTAGTTTGTATGTGACATTTAAGATTTTTGAAATATATTAATATAAAAAGTCAAAATTGTGAGATTTAAACTCAAGAATTCTGAGGAAGTCAGAATTGCAAGATGTAAATTTAGAATTCTGAGAAAAAAAGTCACAATTGTGAAATAAATCGCAATTAGCTTTTTTGTTAATATTTTTATTCTGTGGTGGAAATAAGCTTCCATACTATTTTAATATTTTAAATTGTAATTTAGTCCTGAATTTTCCAGCTTCATTGCTCCAGTCTTCAGTGTCACATGATCCTTCAGAAATCATTTTATTATTCTGATTTTGCTGCTCAAGAAACATTTTTGATTATTATCAATGTTGAAAACCCTTGTGCTGCTTCATATTTTTGTAGAAACTGATATATTTTCATGATTCTTTGATGAATAGAAAATGTTAAAAAAAACAAAAATAAAACAAAAAACAAACAAACAGCATTTATTTAAAATAGAAATGATTATAAATGTCTGTACTACTAACACTTCTTTTCAATTTAATGCATTCAAGCAGCATTGAAGATGTAATAAAGAATTGCTTTGTTCCTTGTATAATTTACAGAGGATTTGATAGCACAGTAAGCCATGAACAAGTATCAGTAAGAATAACATGCATGTGTGGATGATTCATCTTTAAATCAGCCTTCAAAGTGTCATGAGGTCCGGGTCTGTGGCAGCAAAATCTGCATCCCAGAATGCATCAGTCTTGATTATGTCACTGTTTAAAGCATGCAATCATTTATAAACATATTCTTAGCCAGCACTATAAAACAGTGTGTGATATATGTTGACAGGGCAGTGGGCAGCTGGCAGCAGTGGTGATAACATATCCCATCATGCCCTGTGAAGAACCAATTACAATTATTTACATGTATACACGCAGCATTTGCATTGCTATATTGCTGTTGATGACATCTAAAGTCAAAGATGATAACATCTGATATTAAATAAATCAGCATGACTGTGATCCTCCATTCCAGCAGAGCATGTCATGCCTCATAATTAATGACCACCAAAAAAAGAATATAATTTCTTGCTACTGATACGAGGAGGGTATAGAGGTGAAGAAGGTCAGTTCTCCATAAACATTCATTCCCTACGGCATCTTTACATCTCATGAGCCATCCTCCTCCTCGCTCGAGTCTCCTCTATCAGGGCGAGGCTGTGCTCTAATAGCCTGTCAACACGAATCTTATGACCATTGAAGGATGGCAAGGAGTGGGCAGCCAAAATGCCACCTTGAAGGGTTTCCATTAGCGAGCACCCCCCCGCCAGCACTGTGAAGGCATGTTAATGCAAATGCAGTCGTCTTCAACTGACAGGCCGGTACTGTCCTGAGCTTTACTTCCTTTCGTCTGTCTGTCTGTATGTGGGTGTTTCTTAACTTTTTAGGAGGGAACTGTACTGTCCCCTAGGATGATAGTATTAAAGAAAAGTTTTTCTGAAAGTGTTCTAGTTTTAAAGCATAGATTGTTTTATTTTTTCCCTTTTCACTTTTTTTTTCACCGTTGAAAGGTTAAATAAGGCTTCTCCTTCCCCTATAGTTTTATAAAAAGTCTTTTAAAACATAGAAATTCTACTTCATTTAATTTTTTTATTTCTTATATTTACATATATTTTTTTACAAGAAAAATAAATACTGTTTATGCAGCAAGGTTGAAATTATAATGTTAACTAACACACACACACACACACATTTCATTTTCATATACAGTGGGTATGGAAAGTATTCAGACCCCCTTAAATTTTTCACTCTTTGTTATATTGGAGCCATTTGCTAAAATCATTTAAGTTCATTTTTTTTTCCTCATTAATGTACACACAGCACCCCATATTGACAGAAAAACACAGAATTGTTGACATTTTTGCAGATTTATTAAAAAAGAAAAACTGAAATATCACATGGTCCTAAGTATTCAGACCCTTTGCTCAGTATTTAGTAGAAGCACCCTTTTGATCTAATACAGCCATGAGTCTTTTTGGGAAAGATGCAACAAGTTTTTCACACCTGGATTTGGGGATCCTCTGCCATTCCTCCTTGCAGATCCTCTCCAGTTCTGTCAGGTTGGATGGTAAACGTTGGTGGACAGCCATTTTTAGGTCTCTCCAGAGATGCTCAATTGGGTTTAAGTAAGGGCTCTGGCTGGGCCATTCAAAAACGGTCACGGAGTTGTTATGAAGCCACTCCTTCGTTATTTTAGCTGTGTGCTTAGGGTCATTGTCTTGTTGGAAGGTAAACCTTCGGCCCAGTCTGAGGTCCTGAGCACTCTGGAGAAGGTTTTCGTCCAGGATATCCCTGTACTTGGCCGCATTCATCTTTCCCTCGATTGTAACCAGTCGTCCTGTCCCTGCAGCTGAAAAACACCCCCACAGCATGATGCTGCCACCACCATGCTTCACTGTTGGGACTGTATTGGACAGGTGATGAGCAGTGCCTGGTTTTCTCCACACATACCGCTTAGAATTAAGGCCAAAAAGTTCTATCTTGGTCTCATCAGACCAGAGAATCTTATTTCTCACCATCTTGGAGTCCTTCATGCGGGCTTTCATGTGTCTTGCACTGAGGAGAGGCTTCCGTCGGGCCACTCTGCCATAAAGCCCCGACTGGTGGAGGGCTGCAGTGATGGTTGACTTTCTACAACTTTCTCCCATTTCCCGACTGCATCTCTGGAGCTCAGCCACAGTGATCTTTGGGTTCTTCTTTACCTCTCTCACCAAGGCTCTTCTCCCCCGATAGCTCAGTTTGGCCAGACGGCCAGCTCTAGGAAGGGTTCTGGTCGTCCCAAACGTCTTCCATTTAAGGATTATGGAGGCCACTGTACTCTTAGGAACCTTAAGTGCAGCAGAAAATTTTTTGTAACCTTGGCCAGATCTGTGCCTTGCCACAATTCTGTCTCTGAGCTCTTCAGGCAGTTCCTTTGACCTCATGATTCTCATTTGCTCTGACATGCACTGTGAGCTGTAAGGTCTTATATAGACAGGTGTGTGGCTTTCCTAATCAAGTCCAGTCAGTATAATCAAACACAGCTGGACTCAAATGAAGGTGTAGAACCATCTCAAGGATGATCAGAAGAAATGGACAGCACCTGAGTTAAATATATGAGTGTCACAGCAAAGGGTCTGAATACTTAGGACCATGTGATATTTCAGTTTTTCTTTTTTAATAAATCTGCAAAAATGTCAACAATTCTGTGTTTTTCTGTCAATATGGGGTGCTGTGTGTACATTAATGAGGGAAAAAAAATGAACTTGAAAAAATGAATGATGATTTTAGCAAATGGCTGCAATATAACAAAGAGTGAAAAATTTAAGGGGGTCTGAATACTTTCCGTACCCACTGTATATGTCCAAAATTAAGTGTTTTTTTTTTTTTTTTAAGAAATCAACACTCATTCAGCAAGGATGCAGTAAATTGATCAAAAGAGATTGGCAATAAAGACATTTATAATGTTTCAAAAGATTTCTGCTTAAAATAAACTTTCTACTTATCAAAGAATCCTGAAAAAAAGTATCATGGTTTCCACAAAAATATGAAGCAGCAATATTGATAAGAATAATAAATGTTTCCTGAACACCAAATTTAGCATATTAGAATGATTTCTGAAGGATCATGTGACACTGAAGACTGGAGTAATGATGCTGAAAATACAGCTTTGCATCACAGAAATAAATTACAATTTTAAATATATTCTAATTAAAAAGAACTATATTAAATTGTAATAATATTTTACAATATTACCATTTTTGCTGTATTTTTGATCAAATAAATGCAGCCTGGGTAAACATGAGATGTCTGAACATAAGAAAAAAAAAAAATAAAAAACTTACTAACCTCAGACTTTGGATGGTAATGTGAGTGTGTGTGGATCTCCTGCTGATTTCGTACGTTTGCCCACTGACAAAGAAATGATCAGTCTATAATTTGAATGGTAGGTTTATTTTAACAGTGAGAGACAGAATAACAAAAAAAAAAAAAACGCATTTCAAAAAAAGTTATAAATTGATTTGCATTTTAATGAGTCAAATAAGTATTTGTCCCCTTCGCAAAACATGACTTGGTACTTGGTGGCAAAACCCTTGTTGGCAATCACAGAGGTCAGGCGTTTCTTGTAGTTGGCCACCAGGTTTGCACACATCTCAGGAGGGATTTTGTCCCACTCCTCTTTGCAGATCCTCTCCAAGCCAATAAGGTTTTGAGGCTGACATTTGGAAACTTGAACCTTCAGCTCCCTCCACAGATTTTCTATGGGATTAAGGTCTGGAGACTGGCTAGGCCACTCCAGGACCTTAATGTGCTTCTTCTTGTTGCCTTGGCCGTGTGTTTTGGGTCATTGTCGTGCAGGAATACCCATCCACGACCCATTTTCAATGCCTTGGCCCTGATGGTACATGGCCCCATCCATCGTCCCTTTGATGCGGTGCAGTTGTCCTATCCTCTTAGCAGAAAAACACCCCCAAAGCATAATGTTTCCACCTCCATGTTTGATGGTGGGGATGGTGTTCTTGGGGTCATAGGCAGCATTCCTCCTCCTCCAAATACGGAGAGTTGAGTTGATGCCAAAGAGCTTGATTTTGGTCTCATCTGACCACAACACTTTCACCCAGTTCTCCTCTGAATCATTGGCAAACTTCAGACGGGCCTGTACATGTGCTTTCTTGAGCAAGGGGACTTTGCGCTGCAGGATTTCAGTCCTTCACGGTGTAGTGTGTTATCAATTGTTTTCTTGGTGACTATGGTCCCAGCTGCCTTGAGATCATCGACAAGATCCTCCCGTGTAGTTCTGGGCTGATTCCTCACCGTTCTCATGATCATTGAAACTCCACGAGGTGAGATCTTGCATGGAACCCCAGACCGAGGGAGATTGACAGTTATTTTGTGTTTCTTCCATTTGCGAATAATCACACCAACTGTTGTCACCTTCACTTTAATTTTAAAACCTACCATTAAAATTATAGACTGATCATTTCTTTGTCAGTGGGCAAACGTACTGTCAGCCTTGTGTTCCAAGTGTCTTGTGTTTTGTTCCCCACATGCCCATATTTGGTTTTTCCTGTTCATGTCCCCGTTTAGTTTCATTAGAATCCAGCCGTGTTTGATTTTAATTCCCAGGTGTGTCCCTTTAGTCCTCTCGTTAGGTTTATTATAAAAGTCCTGTATCTTGCCTTGTTCCCGGTCCGGTATTGAATGCCTTTACTCTCCCTACACATGTGTTCCTGCCTGTTTCTTGGAAATAAAGACTGTTTGTTGATTCTCCTTCGACTCCGCGCTCCTTCGTCTCCCCATTTCCTACAAGTAGGCAGATCGTGACAGAATACCGGACCGTTTAACAAAAAGTAAGCGGCTCGTCTTCTCCCCGTGTTTTGTTTCCCGTTTTTGAAAAGATTTTAGTTTTCCTGTTTGTTCCCCCTCCGTGGCATGGAAGCCGCCGCTCGCTTCTTTGCCCTAGCGTGTAGAGATCTCCCCTTCTACAAGTACACCAGGGAATTCTGCGGGCTCGCCGCGGCTCGGGGCCAACTACCATCGCCCCGTGGACCTCCCAGACACCTCTGGACTAAGTTGGAGGGAAGGGATCTTCCAGTGTATGGGAAGTGTCTGGGCCCGAGCCAGAACCAGCCCGCCGTCCAGTCCGCCGGCCGTTTCGCCGTCGAGTCCGCCTGCCAAACCCCAGTCAAGCTCGCCGGCCACTCCGAAGTCAAGTTCGTGGGCTGCCGCTCGCTCAAGGCCGCCGGCTGGAGTTTGCTCAAGCCCGCCAGTCGAAGCCAGTACCCGTTCCTCGAAAGCGCTTTGCTGTGCCTGCTCCTCAAGAGTGCCCTCCAGTGCCAGCTCCTCGAAAGTGCCCTCCAGTGCCTGCTCCTCGAAAGTATCCTCCAGTGCATGCTCGTCCAGAGCACCCTCCAGTGCCCGCTCCTTGAAAGCTCGCTCCAGTGTCGGCTCCAGCCCCAGAGCTCGCTCTAGTGTCGGCTCCAGCCCCAGTGCTCGCTCCAGTGGCGGCTCCAGCCCCTGAGTATGCTCCAGTGCCAGCTCCTCGAGAGCGCCTTCCAATAACATAGACTTTATAGACAATTGGACGAGTTTTTGGGGCAGACCTGACCTGTTGAAAAGAGATGGTCTTCATCCCTCCTGGGGTGGTGCCGGTCTTCTCTTTAGAAATATGGCACATAGTCTTAGAGTTCATACTTGACTAACTAGGGCCAAGGTCAGGAAGCAGACAGACTGGGTAAACCGACCGTCTGCTAGCCGCCTCACGTCACAGAAGTCAGTTAATTCTCAGCACATAGAGACTCCTTCACCTAGATTTCACACTATAGAGACTGTGTCTGTTCCCGAACTAGAAAATACAGAAAACGACCAACCCAAATTAAGAAATTAAAACCAAATTAAAACTTGGCTTACTGAATATCAGGTCCCTTTCTACAAAAGCACTTTTTGTATATGATTTGATCAATGATCATAACCTAGATTTGCTCTGTTTGACAGAAACATGGCTAAAACCAGATGAATACATTACTTTAAATGAGTCTACCCCCCAAGATTACTGCTATAAAAATGAGCCACATCCAAAAGGTAAAAGGGGAGGTGTTGCTACAATTTATTGCAATATTCTCAGTATTTCTCAGAGGGCAGGCTTTAAGTATAACTCGTTTGAAGTTATGGTGCTGCGTATAACATTATCTAGAGAAACACGTGTTAGTGATAAATCCCCTGTAATTTTTGTACTGGCTACTGTGTACAGGTCACCAGGGCACCACACAGACTTTATTAAAGAATTTTCTGATTTTCTATCTGAGTTAGTACTGGCTGCAGATAAAGTCTTAATTGTTGGTGATTTTAATATCCATGCCGATCATGAAAAAGATGCATTAGGATCAGCATTCATAGACACTCTGAACTCTATTGGGGTTAGACAACATGTTTCAGGACCTACCCATTGTCGAAATCATACTCTAGATTTAATACTGTCACATGGAATTGATGTTAGTGGTGTTGAAATTCTGCAGCAAAGCGATGATATCTCAGATCATTATCTAATCTTGTGTAAACTCCATATAGCTAAAACTGTAAATTCTACTCCTTGTTACAAGTATGGTATAACCATCACTTCTACCACAAAAGACTGCTTTGTAAGTAATCTTCCTGATTTATCTCAATTCCTCAGCATATCCAACAGCACAGAAAAATTTAATGATGTAACAGAAACTATGGACTCTCTCTTTTGTAGCACTTTAGATACAGTTGCTCCTTTACGCTTAAGGAAGATCAAAGAAAACAGTCTGACTCCGTGGTATAATGAGTACACTCGCACCCTAAAGAGAGCAGCCCGGAAAATGGAGCACAGCTGGAGGAAAACAAAACTAGAGGCATTTCGTATAGCTTGGCGGGAAAGTACCCTATCCTACAGAAAAGCATTAAAAACTGCTAGATCTGATGACTTTTCGTCTCTTCTAGAAGAAAACAAACATAACCCCCACTATTTATTCAATACAGTCACAAAATTAACGAAAAATAAAGCATCAACAGGTGTTGGCATTTCCCAAGACCACAGCTGTAATGACTTTATGAACTACTTTACTTCCAAGATCGATACTATCAGAGATAAAATTGTAACCATGCAGCCGTCAGCTACAGTATCGCATCAGATACTGTACTATAGTGCAGATAGTGCACTATAGACCCCCTGAGGAACAATTCCACTCATTCTCTATTATAGGAGAGGAAGAATTGTATAAAATTGTTAAATCATCTAAACCAACAGCATGTATGTTAGACCCTATTCCATTTAAACTACTAAAAGAGCTGCTTCCAGAAGTCATAGATCCTCTTTTGGCTATTATTAATTCATCATTGTCATTAAGATATGTCCCCAAAACCTTCAAATTGGCTGTTATTAAGCCTCTCATTAAAAAAAAACACAACTTGACCCCAAAGATCTAATTAATTATAGACCAATCTCAAATCTCCCTTTTCTGTCAAAGATACTAGAAAAGATAGTATCCTCACAATTATATTCCTTCTTAGAGAAAAATGGTATCTGTGAGAAATTCCAGTCAGGATTTAGACCGTATCATAGTACTGAGACTGCTCTCATTAGAGTTACAAATGACCTGCTTCTATCATCTGATCGTGGTTGTATCTCTTTATTAGTTCTACTGGATCTTAGCGCTGCGTTCGACACTATTGATCACAACATTCTTTTGAATAGACTAGAAAATTGTGTTGGCATTAGTAGAAGTGCCTTAGCATGGTTCAAATCGTACTTATCTGACCGCCATCAGTTTGTAGCAGTAAATGAAGAGGTATCATAACGGTCACAAGTGCAGTATGGAGTACCTCAAGGCTCAGTACTAGGGCCATTACTTTTCACGCTTTACATGTTACCCTTGGGAGATATTATCAGGAGACATGGTGTTAGTTTTCACTATTATGCTGATGATACTCAGCTCTATATTTCTTCACGGCCCGGTGAAACACACCAAATTGAGAAACTAACGGAATGCATAGTCGATATAAAAAACTGGATGACGAGTAACATTTTACTGCTAAATTCGGAAAAAAACAGAGGTGTTAATTATCGGACCTAAAAACCCCACATGTAATAACCTAGAACACTATCTAACACTTGACGGCTGCTCTGTCAATTGTTCTTCATCAGTTAGGAACCTAGGTGTGCTGTTTGATAGCAATCTTTCATTTGAAAGCCATGTTTCTAGTATCTGTAAAACTGCAGTTTTCCATCTCAAAAACATATCTAAATTGTGACCTATGCTCTCAACGTCAAATGCAGAAATGCTAATTCATGTGTTTATGACCTCAAGGTTAGACTATTGTAATGCTTTACTGGGTGGTTGTTCAGCACACTTGATCAGTAAACTACAGTTGGTCCAAAATGCAGCAGCTAGAGTCCTTACTAGAACCAGGAAGTATGACCATATTAGCCCGGTTCTGTCAACACTGCACTGGCTCCCTATCAAACATTGTATAGATTTTAAAATCTTGTTAATTACTTATAAAGCCCTGAATGACTTAGCTCCTCAGTACTTGAGCGAGCTTTTATCACATTATAGTCCTCCACGTCCGCTGCGTTTTCAAAACTCTGGCCGTTTGATAAAAAGAATATAAAAATCGACTGCGGGCGGCAGATCCTTTTCCTATTTAGGGCCCAAACTCTGGAACAATCTACCTAACACTGTTTGGGAGGCAGACACACTCTGTCAGTTTAAATCTAGATTAAAGACACATTTATTTAACCTGGCTTACACATAACACACTAATACACACCTATTATTCAAATCCGTTAAAGGATTGTTAGGCTGCATTAATTAGATCAACCGGAACCGGGAACACTCCTCATAACACACGATGTACTCGTTACATCGTAAGAAGAATGGCATCTACGCTAATATTTGTCTGTTTCTTTCTTATTCTGTTTCTCAGTCTGTGTCCGGATCAGATGGTGGATCGGCGCCGGGAGATGATGTCTGCGACCCTGATCGTCGGCGGAGGCCGGACACCTGGATGAGTCCCGGGGACATATCCCCAGTGAAGACCTCGACTTAAGTACAATAAAACTAAAAATAAAACAAAATAACTAAAAATTAGTGCTGTCAATCGATTAAAAAATTTAATCGCGTTAATCACAGTCCTGGACTGTGATTAATCATGATTAATCGCACATTTAAAATACTAGGATTTACCTGTAAATGTGTTGAAATAAAGAAATGCATGACAAACTAGTTTAAGGAAACAGAACCTTTCACACCTCTGCCAGGTATGAGACATAATCCTTATTATTCTTTTATCATTATTCTTTTGTTTTTATTCAGCCATTATCAGTCTTTATACTGACAATAAAACGTTTACTAAGCCACATCGCTTCAATCAAAGTATACATTTACCCAACTATTTTCAAAAGTATTTCTAAATAAATACAACAAAACATTTTCTTGCGACCTTACATGTTGTATTATGACAAAATGCATTATGAAGAAGAATTGGACCTGTTCTGCTGGTGCATTAGAGCTAACATTAGCATCATGCTACATAAGATAATTTATGAGATTAATAGTACACTTTTACTCAGAACTCACTTTAAACCACCATCGAGTGTTTGTAATAACTTCCTTTTGCGATCACATGTGGAATTTGGTCGTTTACTGTTGTTAAAATATGCTATTTATAGCCTTTTATATCGCTGCGCAAATTAGCATTTCAGATGTACACATTCATCTCAAGAAAATCACACACAAACCATATCCTATCGTAATCTTGTGTTTATTATCTTGTATTATCTATAGTGGCTGTTGTCATGTTTATTTCTGCTGTGTAAAAGCCTTAACATGTATGCTCTGGCTGAAACTCACGTTGTTTGTGATGTTTACAGCCGCCTCTCCGTTCTTAAGTTGCCAGGGATACATTCCAAGTATAATACACATTAGTAAAAGGATATATTTTAATTTTAATTTGTCTATATACACTTTGGGCGGCCACGGTACATTATAAAAATAGGCCAAAAAAACGCAACCCGCGGCTCTGTAATTTTTCCCGCGACTGTATTTTCAAAATAGCACACTTGTGCCGCTTCCCTGGCAACACTGGTTCACTGTACCCTCATCACACAATGATAGATAACCTTCCGCGCTGCGATGACGGGAAGAAGTTGGGGTCAAACCTTATCAAACGATTAATTTGCGTTAAAAAAATATTAACGCATTAAAATTTTTAGATTAATCGCATGCGTTAACGCGTTAACGTTGACACCCCTACTAAAAATATAATAAAATACCTAACTACATAATACTATTATTGTTAGAAATTGCAACAATATAAAAATAGAAATATGATACATTTATACATTTAAAATTTAATTAAAACAATAAGTAAAAAATAAATAAACAATAATATCCTGGCCAGAGGAGAACTGCCCCCCCGACTGAGCCTGTTTTCTCCCAAGGTTTTTTTTCTCCATTCTGTCACAGAGGGAGTTTTGGTTCCTTGCCACTGTCGCCTCTGGCTTGCTCAGTTGGGGACACTTAATTTCTAGCGATTATCGTCAATTTGATTTCATAGATACTATTTAAACTAAACTGAGCTAAACAATGACATCTCTGAATTCAATAATGAAACGCCTTTAACTGAAAATTGAGTGTTTAATCTTATTATTATACATTACTGACACTCTATCCTCCAATTTGATACTGTTAAGTGCTTTGACACAATCTGTATTGTTAAAAGCGCTATATAAATAAAGGTGACTTGACTCTAACTGAAGATTGACCCACATTTGTCTCTCTTTCACTCATTTCCTGGTTCCTCTTACATTTACCATATTGCTTTATTTTTCTGAGGTCCCATCATGGCTCTCGCTGAACTATCAGATGAACTTCTTACAGATCCCATCAGCCCTTTCACTGCTGCGTGCAGAATGCTGTAAATGTGTGTCATTAATTGGAAATTACATTTAATCTAAGCACAAAAGTAGCACTTTGCCAGCCGCTAATTGCTGCAGACATGCTCTGCTATTCACTGCAGGACTTACCATGGGGGAGACAGAAAGGACAGATAATTTCAGGGACGGTAGAGTGGAACAATAGACAGCGCTGAGGAGAAATTGGCCTCTGTGGGAAAGGTCCTACCTAGTTCACTGGAGTTAATGCTGAGCTCTGTATTGAAGCCGAAGGAAGGAGTTTCACATGCTGTTGTCATATACTGGAGTGGAAACAGAAAGATCTAAAATGAACACATATCACGCACAAAACGGGACTGTTTATGGGAATGTTTATTACAGTATATACATTTTATATATTTGTGACCCTAGACCACAAAACCAGTCATAAGGGTAAATTTTTCGAAATTGATATTTATACATAATCTGAAAGATGAATAAATAAGTTCCCCATTGATGTATGGTTTGTTATGATAGGACGATATTTGGCCGAGATACAACTATTTGAAAATCTGGAATCTGAGGGTGCAAAAAAAATAAATAAAATAAATAATAATAAAAAAATAATAATAATAATAATAATAATAAAATAAAAATATTGAGAAAATCACCTTTAAAGTTGTCCAAATGAAGTTCTTAGAAATGCATATAACTAATAAAAAATTATGTTTTGATATATTTAGAGTACGAAATTTACAAAATATCTTCATGGAACATGATCTTTACTTAATGTCCTAATGATTTTTGGCATAAAAGAAAAATCAATAATTTTGACCCATACAATGTATTTTTGGCTATTGGTACAAATATAACCCAGCGACTTAAGACTGGTTTTGTGGTCCAGGGTCACATTTCATATAAATTTATAATCTGTAGTCTGTAATGTATTAATTATATATAGAGGTGAAATATGACTATATTGAGTCATATGTCACAAAAATAAAAGTATTTCAGCATGTTTAATTTTTAAAATTATTTAAAAAACATTTTTGTCAATTTAAGGGGAATTTTTTTATTATATATACATTAAATATGATTATTATTATGTATAATGAAATATTTTTGTTCTCATGAAACCATCTCAGGTACCTTTCCACCTCCTTGTGACATCATTCTGAAGTCTCCAGCCCTGCTCAAGATGATTTGTGTTGATGAGGAGAGGAGAGAGCTGAGGAAAATCAAGCGCAGGGCTTTGATGGAGGCCACAGGAAGCCCTCAGGACATGTGCCAGCCGCTCTGTGGGGCTCTTCATTATTTGTTTTCTGTGTCTCTGAGGATGATGAAGGTGTCTTACCACTGGAAGACTCCCTGCATGATCCCGGTGTCAATGACGGAGCGCCTCGGTCCCCGGAGACTCTACAGGCCATTTGCTCTCTAGCCGCCGATCACGAAGCAGCAGACAAGCTTGCTCCACAGCTCGAGGTCTGATCTTTGACTCCTCCACTGCCTTCAACACCAACCTGCCGATGCGACTGGGAAACAAGCTCAGTGTCTCCTGGTTCATGACCTTCCTTACTGACAGCGGGAAGATTGTGAGATTGTGAAGACTGTGCGTCAAACATCATGGTAACACTTCACACAACACATCTTGTTACACTTGCAAAAGTTAAGCCCAAACTTACAGCTAAACATTTGCAAGATTAATATTAGGAATAATCAGTTTTTTATTTTAATTTATTTATTTTTTTCAGCCTAATGTGTGTGTATTGCATGTGTGGTATTCTGTCAGTAGCAAATACAATGATTCTGTATATGCAACAAATATTTTTTGAGAATATAACAATAAAATTGTGTGATGTAATATTAAATCTTTGGACACGTCATAATCATTAAAAAAAACATACCCATAAAAAGGATATTATATTATATTATATTATATTATATTATATTATATTATAAAGGATATACTAAATATTATATAATAAACATAATAAAATATATTTATTTTCCCCCCCAAAAAAACTGAGTGAGATGAAAATGTTTTAGAAATTATAAATATATTTTTCTAGTTTATTTATTGTTTTAGATTAAATGTCCCAATATACTCAATATAGTCGTATTTAACGTCTATATATACACATACATTTTACATAAAATATTATAGATTACAGTTTGTTTCTAAAACTATATATATGATGATTTTTAAATATTTCGAGATAGGTAGATAGGTAGACAGACAGACAGACAGACAGACAAATAGATAGATAGATAGATAGATAGATAAATAGATAGATAGATAGATAGGACCCGTTTCAAGATGATTTAGAAAAATGTACCAGCTGTGACTTAGTGTTGGCCACATTTGTTTACACAGTGTAATTAACAGCATGCAACTGATGCGGTGATAAATAGTTGGACTAAAAAGTTGGAAAACCCTGTAAATTTACAGTAGATTTTTGAAGGCTAACCAGTGAAGGTTTTGCTGGTGCAGTCCATCTATATATAGTCCATCCGAACAGCAGGAGGGATCAACACCATCTCAGGTGATTCCAGACCTCTGTGCTTCTGATCAGGAAGATCAAAGCCATCAGACTCATTGGGAGAGTAGAGAACAGTGGAAAAAATCATTTTATAAGGTGCAATTCCTTTCTATAATATTGGAGCTCCTTTAAACCCTCATTTATTCTACCATAGTGTTCAAAGAAGCACAGCTAGACATTTACCTTCCCTGCTGCCATTAGAAAATAAAACGTTGTCTCCTGCTCTTCCCGCTGTACCCAAACACAGATTATTCTTTGCTGTTACATCAGTAAGGAGTAATGCGGTTTTTTTTTTTTTGTTTTTTTTTTCTTTTACAGATACCTCTAATGCATTCAAGCTTTGTCTGGCGCTGTCTGGCTTGATTGCTCTACAGAATGTGTCTTTATAACAGACTTTCTGCTGCACTACTGATAGACCATCTCTACTGTTTGTCTGTTTATATATATATATATATATAGAGAGAGAGAGAGAGAGAGAGAGAGAGAGAGAGATTCACAATATATTATAATGAAATTTTATAAAAATCTATAATTTATATAATCTATTATATATATTACATTAAAATAATGAAAACTGGGTGTTAATTTTTTATAATTACAGAATTAAATATGATATATAATATAATATTGAAATAATGTTATTATTAAATTATTTTGTAAAAAAATATATTATAATATTATATAATAAATTATATAAAATATAACAATATAATACAATATAAATTGTGTTTTTTTATTCAAAATAGTACATTAGATGTAAATAAAACATTACATATATATTAGGGCTGTCAATCGATTAAAATATTTAATCGCATGACTGTCATGAGTTAACTCGCAATTAATCGCAATTTAATCACACTTTTTTTTATCTGTTCTAAATGTATCTTAAATTAATACTTTAAGTTTTTAATACTCTAGTTGACATGGGCATGGACAAATATGGATGCTTTATGCAATATATGTTTATTATTAGTGAAACCATAGTTAATCTAGACTCTAGAGCATGAAGAATGGACATGTTTCAAAGGTCATAGATGTTTTTCAAAGAACTTGTTCATGTCTATTACACACATGAAAAAAAAGATCATAGAAATACCAGGTTCCCATTACTTCTCTTTATTTGCACTGAGCAATTGACTTAGACAAACCTGTTTACATTTTCACACTACAGGGCAGCTCACTTCTTCTTAATATGCTAAATGTACATTTATTATTTATCACATTTGTTTGCCTCTCTGTGCCCACATACTGTATTTTGATGCAGCTAAATTCTCAATAAAACTGTTTTCATTGATATATTTTTTTCATACATACATTTTCAGTTGTCAGATAACGGAATGAATATGAAATAGTAACTAAAACGTGACCCATTAAGACTACATAACCAGCTCTACCTTCCAAGATGTTAATCTGCACAAAAATCCTGATTTATAATCGAGCCGTCGTCTAATAAAATCAAATAGCCTAAACATAAGATAAAGACAATAGCTGTTCTGTGATTTCGGCTATACTTGCATGTAAAATTAGAGAAGCAACATAATATCGGTTTTAAAGCAGCACTATGTAACTTTTGGCGCTCTAGCGGTTAATAAACAGAACTGCACGCATCCCGCGGAAGAACATTCTAACCGGAGCTACTTCTCTAAGTTTATGTCTAAGGCGATTCACGCAGGTATGTTACTCCGCAGCGGTGAAGACCCGACCAGGCTACAATAGTCCAAAAATAAGCACTTATTATGAGTGTACCGTAGTGATTCGGGATAAGACAAAAACGCGGTTTGGAAGATGAATTCATGATGTACTCGCTCATTATATGCATTGCATTTTACAAATTCTGAACACAGAAAACGTTACATGCTGAACAGAGCAGACGCAGAGAGAGAGAGAGAGAGAGAGAGAGAGAGAGAGAGAGAGAGAGAGAGAAAGAAAGAGAGACCTCGCGCTTGTGCGATGTACAGTACCGGCTAGTCTCAGAAACTAAATAAGGTTTGGGCAAAAACTAAAGATTTGTCGCTAGGATCTTTTTGAAAAAAAACAAACAAAACAAAACAAACAAACAAACAAACAAACAAACAAACAAACAAACAAACAAACAATAAATAAATAAATAAATAAAGTTGCTAAAGGGGTCTGAAAAGTCGCTAAGTTAGCAACACTGACAGCAGCTCCATCCATTTCTCCAACCACGGTTTAGGCCACGGCTCAAACAGAAAATGCGCGCTGCGTCAATCGCGCGTTAATAAAATTAGCGCCGTTAAAATGAATTTGCCTTAACGCGTTATTAACGCGTTAATAACGCGGGTACGATAAAAGCGAGCGTTATTAACGCGTTAACTTTGACAGCACTAATATACAGCGTGGATATATATATTACAATTTCTTTTGGGGGTGAAATATGACCCAGTGTCTATTTATCTATCCATCGAGTAAATTAAATTCACATTAGGGATGAAAACTAGTTTTGAAGGTTGAAGTGATGAAATGATTTCCATGTAAATAAAATCATCTGGGCTTTCGATGCTTCAGATCCGTGATTTGCACATCAGTGGAAGTGGCCTTTGTGAGAAAGGTCACCCCTGGCAGGATATCAGTCTAAACAGGGTCCTCCAGCTCCTTCTGGGACCTCTAGACATCTAAAGCATGTCTTTGGGCAAGAGCAATCCCATTGAAGTAATTGATTTTCGGACAGTTTGATTGTATCTGTTTACCTGGTATATTTTAGGCAGGGAGTAGAAAATGCCATATGACTGTTGTTAAATTGCATCATCTGACCACCGGGCACCTATCCTTTCATCTCCTCCCTCTTCCCCCGAGTCATGTCTTTCACTTTTCTTTCTTTTTTCCCACTCCGTACGCAACTCTCTCCCCATCATAAAAGTTTTGCTCTCTCTTTTCTCTCTCCACCCCTGCTCTCTTTCTAGTTCCTCCTCTCATTATCTCACAGGGTACGAAGGGAACGGCAATTGATTCCTGAACAATTTTAGGATCTCATGAACGCCCACGCTCGCTCTTCCTCGTTCTTTAACATGCACAGCATTATCAAATTCCAAAATAGGACCTCTTTCTTTTCACGCACAGGCACATGAAGGAAGTTCACACAAAGCCTGGCGAGGCTTGACAGGATGTGATAAAAGCGAGCGAGCGACTCAGGCTTCAGCTCTGATCAGAGATCAAGTCTCCTCCGCAGCTCCAGGGCGCTCTGGAACTGGGAAACTTCACAGTGTGCCACCTCCAGAGGAGCTTGTGGAACTCGTGTGACAAAACACTGAACCCAGAAGTGACAGATGGAGAGGGCTAACGGAGGGTGTGACGAACAGGTGTCGAGTGCCCAACATTGTGCTGTCCGCTCTGCCCTTCTCGTACCATCACCCTGATAGCAGCATGTTGTCAAGACCTTACTACGTCTAGCCAGGGGAGACTATACACTCTTAAAAACAAAGGGGGTTTTAGTGGAAGAACCTTTTTGCGTTCCCCAAAGAACATTTCAGTGGTCAGTTCTTCATAGATCTTTAAAGAACAAATCCAGTGACTAGTTCTTCGTCAGAAATGCTTTTTGTGGCAACCTACAGTAGTAACTTGAAAACAAGTCATGATAGATTTTGTTTCCAGGTAGACTGGTAAAACTGTTCACCCTGTCTTATAGAAGTTAGTATGGAAGCCCATTGCAATTACACGTACAGAAATAAAAATTCTTTGGTAAATCATAATTGACCCTCCACAGGGAGCTTGATTGACAGGTGATCTGACCAATCATAACGCCAAATCCGCCATTGTGATCGGTTCATGTGCCGCTTGAATTGAGGCACTACAGTGATATGTGGCGTGAGAGTGGCATGGCTTGACGGACATAGCAACAGTAACTAAGGGGCACAGGTCTTTGCGAAGGGTCAGTTATTACATAAAAAGTAAAAATTATGAAATAAATGTTATAATTATGAGATAATTATAACATTTGAATTGTGACCTAGTGCTTTGAATTGTGACCTAGTATTTCATAATTTCCATTTTTGATATAAAAATGTTCATCGTGTCTTGTATAAATGAATATAGAAGCCATTACACTTAAAAAAAAAAAATAAAATTTTTTTGGTAAACCATAATTATTACATAAAAAGTAAAATGATGAAATAAAAGTCATAATTATGAGATAAAAGTCAAATTTGTCAATTTTGCCATAATTGACTATAGTTTGACTCATAATTTCTATCTAAATTTAGAATTATCTAATAATTATGACTTAGTATCTCATAATAATTAATGTTTTGTTATACTTTATTTAAATTTTTGTCTCATCATTTTGACTTTTTTAATAACTAACTTTATCTCAATTTAGAATATTTGGCTCATAATTGACTTAGTATCTCATAATTTCAACTTTCTGTCAAAATTTTAACATCTTAATCTCATTTTTCACATTACTTAGTATCTCACCCTCATAATTCTCATAATAATTGTTTTGATATACTTTATGATTTGTCTCAATTTTGAATTTTTTTTATCTCATAATTATGACGCAATACTATAAATTTGACTGTCAAGTCAAGTCAAGTCACCTTTATTTATATAGCGCTTTTAACAATACAGATTGTGTCAAAGCACTTAACAGTATCAAATTGGAGGATAGAGTGTCAGTAATGTATAATAATAAGATTAAACACTCAATTTTCAGTTAAAGGCATTTCATTATTGAATTCAGAGATGTCATTGTCTAGCTCAGTTTAGTTTAAATAGTATCTATGAAATCAAATTGACGATAATCGTTAGAAATTAAGTCTCCCCAACTGAGCAAGCCAGAGGCGACAGCGGCAAGGAACCAAAACTCCCTCTGTGACAGAATGGAGAAAAAAAAACTTTGGGAGAAACCAGGCTCAGTCGGGGGGCCAGTTCTCCTCTGGCCAGAATATTATTATTTATTTTTTTACTCATTGTTTTAATTAAATTTTAAATGTATAAATGTATTATATTTCTATTTTTATATTGTTGCAATTTCTAACAATAATAGTATTATGTAGTTAGGTATTTTATTATATTATAGTTATTTTGTTTAATTTTAAGTTTTATTGTATTTAAGTCGAGGTCTTCACTGGGGATATGTCCCCGGGGCTCATCCAGGTGTCCAGACTCCGCCGACGGTCAGGGTCGCAGACATCATCTCCCGGCGCCGATCCACCATCTGATCCGGACACGGACTGAGAAACAGAATAATAAAGAAACAGACAAATATTAGCGTAGATGCCATTCTTCTTACGATGTAACGAGTACATCGTGTGTTATGAGGAGTGTTCCCGGTTCCGGTTGATCTAATTAATGCAGCCTAACAATCCTTTAACGGATTTGAATAATAGAAGTGTATTAGTGTGTTATGTGTAAGCCAGGTTAAAGAAATTTGTCTTTAATCTAGATTTAAACTGACAGAGTGTGTCTGCCTCCCGAACAGTGTTAAGTAGATTGTTCCAGAGTTTGGGCGCTAAATAGGAAAAGGATCTGCTGCCCGCAGTCGATTTTGATATTCTAGGTATTATCAAATGGCCAGAGTTTTGAGAACACAGCAGACGTGGAGGACTATAATATGATAAGAGCTCGCTCAAGTACTGAGGAGCTAAGCCATTCAGGGCTTTATAAGTAATTAACAAGATTTTAAAATCTATCCGATGTTTGATAGGGAGCCAGTGCAGTGTTGACAGAACCGGGCTAATATGGTCATACTTCCTGGTTCTAGTAAGGACTCTAGCTGCTGCATTTTGGACCAACTGTAGTTTACCGATCAAGCGTGCAGAACAACCACCCAGTAAAGCATTACAATAGTCTAACCTTGAGGTCATAAACGCATGAATTAGCATTTCTGCATTTGACGTTGAGAGCATAGGTCGCAATTTAGATATGTTTTTGAGATGGAAAAACGCAGTTTTACAGATTCTAGAAACATGGCTTTCAAATGAAAGATTGCTATCAAACAGCACACCTAGGTTCCTAACTAATGAAGAAGAATTGATAGAGCAGCCGTCAAGTGTTAGATAGTGTTCTAGGTTATTACATGTGGGGTTTTTAGGTCCGATAATTAACACCTCTGTTTTTTCAGAATTTAGCAGTAAGAAGTTACTCGTCATCCAGTTTTTTATATCGACTATACATTTCGTTAGTTTCTCAATTTGGTGTGTTTTACCGGGCCGTGAAGAAATATAGAGCTGAGTATCATCAGCATAATAGTGAAAGCTAACACCATGTCTCCTGATAATATCTCCCAAGGGTAACATGTAAAGCGTGAAAAGTAACGGCCCTAGTACTGAGCCTTGAGGTACTCCATACTGCACTTGTGATCGATATGATACCTCTTCATTTACTGCTACGAACTGATGGCGGTCAGATAAGTATGATTTGAACCATGCTAAGGCACTTCCACTAATGCCAACAAAGTTTTCTAGTCTATTCAAAAGAATGTTGTGGTCGATAGTGTCGAACGCAGCGCTAAGATCCAGTAGAACTAATAAAGAGATACAACCATGATCAGATGATAGAAGCAGGTCATTACAGGACTGTCAATTTTTATAAATTTTACTTTTTATCTTATAATTAATGCTTAGTATCTCATAATGTTTTGATATACTTTTTACTTTCTCAATTTCAACTTTTTATCTCATCATTTCGACATTTTAATGAGTTTGACAATTTCAATTTCAACTTTTTTATCTCATAATTATTACTTTGTATCTCATACTTTCAATTTCTTTAAGAACTTAGACTTATTTTAATTTCAGATTGCATCATAATTATTATTGGTATCTCATAATTTTGACTTTTTGTCATAATTTTGATCTATATACAGGTGCATCTCAATAAATTAGAATGTCGTGGAAAAGTTCATTTATTTCAGTAATTCAACTCAAATTGTGAAACTCGTGTATTAAATAAATTCAATGCACACAGACTGAAGTAGTTTAAGTCTTTGGTTCTTTTAATTGTGATGATTTTGGCTCACATTTAACAAAAACCCACCAATTCACTATCTCAACAAATTAGAATACTTCATAAGACCAATAAAAAAAAAAAAAAAACATTTTTAGTGAATTGTTGGCCTTCTGGAAAGTATGTTCATTTACAGTATATGTACTCAATATTTGATAGGGGCTCCTTTTGCTTTAATTACTGCCTCAATTCAGCGTGGCATGGAGGTGATCAGTCTGTGGCACTGCTCAGGTGGTATGGAAGCCCAGGTTTCTTTGACAGTGGCCTTCAGCTCATCTGCATTGTTGGGTCTGGTGTCTCTCATCTTCCTCTTGACAATACCCCGTAGATTCTCTATGAGGTTCAGGTCTGGTGAGTTTGCTGGCCAGTCAAGCACACCAACACCATGGTCATTTAACCAACTTTTGGTGTTTTTGGCAGTGTGGGCAGGTGCCAAGTCCTGCTGGAAAATGAAATCAGCATCTCCATAAAGCTTGTCAGCAGAAGGAAGCATGAAGTGCTCTAAAACGTCCTGGTAGATGGCTGCGTTGACTGTGGACTTCAGAAAACACAATAGACCAACACCAGCAGATGAAATGGCAGCCCAGTTCATCACTGACTGTGGAAACTTCACACTGGGCTTTAAGCAGCTTGGATTATGTGCCTCTCCAGTTTTCCTCCAGACTCTGGGACCTTGATTTCCAAATGAAATGCAAAATTTACTTTTATCTGAAAAGAGGACTTTGGACCACTGAGCAACAGTCCAGTTTTTTTCTCCTTAGCCCAGGTAAGATGCTTCTGACATTGTTTCTGTTTCAGAAGTGGCTTGGTAGCCCTTTTCCTGAAGACGTCTGAGCGTGGTGACTCTTGATCACTGACTCCAGCTTCAGTCCACTCCTTGTGAAGCCCTCCCAAGTGTTTGAATCAGCTTTGTTTGACAGTATTCTCAAGCTTGTAATCATCCCTGTTGCTCGTGCACCTTTTCCTACCCCATTTCTTCCTTCCAGTCAACTTTTCACTTAATATGCTTTGATACAGCACTCTGTGAACAGCCAACCATTCAGTAATGACCTTCTGTGACTTACCATCTTTGTGGAGGGTGTCAATGATTGTCTTCTGGATAACTGTCAGATCAGCAGTCTTCCCCATGATTGTATAGACTATTGTGTAACCATTTTGAAGGTTCAGGAAACCTTTGCAGGTGTTTTGAGTTGATTAGCTGATTGGCATGTCACCATATTCTAATTTGTTGAGATAGTGAATTGGTGGGTTTTGTTAAATGTGAGCCAAAATCATCACAATTAAAAGAACCAAAGACTTAAACTACTTCAGTCTGTGTGCATTGAATTTATTTAATACACAAGTTTCACAATTTGAGTTGAGTTAGTGAAATAAATGAACTTTTCCACGACATTCTAATTCATTGAGATGCACCTGTATATGAAATTGAGATAGGTCTAAGTTCTTAAAGAAGTTGAAAGTATGAGATACGAAGTAATAATTATGAGATAAAAAAGTTGAAATTGAAATTGTCAAAGTTATTAAAATGTAGAAATGATGAGATAAAAAGTTGAAATTGAGAAAATAAAAAATATATACAACATTGAGATACTAAGCATTAATTATAAGATAAAAAGTAAAAAATTAGATTATAATAATTTACAAAAAGTCAAAATTATGATATTACGTCATGATGTGAGAAAAAAAATTCAAAATTGAGATAAATTATAAAGTATATCAAAACTATTATTATGGGAATTATGAGGGCGAGATACAAAGTAATGTGAAAAATGAGATTAAGATGTTAAAATTTTGATAAAAAGTCGAAATTATGAGATACAAAGTCAATTGTGAGAGAAAAATTCTAAATTGAGATAAAGTTAGTTATTAAAAAAGTCAAAATGATGAGACATCTATACACACACACACACACACACATAGAAACAGGCTTGCATAAATGATTGCCAGAGCATCATGTACAGAGCAGGACATTATGATTAGAAGAAATCGTTGTATCCATCATTGAAGTCTTGTCCCTTTGTAGCAACACATGGACACCCACTTCCATTTTGTTAAACAAGCTTCAAAATCTCTAAATGGTTTAGTTGCTCCTTTTGAAAAGCTCAGAGAACTGACTTTCATTAAAGTCAATTCATATTCATCTCATCCATTCACATAAAGCACATTTGTTTTTTGTTTTTTTGTTTTTAAAACCTAAAACAGACAGTTTTTCTTTTGTCTAACACAAGCGCATCAGTCTTATGGCCAGGACTGTCAGGCCTTTATAAAGTCAGGGGCACCAAGAGGTTTCTAAAAAATGCAGTTTTATGTAATCTGTCTTTTAATTAAGCATGTCATGAAATGCTGTGACATCCGATGATAAAAAAAAGAGGAATTTGCCAGTTTTAGCTTTTAATTTAAATGGACTATTTTAGGGGTCACTGCAATTTTAATATAAGAGATTTAATTAAGATCTGAAAGATTGTTGAGTATGAGTTTGACATGGTTTGATTTGATACATCTCTACAAGATGTCTACAAGTTAATATCAAAAATAAATGCATACTTTAAATCAGTCTATCTTCAGCATTTTCACATCATCACTTAAAATGGGTAGGCCTCCTTATAAAAGCAAATACCTCATTTGAACACTTTTTCATGATGATTTAATGATTTCTCTATACAAATAGTTTAAAAAGTAAAAACTAAACAATGTGCAAAGGTAAAAGGGTACAACACGTTTTAATGAATTCAATATAAAGCAGGAACATTTTTATAGTTAATAGCAGCGATTACAGCTGAGATTTCCTAAACGTGTGTTCACATTTTCAAACTGGATTTTGTCCCATTCTTCTTGGCAAAATTGCTCTTGCTTCATCAATTTGGACAAAGACCATTTGTGAACAGCAATTTTTAAGTCATTATACAGATGTTCGATTGAATGCTCCACTCCAGAACATAAGCCCATTAGTCCAGAGACTTGTGCTGGGTCATTGCCCACTTCAGATGAATTATCTTGTGCGTGGGAACTGAACGTCTACATCCCATGATGCACTGCGAATGATGAAAGCAGATGTTCAAAAGGTTGGGGTCAGTAAGATTTTTTTATTCATTCTTATTTTAATTTGTATTCAGTAAAGAAACACTAAATTGATTAAAAGTTATAGTAAAGAAAAAAAATACAACAGATTTTGAATTTCCATTCATCAAAGTGTCCTTTAAAAATGTATCACAATTTTCCCCAAAAAACATTAAACAGCACACCTGTTTTCAACATTGATATTAATCAGAAATAGCAAATCAGCATTTTAGAATATTTTCTGAAGGATCATGTGACACTGAAGACTGGAGTAATGATGCTAAAAATTCAGCTTTTTGGAATGCTTTATGGGAATGGACATTCAGTGTTTCACTCTTTTGGTGTGATTCTTGTTTCCTGTATTAGATGTGTGTTTATACATTGTTTAAAATCACTTGATAATTTTCCACAAGGGATATAAAATGTCCAAAGATCTGTTTCATAATGTGGACAGAATGGGTCGAAAACCCATCAAACACATCTTTGTGGCCCTGTCTCTGTAGTCCAAGAGACGCAGCTGTAGTATTTACAAGTGCCAGTATAACACACCACAAATTACAGGTTTATCATGTTATGACCAACAACAGAAATTTACAGTGTGTGTTTTACAAGCAGCTGTAAAACACACCGAAGTAAAAGCCATCAGGTGTCTGCTGTGCACTCCAGCAAACATGTATTCATGTGTAGTTAATGTTCTTTGACAAAGTTGAAAATGCATGACATTAAAATTCCAACCAAATGAATGCTGTTTTTAGCCAAAAAGCTCTGTGCTGTCAACTCGATTTCACAAAATTAGACCAAAGGCGAACTTGACCTCTCCATACTGTCAGCTGAAGATGCTTCAGTGCACAGAAACCAGACGCATCTACTTAAAATCACAGATGCTCAGAAAGACAAAAATCCTTCAAATGTTTCAGAAGAACTTCACGAGGAAACATCATCCAATCAATTCCTAATGGATACAAGCCCAACCCAAAATTTTTTGCCATTTTACTCAGAAATATGTCACATTACTGAACTAAAATGGGTTATGCATGAAGATCTCTTGAATTGGTTCTGCTTTCTTTAGTAATAGCTCAGCACATGACGGCACTACAGAGAGCCGACGGCGTCTCACCAGTTTGATATTTACAGACAGTCTTTCCCTAGTCGCTCTCATCTCACTGAAGAGAGCATCTCTTTCATCACATGAATAAAATGATCACACAAAGTTTCCCTGCAGCTTTCACCTCCTAAGAAAAGCAAAAACCCCTCCACAGCCATTGAGTGTCGGATTATTCACAATTAAAATGTTGAATGGCCGAAAGCGATGTTTTCTTCACAGCCAATTTGTTGTTATTCAGCTTAATTCTGTGGCCTGAGACGGCCACTGTACATGAAAGCATCCCACACACACTCAGAGAGGAAGATGTGATGGGCATCTCAGCTCTCCGCAAGCTCGTCTGTGCATAACGCAACAGACAGACTGCCCTACAGCCGCGTGATGGATCCAAAACCACTAAATGAGCAGTGGAGCTGTGAGCAGAACTTCCTGCATCTATATCTGAGGCTCATGATGGAGAGAGATGTAACCACTCACTCGCTGATGCACAGCTCAATCTGATTAGTAGTATTATACACAAAAGTCATCATTATCAAAGCAACAGCAACAACAACAACAACAACAATAATAATAATAGTAATTTCTTACTAATGATATTTTTGTCTTGATTCTATGAAATCCATTTCTGCCATGAAGTAAAAAAGGTAATTGCAAGTATTTACCTCACTATTTATCTAATTTTTTCCCCCTCGCGGTTTCTTAAAATTTGGACTTTCTCGCAGTTCAGAACTGTGAATTGTGAGATTCATAGCTTTCAGAAATAAACTCAGAATTCAGATATAAACTTGCAATTATGAGAAAAAAAAAAAAGTCAGAATGGCTTTTTTTTTCAGAATTCTGATCTCACACATCTGTTTCTTGTTTCTTCTATAAAACTAATTTTGTAGGTAATTACAACTTTTTATCTCACAATTCTTGCTTTTATTCCTGCAATTACAAGTCTGACTCTCACATTTCATATTTTTGAAGACTCATATACAACCCGAATTCCGGAAATGTTGGGACGTTTTTAAAATTTAAATAAAATGACAACTAAAAGAATGTCCCAGGTGCTCGCACTGGACACACACAATTAAGCTTTTCCTGGTCAGAATCCCGAAAAGGAGGTGGACAGAAATGCTCTCGCATAACTCGAGACAGGCGCAAACTCGAGACATGATGGGGCCACTGACAGGGCCTGCAGATCACGACTCTCTTCAAGGAAGAGATGGCTAAAAGAAATACAGTCTTGACTGTAAGAAATCTCAAAGGAACCTCTTCCAGGGGTTCAAAGGGAGTTTTAGAAAGGGCCTCTAGAACCACAACCAAATCCCAAGTAGGCATTCTTGGGCATACCGGAGGCCTCAACCTCCTGGTACCCCGGAGAAATCGTGTTACTAACGGGTTCCCTCCTAGAGACTGCTTGCCCACAGGGGCGTGATGAGCAGCAATAGCGGCCATGTAGACATTCAACGTGGAGGAGGATAATCCTGAGGCAAATCTGTCTTGCAGAAATTCCAACATTGACCCGATAGGGCAAACTACTGGGTCCAGCTGACGGCTGTGACACCAGGATGTGAACAGTTGCCATTTAGCAGTGTACGATTTCCTCATAGAGGGAGCTCTGGACTGGAGGATGGTCTCAACAACCTCGGTTGAGAGACCGGATTCTGTGCGTTGTGCCCCCTCAGGGGCCACACCCACAGCTTTCACAACTCTGGACGGGGGTGAAAAATGGTGCCCCCTGCCTGTGAGAGGAGATCCCGCTGGACGGGAATCTCCCATGGAGAGTCTTCTAGTAGGGCTATCAGGTCCGTAAACCATGGACGGCCCGGCCAGTACGGGGCTACTAACAAGAGACGAACCCCGTCCCGGCGAACTCTCGCCAGAACTCCCGGGAGCAGAGCAATCGGGGGGAAGGCGTACAGACGAAGCCTCGGCCACGTCTGTACCATGGCATCCAGCCCCAGTGGAGCTGGATGAGTCAGAGAGAACCAGAGGGGACCTTGTGAGGTCTCTCGAGACACAAACAAGTCCACCTGGGCTCGACCAAACTTCTTCCAAATCTGCTCCATCACCTCGGTGTGGAGCATCCATTCCCCGGGCCTCAGCCCCTGTCTCGACAGGATGTCTGCTCCCTGATTGAGGTACCCAGGGATGTACACTGCCCTCAGGGAGAGCAGTTTCCCCTGGGTCCACAGAAGGATCTGGCGCACCAGCCTGTACAGGGGGCGCGAGCGCAGACCCCCCTGGCGGTTGATGTAAGAGACCACTGACATATTGTCTGTGCGAACTAGCACATGATGGCCTCTCAGGTCTGGGAGAAAATGCTTCAATGCTTGAAATACTGCCAGCATCTCCAGGCAGTTGATGTGCCAGCTGAGATGGGGACCTTCCCGCAGACCTTGGGCGGAGCGGCCACTCATGACCGCTCCCCCAGCTCGTGAGGGAGGCGTCCGTCATTAGCGATTTGCGACGACACGGAGCCCCCAACACGGGGCCTTGTGACAGGAACCACGGTTTCTTCCACATTTCTAAGGCACGTAAGCATCGCCGCGTGACCTTGATCAAGCGAAACGGGTTGCCCCTCGGGGAAAACCCTGTGGTCCTGAGCCACCACTGCAAGGGTCTCATGTACAAGCAGGCCAAAAAGTATCACGTTGGACGCAGCTGCCATCAGACCCAACAGTTTCTGAAACTGCTTCACAGTGAGTGACTGGCCTTCTCTCGCTCTCTTGACTGACGCGAGGATCGACTCGATACGAGCAGGAGACAGACGTGCCTGCATCGTGGTCGAATCCCACACCACGCCCAGATCAGTGGTCCTCTGTACTGGAGGAAGCACACTTTTCTTTGCGTTTAGTCTTAACCCCAAGTCTTTCATGTGAGCGAGAATGTCATTTCGATGCCGAACTGCTACCTGCTCTGATTGAGCTAGAATAAACCAATCGTTGATGTAATTCAGTATGCGGATGCCCTGGATTCGCAAGGGAGCCAGAGCAGCATCCACACACTTCGTGAAAGTGCGGGGTGAGAGTACTAGACCGAACGGAAGAACCCGATATTGGTACGCTTTGCCCCCGAAAGCAAACCTTAGGAACTTCCTGTGTTGAAGAAGGATGGATATATGGAAGTAGGCGTCTTTCAGATCTATAGTAACAAACCAATCCTCGGACCTGATTTGAGACACGACTTGTTTGATAGTAAGCATCTTGAACTTGAGTCTCATGACTGAGCGGTTCAACAACCGCAGATCTAAAATTGGACGCAACCCCCCACCCTTCTTCGGAACGATGAAGTATCGGCTGTAGAACCCGGACTCTCTGTCGAGAGGAGGGACCACCTCGATGGCCTCCTTCCTCAAGAGAGTAGCTACTTCTTGTTCCATTACCAGAGCCTGCTCGGGGCCCACCAGAGTGGGAAACACCCTGTTGAATAGAGGCGGACGCGACCCGAACTGAATCTTGTACCCTCTCTCTACAGTGTGCAGGACCTATTGAGACGCATTTGGCTGAAGCTTCTACGTTGCCATAAAATGTACTAAGGGAACCAATCTCTCGAGACTGGCTTCTGGTGTGCTTTGAACCGCTAGCTCGGTGCCCTGAAGCAGAGGACCGGCAGGGAACGGCCAATCTAGCTGTTCTAAACACTTTTTTGGAGGTAGCGAGCCTCTCAGGACTGCTATGTTTCCGGGCAGAAGCTGAGAGAAACACTCGCTGGAGATTGCTGTGCCCTGAAGCACCGGGGGTGGCAGGGGTAACGGAACAATCTCCTGAGGGCACTGAGGAGAGACGGGCACCGTATAATGAGGTGTGTACCGCTCATCCCCAGAGGGGCCTGCCCTCAGATGTCCTGGACCGAAAGCGTCAGGACCTTTTGGCCGAAGCCTTCTTATTGAAAATGACGGTCCTCAGATCCGTCATCTCCTTTGAGGACTTCGACCTGGAGTGCTGCCCCCCTCCCCCGTCTTTCTCTTTGAGGAGGGGTACGAGTGGCAATGCTCCGTTTTTGGACTTCTCGATATGAGGAGCTAGTACACAGCTGGGGCTGATTCCGCCTATCAGCCCCACTTTGAGAATGGCAAGGGAGAAATCGCTGAAAAGCTGCTGCCTGTTTCTTAGCCTCCTGAAACCTCTCGACGACTGTGTTAACCGCGTCGTCGAACAGGCCAGAAGGCAAAATAGGGGCGTCTAGTAGAGAGACCCTGTCTTTATCACTGATCTGAGACAGGGTCAACCATAAATGTCTCTCCGTAGCCACCAGGGCTGCCATAGACCGCCCAATAGCTCTGGCGGTCTCCTTGGTGGCTCGGAGTGATAAATCTGTGGCTCTACGCAATTCAGCGATATCATTATTCTTTATATCATCTCCCTCATCCATCTCTTTAAGCAGGTCAGCCTGATATACCTGCAACACCGCCATAGTGTGCAAGCAACCTCCAGCCTGACCTGCCGCCGTGTACGCTTTACCCACCAAAGCCGAAGAAGTCCGAAGAGGCTTGGTGGGTAATACCAGGGCCTTAAGGGAAGATGCACCACCAGGCTAAAGATAGCCCGCAAGCGTATCCTCAACTGTGGGAATCTTCCCATAACCGCACTCATTCAGCCCTAACACATTAGAGTAGTGAGAAACATCGGGACTGAAGAGGTGGGCCGAGTATGGCTTAGTGTGCAGATCGGGATAAAACGGCAGACCCCGGCGTAGAGGCGGAGACCTCGAGCACAGAAAGTGTTCATCTAGCTTGCTTTTTGGACGCTCCTGACACTCTTTTTCTGCTGGCCACTCAGTATTTAATTTAGCCAGAGCTCTTGTCACCACCTCCAACAGCTCCTCAAACAAGACAGACTGTGGTGGCAAATCCACAGCCTCGTCTCGATCGACGCTCGCGCCACCCTCCTCCTCAGAGGAAGACAACACGATCCATCTGCGATCCCCACGATTTAAGGCACTGCTCTGCTTCGGCAGAGGCTGGACCCGAACCGCGGGGAATGCTGATGAGAGCGCCCTCCTCAAAGAGTGCTCTCCGAGGCTGGAGCGTCCGCATTGACAAACGAACACAATGCGGACAGTCAGCTCCTTTGAGAGCTGACCGAGCGTGCTCCGCTCCCAGACAAGCAACGCACAAACTGTGTGTATCCCCACCCGTAATGAAGCGAGGGCAGGGAGGAACACACAGCCTGAAACGCTGCTTGTTAGACTCATGCTTGCCAGTTGCCATTTAAAAGAAATAACAGCACAAACAACAGTAAATAAGACGTAACACACATAGAGCGCTTACTGATCAACAGAATCTGCCGCTGTCTCCACCACAGGTGCTTTTATACTTCCTGGTCGCTACGTCATCTCCGCCGGTGACGTCAGCCAGGATTCCCTCAGATGGATTACACACGTGTTTCAGAGCGTGGGAACACAGGGGTGTTCCCAAAGCGTTTCCGACGCAGCTCGAGTTCCTGAAGGGGAATTTCAAATCACATGAGCCAATATTTTATTCACAATAGAACATAGATAATATAACAAATGTTTAAACTGAGAAATTTTACAATTTTATGCACAAAATGAGCTCATTTCAAATTTGATGCCTGCTACAGGTCTCAAAATAGTTGTGACGGGGGCATGTTTACCATGTTTATGAGCCTCTGCACATCTTTACTTCTCTGCCTCTCTAAGACATCCCTTTTATAGCTAATCATGTTATAGACCTGATGTCAATTAACTTAATTACTTGCTAAATGTTCTCCCAGCTGAATCTTTTCAAAATGTCTTGCTTTTTCAGCCCTTTGTTGCCCCCGTGCCAACTTTTTTGAGACCTGTAGCAGGCATCAAATGTGGCATGTGAAATGAGCTCATTTAGTGGATAAAAGTGTACAATTTCTCAGTTTAAACATTTGTTATGTTCTCTATGTTCTATTGTGAATAAAATATTGGCTTATGTAATTTGAAAGTGTTTTAGTTTTCATTTTATTCAAAAAAAAAAAAAAAAAAAAAAAAAACGTCCCAACATTTCCGGAATTCGGGTTGTATTAATCAATATATATAATAGTGTGGAAATGCCAAGTAACACAATCACATTCAATAATCTTTGTATTATTTACAAACAAACAAACAAATAAATAAAAAAGTCATATTTGTGCACCCAACTGTTGACATACAGTAAGTGTATAGAGATTCTCTTCAAATATCCATGTCTAAGTGAGACGAGAGTGACCTGCAAACTATCTGAGAATTCCTCCACATGTATCACTCTACTTCCTGTGTGCAACCAATCACAGTTCACTCAACGATTAGGACGATGGAAGGGAAAGTGACAGGTGGCAGAGAGGAGGATTAAAGCATTGTATCTGTCAAGCAGCGGCTCACTGAGAAATTGTGGGATGCATGTGATTCCATTCAGAGCTAGTTAGCATGCTCAGTGCTTTATATCTGCGGCTGACAGGGTTTTACAGCAAGATCAGTGGAGAGCAGCGATTGATGGATCGTTTAAGGTGTGCAGACACTCACTGACATGTCAAGAGCAACAAAGAACATGCTAATGAGCCGCTGTTTGTGTGTTTGCATCTCTCACACTCACTTAGCTGAAACAAGTTCAGATTGGAATGAAAAAATTTGGGTCAATAGGATATCGCTAAACCATTATGCCATTTTCAGGTCAGTAATATTGAGTTTACATACTAACATGAGTCTGTTTGTCTACAAGACAAATACTGTACATTTTAAATTAGTACATTTTAAACATTAAAAAATATTGTATTATATATAAAATGTTGAATGGCTATAATTTCTCTTTTTCATCCACAGAAACCGATTAAAAATAATTTAACAGGCATCAGTATTGGTATCAGCAATACTTGCCTTTACTCATAATTCAAAAAAAAAAAAAAAAAAAAATTGTCATTAAACAAATATTTAAAATATACTGTCTTTATGTTGTTTCTAAAGTAATTTGAAGATTCAATGTTGATCATGCCTAACAAAATTAAACAAAAAAATTGTTAGGTATGACTAATCATGCTTAATTACAGAAAAATGTGTAATCAATTATTTTTAATCTATCTATCTATCTATCTATCTATCTATCTATCTATCTATCTATCTATCTATCTATCAATACACACACATACAGCATATATTTTGAAAATATTCACATGTATTTACATGTTTATATTTCTATTCATATAAATTATATCATATATAAATATATTTAATATATAAATGCAACATATTTTTCTTATACATAATAAATATGCACAGTACACACACATATATTATGTAAACAAAATATTTTTATTTTGGATGTGATTAATCACGATTAATCGTTTGACAGCACTAATATTATATGTATATATATATATATATATATATATATATATATATATATATATATATATATATATATATATATATATATATATATATATATATATATATATATATATATATATATATATATATATATATATATATATACTGTATATACACACACACACACACACACACACACACACGTTACATTTAGTCATTTAGCAGATGCTTTTATCCAAAGCAACTTACAAATGAGGACAATGGAAACAATCAAAATCAACAAAAGAGCAATGATATGCAAGTGCTGTAACAAGTCTCAGTTAGCAGACACGTAGCAAGGTTTTTTTTTTTTAATTATATAATAAAAAGAAAACAGATAGAATAGAAAAAGAATAGAGCAAGCTAGTGTTAGAGACCTTTTTGGTTTTGTTATCTGTACAATACATAAAAAGAAAAATAGAATACAAAAATAATAGAGAAGCTAATGACAGTTTATTTATTTATTTATTTATTTATTTATTTTTTAAAAAACAAGCAGTTAGTAAATTAATAGAGTGCAAGTCTAAAAGGGGCAATATATATATATATATATATATATATATATATATATATATATATATATTTAAGAATAGAATTAGAATAGAGAGTACTGGAGTTAGAGGGTCAAATAAAGATGTGTTTTTAGCTGATTCTTGAAGATGGCTAAGGACTCAGCTGCTTGGATTGAGTTGGGCAGGTCATTCCACCAGGAGAGAACATTTCATTTAAAAGTCCGTGAAAGTGACTTTGTGCCTCTTTGGGATGGCACAATAAAGCAACGTTCACTTGCAGAACGCAAGCTTCTAGAGGGCACATAAGTCTGAAGTAATTAATTTAGGTAAAGGGGTGCAGAGCCAGTGGTGGTTTTGTAGGCAAACATTAATGCCTTGAATTTTATGCGAGCAGCTATTGGTAGCTAGTGCAAATTATTAATTATACACAGCACACACACATATACTACGTAAACAAAAAAACTTTTATTTTGGATGTGATCAATCGCGATTAATCGTTTGACAGCACTAATATATGTGACCCTGGACCACAAAACCAGTCTGAAGTTGCTGGGGTATATTTGCAGCAATAGCCAAAAATACACTGTATGGGTCAAAATTATAGATTTTTTTTTATGCCAGAAATCATTAGTATATTAAATAAAGATCATATTCCATAAAGATATTTTGTAAATTTACTACTGTAAATATATCAAAACGTCATTTTTGATTAGTAATATGCATAGCTAAGAATTCATTTGGACAAGTTTAAAGGCGATTTTCTCAATATTTAGGTTTTTTTGCACCCTCAGATTTTCAAATAGTTGTATCTCGGCCAAATGTCCTATCCTAACAAACCATACATCAATGGAAAGCGTATTTATTCAGCTTTCAGATTATGTATAAATCTCAATTTAGAAAAATTGGCACTTAAGGGTCATATATATATATATACCCTATATTTGAGATTTTTGACTTTTTATTACCACATATGTCTTTTTTTTTTTCTCTACATATGCAAAACCTGCATATCTCTATAAATTCCTTCAGTGAATCAGGCTGTAAAATGTACAGTGTCAGATGAAAATTAAGGTTGGTGCATGACAAAGGCTAAAATTAATTCTCAATCAATCCTTCTTCTCTCTTCTCCTTTTTTAAAAGAATTTCCATATTCATTTGTCCTCAGAAGCCTGAAGAACTCATGCGTTTCATGTCTAACACAAAGTAAAGAGGAACACAGGCAGGGCTAATGAGGTCTCGAGTGGATTTGTCCGGGTCCAACCTTCACTGCAACACAAATGACACTTTAGTTAGTCCAATTACTCTTAGATCATGATCAAAAATGTTTAAGCCTATGAAATTATCCCATCTCAGAAAGGCTGTGTTATGGTCCTCTCCACCTAGACCATCTCTTGTTGAGGAGGTTAAAGCCTTAAATCGTTGCATTTCTATTCTTTCAGGCTATTTTCAAATATTTCATGCAAAGCTTCCAATTCTATGCTCTATAAATGAAGCTACAGGAATAACATGATTTTCTGTGCTGCATGAACAACAATCTACAGGATCTTCAGATGCAATTCTATCTATTTTGCTTTATAATATTCTGACTGTCCTATAGAGTTAATCAAACTCTGCTTAATATTGAACTTCAGGCCGCTGACAGACTGAGTCGGCGAGATTTCTTTTGTTATGGTCAGCGCATTTCAATAAGCCTCCGCCACAGAGTAGGGATGAGATAAAGTTTATTAATAATTTACAGGCGGTCCTCGTGGCCTGAGCGCCGCTGGATCATTTAGGCTTGAGCTCATGCCTCGGTCTGCTGTCTGCTTTCTGTCAAACGCAGCTTTTATGTCACTATTTCCAAGGTCAAAATACTGGTAGCATTAGATGTACAGTGAGAGGTCACAGCACAATGCTTGCCGCTAAAGAGACTCTCAGAGCTGTTTGAATCTCAAAGACTCCTTCAGAAATGTTCAGAACAATCTACAGAGCAATCCATCACGCCGCTAGCCGTATGACAGCTAACTTCCTGTCTCACACAGTGTGGCCTAGAGAGAGGGATTCATGGGTCAGATGCCATTCATAACCATAACACTCCACTGTTCAGATACAACATGTGTCATGAAGGCATGAGTTTCTCAGTCAGTCAGTAGTGGAACTCAGAGGTTCTTAAACTGCGGATATGAAATTCAATATATTCAAGTGTTTTTTTGTTTTTTTTTCATATTTAAACAAGATTACAAGATTAAGACATTTTAAATATGTTAAATTTTGGATTTAACAAACAAACAAACACACACACACACACACACTATATATATATATATATATATATATATATATATATTTATATACAGTATATACAGTATATATATATATATATATATATATATATATACACATATGTACACACACACAAGATTACAAGATCTCTCTCTCTCTCTCTCTCTCTCTCTCTCTCTCTCACACACACACATACACTCACTATATACTGTACATATACATACACACATACACACACACACACACACACACACACACATATATATGTAAGCAATAATATATATATATACGAGAGGCCGCACTGTATCGTGAATAAATAGAGTGCCTGCAACCCCTTCAGCCGTGATTTATTCACGATACAGCGTGGCCTCGAGTACCTTATTGCTTTTATAAAACGGTTACCACACAGTAAAAAATATTAAAACCCAAAATTTATGTATTGAAATGTTACTTTTTTGAAGCAAGTTTGTTAAATGCCGTCCTTCCTCTAAAAAATAGTTCCTGACAGCAACAGTAAACGGCAAGAGAATGTTCCGAACATGCCTCTCATCTAATGGAGCTTAAATAAAAACAGAGAATAGGAGCTCTTATCATCCGCTGTGTCACTTATTGTTTTAACACCATATATGATATTTTCTCACACACATACATCTGCTCATCTCTCAGCATGAGAAGACATCTGTTTTCCGTCTTTTAGTTTTAAAACAGACCGTTTTATATATATATATATATATATATATATATATATATATATATATATATATATATACACAAAGCTATATTTTTATAGCTAATATTTATTTTAAAATCTCAGGGGTACTCAAAGGGGTCATTGATTATGATTTCACTTTTTTAACTTTAGTTAGTGTGTAATGTTGCTGTTTGAGCATAAAAAAAAAAAAAAAAAACACCTGCAAAGTTACAGTGCTCAAAGTTCAATGCAAAGGGAGATATTGCTGATCAGAATTGATCAGAATTGCTGATTGACCACTCCTTTAAAGTAAATATATTACGTGAAAGAGGTTCAGATGACAAAAAGTTTCAGAATGTCTGCAAATAAGAAATAACGAGAATTTTAACGAGAAATTTTAATAAGTTTGATAGACAAAAGTTTTTCAATAATACATGATAATACATGGTCAAATAACCTACTGAGTGATAATTCAAATAAAAATGAATGTGTTTATCAGTAGTTGATACAACGTTGAAACACTTCTTAAACCTGAAATAATTATTGTAAATCCATTGGTCAAATGCTGTCGCCACCTGACTAATGACTGGTCTATGTGTGAATGTCCACAAAACTGGACTTTCTGAGTGTATATAAGCGGTAGACTATTTTAGAAAGGAAAATTTAAAAGATAAACGAGGAATTAGAGAGAATCAATAAATTATGAATAATTTATTGATATTGTATGAATAACATGTCATCATGTAATCAATAAAAAAGTAACTTAATTTGTATTTTAAAATGTAACTTACTCTAATTACAAGTACTTAACTTTTGGAATCTAATTATGTAATCCAGATTACATGTAATCAGTAACTATCCAGCTCTGTATATATATAACTTATATATAATATATAACTTGTCTTTACGCTTAATTCATAGTAAGAATAATAGTTGTAAATGATATAATAATTAATTAATTAATAATAATTAAAACTGATTGACGTTTATTTTTGATTTTTCTCAGAAAATTAAATGCCAGTATTTTATCCTAAGCTCTTCACTGACACTCTTCTCAGTAAAAAAAAAATAAATAAATAAAATAAAAAAAAATAAAAAAAATAATGCATACTAAATTTTATTAATTGCTGCTTGTAATGGAAATGATGCCATTCTCAATTTGTGTAAATTATTAAATCATTTTCAACAAAATAAGTATTTAAGTTGATTATTATTTTTTACATTTAAAGATTGAATGTCTGGGATAAGAGTAAAAAAATACATCTATACATAAAAGTCAAGCAACAGAAGTTAGTGATGAATGCGCAGTAAAAATACAGCTTTAATGTCACTTTCATATACTTTCATATATTTACTTTTACTAAAAATCACAACCTTCTCTGTGGATCTTTTAATACTTTACCAATATATTGATATAAATGTAAAACCTAAGCTGGAATTGTTGGAAAAATGAAGTGCAGCTAGTCAGGGTTCCTCAGCAGTTCGTCAGTACTGAGGCACATGAAGGCACATCAGCCGGCCGTGAGATCTGTGTCTCATGGTGGGAGTCTGATGTATAGGTTCTGTGTAGGAGGCGGTACTCTGACAGGAACACAATGAAAAACAACCCCTTCTACATACGGTCCTGCCAAACTGTCAGAGAGACGGCTTCATCTGCCATTCCTCACAGCTGCACAATACAAAGAGCTCACTAGCAGCTCTGAGCCCAGAATACACCACCCTGTGCAAGACGTTAAATAAATGTAAATTACAGTGCTTTTGTGGATTAACACCTGCGCTGGACCAACAAATACTTCACTAAAGAGAGTACAGATATTTGCCATTGCTTCTGAGTTTTGCCATTCTAGTTGCAAACTCCCACCAGGGTTGTTATAGTTAACTAAATCTATATCTATATCTATATATATGTCTATATATATATATATATATATATATATATATATATATATATATATATATATATATATAAATCTTTCCAATAAAAAAACCTTAACTGAAATAAAATACATTAAAAAATTACTAAGAAAAAAAAAACAATTCAAATATTAATAAAAAATATAATAAATACTAAAATTATAAATTACAATAATAGATAATAAAATGACACTATTAGACTTGCAGAATGGCACCCTTATTATTGCTGCTGTATATAATATGCATGTGATTTGTGCATTAACACATTTAAAAATGCATGAATTAGAGAATGCATAATTAGAAGCATTTCCATTCATGTACAGAACTTGCATAGAGTTGTGTAGACTGTAAACCAAAAATGAAAACAGAAATCAGTTCCATCAAAGTCTTGTAGCTAAATACAAAGCAATGGCAACTTTAACATTAGTTAGCAACCACATGGGTCTTTGAGTTTAGCGTGCTGGACCAGAAACACGTTTAAAGTGCCAATGATAATTTCGCTGACTGTCTTTGTCTCTCCTGACTTGAGCAAAAGGGGTTTGATATCCGTTTTTGATATCTTTCAGCTCAACCCAAATAAAGAAATCTCTTGAGCCTCTCTCGCCCGTACTCAAACACAGTTATGCCAACTTGCATTTTCTCCAGCAAGCACAGACACTACATCTGGGCCGGTTCTGCACTGCTGTCCCAGTTCTTCACATCAAAAAGAAAATACCCAGTCCACACGCTCAGTGGGATCGGCCTCTTTAGCCTTATATTTTCAGTGTTTGTGAGAAAGTTTTAGTTGTGGAAGCTCTATAGTGTGTCTGCGGAGCTCTCGAGTGATTTGCTAAGTACCTCTGTAAAGAAGACTTCTCCAAAGCTCCTGCGTTTGGTTGGATTCTTAGTCAGGCCTGAATCTGCTCAAGTGGATCTGATAGGTCTGCACATCACATCTAAAGACTTCTTTCTTGACATCTTCTTCCAAATGCATGACTGAACCCCCCCCCCCCCCCCCCCCCCCCCCCCCCAAAAAAAACAGTTAAATAAGATACACAGAAGGCTCATTTGAACTTATCTGAGTGTTTACATCTATACACAACAGGTCCAATGTTTGGGGTCAGTAAGATTTTATAATGTTTTTGAAAGTAGTCTATGCTCAGCACCGCTGCATTTATTTGATTAAAATACTGTAAAAACAGTAAATATGGGTCTGCATTTCCATGGGTTTAAATCAAATATTTTTGTTGTAAGGGCCAATTAAAAGCAACTTTGGGCATCAAAAACACTCCTTTCTTTGGTAAATCTCCTTGGTTTAAAAGATTAAGGTAAAAGTTGTTTAATTTTCCAATAAAAGATGATGATACATTTTTTTTTACATGATTTGTTACATTTAATTTTGACTCTATTACAATTTAAAATAACTGTTTTGTATTTGAATATATTTTAAAATATATTAATAAAATATATAATTTATTCCTGTAATGGTAAAGCTGACATCTAACAACAGCCTGGGTTATTACAGTTAATTAAAACTGAAATTAAAACCCTAAAAAACAAAAATAAATAAATAAATAAATAAATAAATAAATAAAATAAAATAAATAATTTTTTATATATATATATATATATATATATATATATATATATATATATATATATATATATATATATATATATATATATATATATATATTAAAAAATAAAATTTATTTTATTTTATCTTTTTATTCCAGCTAGTGGCAAAGCAAGATTTGTCATTTCAGTTTAGTTTAATTTAATAAAATACTAAAATAAAAAATAAATAAATAAAATAAAATAATACAAACTATATAGACTTAAGAAAAAAAATAATAAAAATGACAAAAACCTCAAAATTACTAAAACTTCAAATAAATTTAAAATTAAAACAGAAATATAAAACAAAAACATTCAAAACAGACTAAAAATAAAAAGTATAATTGTATCTCTGATCTGTTATGTCTCAAAAATTTCACAATTACAGTCTTCAGTGTCACATGATCTTTCAGAAATCATTATTATTTTCAGTGTTGAAAACAGTTGTGCTTCTTAATTTTTTTTTTTTTTTTTTTTGGAAACAGTAATACATTTTTAGGCTTCTCTGTTAAATAAATAAAAAATAAAATAAAAAAATACATACATACATACATAAACAGCATTTATTTGAAAAATAAATCTTTTGTAACACTATTAATGTTTTTAAATTTTGATGAATTTATTGCATCTTTGCTGAACAAAAGAATTAATTTCTTTTACAATCAACTTCCTTAACAATAGTGTACATTATAGTATGCTATATAAACTAAATTTGCTGCCAGAATGTTAAGGTGTTCTGAGTGTTTGCTAGGGCTGTTGCTATGTGGTTGCTTACTGGTCCAAGTCAGAAGAGCCCACATAAAGCTTGATGATATTCTTGTTACAAGTCTGATTGCTTTGAAGAGTTACACACTTCTCCTCCGTCATTCATGTCTGTAAACATGAACAATAGTAACAGTGATGCTTGACTTACTGTAGCAAGCACCATTAACAGACATGTGATAATTACTGAACATATACAGCATGTAAATGAATTTACTTTCACAAACGGTTTCATATTTCAACCCCAAGAGGCCTGTATTCTGAACCACCTGTTCTGCCCAAGTGGGTGTAATTGCTTTTTGGATGAAGTAGCCGTTGTGCCGTATCGTCTCCAACTATTTGCATGGCAGTGACAGAAAGCCTTTTATCCCGTGTATGTTATCGCTGCTATCTTCTGCAATACGGATGCCAGGTTGGTCGCCGGTTTAGGAGTCAGCGATGATCAGAGGCAACACAAATAATCAGCCCACCCCCCACCCCCCACCCCCCCTTCGCTGAAGCATTACGGAGATTGCATCTGAGGGAGTGACTGATTGTCCCCAGTTTATCTGATATTAGGGGAAATGGATTATTCAGACGCTTCAACAATTGTCTGTGGAAGCCCTTGGCAAGAAAACTCATTCGCCTGATCCTGAAAGATACAGGCCCAATGCGGCCAGACGGCTTTCTTTATAGATACCAGATGGGAATTTAGAGAGGAAATTTCCTGCCTCTGAGGATGAAATAAATGTACGACAGATAGATTTGTTTTGTTATTTTTGCCATACATCCAGTTGTTTGTCATAGAGAGAGAGGATACAGTGCTTTCAGGGATCGCTGTTTGCTTGTAGTGTATTTTTTCTTCAGCTATTTGAATCCGACTTCTGTTTTGATGCACTTGCAACCAGTCTGAGTCACACAGATGTCATTCAGCATCTGAACATGAAAAAACTGGACACTGAACTATGCAGAGAAAATGACATAATGGAGAATAAATATAAAAAAGTGCTGCAGTTGCACACATACAGTAGGGTCACCAAATCCAGTAACCTGTTATGATTCCTTGTCGAATATGGTGACTCTGCTGTATATCCGCAGCTGTTCACATCTGAGCAATATGCTTTCTAAAATACAGACTAAAAATGTTTAGACATCACCAGCTGTATATCTGCAACTGTTCACATCACAGCAAAACATCACCAGACTGAATCTGGGTAACATTAAAGCCACTTTATAATAGAAGAGGGTAACGGATTTTGGTAACCTGCTGCTTTGTCAGATTTGGTAACTCTGCTGTATCTCTGCAACTGTTCATTTCAGACCAAAATTCTTCCTAAAATACAAAAAGAGCAGTTCAGACATCAGCAGGGTGGATTTGGATAAAAATAAAGTAATTGTGTGTAAAATAGAGAGGGGTAACATATTTTGGTAACCTTTCATGCTTTATTGTTGGATTTAAAATAAATACAAATTAAATTAAATAAAAAAATAAATAAATAAAAAATAAATAAATCAATATATAAAATAAAGAAGTTTAGACATAACCAGACTGAATTTGTGTAACATTAAAGCCATTGTGTGTGAAATAGAGGAGAGTTCAACAACGTCGTTTGCACAGCGCTCTTCCGTTCCTTGATCTTTTTATTTTGGTGCATCAATCTGTTAAGTTACTTAGTATAGAAAATTATGATCCGCACTCACGAGAACAGTCTTCTTTTATGTTTTATTTAACAATCATCACCAATGGGAAAAGACACAAACGTTTTGGCTCAAAGCCTTCGTCAGTGTGTAAAGCAATTCAATCCCTCCACCCACTTTTCAAATCACTAATTGTTGATGTCATCATTCATTAGCCAACTAAAATCATTAGATCATTTTCATTTAAATACTGGACAATTTTCATGTATATATCCACACAACACAAAATATCACATCCACTAGTACGTCGCACACTCCGTGACTAAAACAATTATTATCTTGGATATCATATTTATCACTATTATACAAACCTACAGTTCAATTAAACAATCATCAATATCTACTCCACCAATTAACTTTAAATTGTATAACAATGGACAATTCAATAATTCAAAACATCAGAAATATATCGTTATAGACAATCATTGTTTTTCACACTGTTAATACTCAAAATTTATTATATAAAATATTAAAGATGAATTCGACCAATTATAATTCATTAAAGGAAAACAGAAATATCTAATTCCTCATTCATGCCATTTGGGGTCAGTGATTTAAGTTTATGAATCCAAAATGCTTCTCGTTTCAATAGTTCTTTATTTATATTACCTCCTCTACGTGATCCCAAAACGCCCTCTATTCCTATGCATTCCAATTGTTTGATGTCATGCCCCAATTCATTATGAATGCATAGGAATTGGGACATGACATCAAACAACTGGAATGCAAGTGTATTGAACTTATTTCTGATTTGTTTAATCTGTTCCATAATATATAATATATAAATTTATACAACAGTAAGTTCTGGTTCTCTAACCTGATTGGCTGAGAACCTTTTCTAGCAGTGCAATATTCCAGTAGTATCAGCACTCTAACATTTCACTGTTTGTATCACTCCAATTGTTGTTGGATCTACACAGGCAGCATTTGTCTTAGCGTCAATGGAGGAAGAGTGAACCCAATATAATTTTACTATATTATTACTGTTATTATGTCATGTAATGTAGTTTTATGAGATTTTTAGGTGAGATTGTAGTTGTTTAGACTTCAAATATGTGATTTATATGTAAAGTTGGCACCTATATGAAAATTTGCACATTGTTTTCAGAGATGTGAGCTCCAGGTCGATAGTGGCCGTTCAGCGCTCACGAACCCACCGAGAACAGCTCTATCTAGGCCAGATCTTCTGGAATTTGCTGCTGGGTCTTATGAAAATGGTGTTACATGAGGTATTATTCATTTTGATTATATTAAATGGGCAATCTTTGCTCGTATTAATCTATTACTTGTTCCAGAGTAAAACAATTTGGCTTTAGGGCAAAGTTTCATATCTTTTTATTTATACGTAATTAAATCCTGTACTAACTAAAGCGCTGCTTTTCTACTTTTGACTGAATTGTTTGCTTGTGTTTATTTGCTATTGTACAAACTTCTTATACTTTTATAATGGCTGTTGTTGTTCATTTATATATTGTTGTTCAATAAATAATATTTTATATAACTAATATGCCATATTTGGTATTATGAAAGGGTTCATTAGGGATTATGATTTCATCTTCTGAAAAAAATATTATTACGACTTTCTTCATGAGTGAGTCGCACGGACCTGTACACTAAAAGGGACTAAAACAAGGACTATAATTACTTTAAACAGCCTTATAAGATGCAACTTGCCTGCACAGCATCCATGTGAAAATATAAGTGGCAGAGAAAGTTAAAAATGATCAAACTAAACTATAACTGTTTTTTTGGTGCAAAAATCTTTGTAAGTGGACATCAGGAAAACATTAATAATGCAAAAATGAATTATAGTTCCCTTTTAAGCATAGAACACTGCATTATTCTAGACCCATAAATCACATAGAGCTCATTCAGCAAGCAATTTCATCAAATTAGATTCAGCTTCTGATGTAAATCTGTTTCAGATTTACATCCCGTGTGACGTCCGTCCTTACAGCAGTGATGTCCAAACGACAGAATTTACTGCTGCACATAAAGACAACCCCTTGTAACCCCATTTAGGTCAGTGTCCTGTAGCCTGTGGGAACAGCGGTGTATAGTTGTTCACACCGAGTGGAAGGTGTGTGTGTGTGTGTTGGGGTGACGGCAGGGCCACCAGCCACTTTAATTAATAAGAGAATACCTCTGGACGACAGCCCAGAGCCCAGCTATCATACAGCCGTTCTGTCAACACGCACTGCCAAAACTCTGTGGTCAGTCCATGTGAGGTGAAATGTGGAAGGGCATGATGACTAGTTACAAAGGAAGATGCCGGAAGAGATGTGAAAGCATTTGCATCAACTAGATTTAATTAGATTCCCATCAACTGCGTAGCTTAAACCTGGCTAAAAATGGCAACACCACACTTTTTCTGTTCAGAATTTACACTGTAATTTTCTGTTTTTTTAGGCATTTTCTGCACTGATTTTTTGAGGGGAAATCTGCATTTACAGCAGAATTGATTTAAACATGGTAAATGAGAGTACTGCACTCTTATTGGTAGCTGATAACGCTATAATCACATTAGCCAAAAAGTTAATAAACAAGCACATTAGAGATGGGAAATCTGCATTCAGTGAACTTGTTTAAAGTAGTAGTTGTTTATTTTCCCCTGAAGTTTTTTTTTTTTTTTTTTTTTTGGAAAGAATGTAATACTTTTATGTGGCAAAGATGTATTACATTTATCAAAAGTCACAATAAAAAGACAGAAATTTACAATGTTACAAAATATTTCTATTTAAAATTAATATTTGAAATTCTTTTAAACTTAACTTCTTTAAACTCATATTCATCAATTCTGAAAAAAAAGTAAATCATAATGTCCATACAAATATTAAGCAGCATAACCATTTGTTGTAATAATAAATGTTTATTGAAAAAAAAATCAGCATATTAGAATGATTTTTAAAGGATCATCTGACACTGATATTTTCAAATACATTCAAACAGAAAACAGTTATTTTATATTGCAAAAATATTTCACAATATTACTATTTTACTGTATTATACTGTCATAATAAAATAAATAAATAAATAAACAAAATGTTTCATAATTCTTCATAACCAGTATAGTTTATTAAGACTACTGGAAGATGGCAATGCAATTGCTAAGGTGTTTTGAATGTTTTTAGTGTATTTATATAAAGATGCTATATAGAGATATAATGCTATAGAGATGCTATAGAGCTATAGAGTGGTTGCAAGGTGGTTTCTTACTAGTCCACGTTAAATGAGCCCATCCTGATATTCTGGTTTTTATATATGGCTTGAGTTCCTCCTTCTGTGTCATTCTTTGGGATGTTTTTGCCCATTTTATCGTCCAGCAGGCATAAATAGTCTGAAAATAAATCACATAAAAATGTAATAGCAAATTTTCCCCTCAACATGCTGCACAATTTGCAATATTAGTGAGTTACATGAGTTATTAAACAGAGTTAGAGAGTAAAAATAAAGGATATAAGAAAATATAATTTGGTCATACCTACTGACAGCTTCCTGATCCACAAGTGACCACATACACATACTGTAGATTAATCATTTAAACTGAACCTATTGTCCATGGCAAGCAATCTCCACCATGGAGACAGATAAAACGCCAGTTGACCTTCACACCACACAGACACGCATATCGAGTGGCTTCAACACTGATTAAAGGAATAACCAATTTTGTTTTAAATGAGATTGGTCCTCTGATGCAGTAAAATGACTCGAGTTACAGGTCTTAAGTAAAGTACCGTTCATTAACTCTGTATGTCATTAGCGTTTGCGGATAACATCTGATTAGACTCATCTATCTGAAGCATCTTACATATTTATTTAACTTTCAATTTATTTATGTTGTCTTTTCATAACTGTACACAAGCAACACACTAACAACATCCACTAAAAAAGAGAGACAAAATAATTGAGGGGCAAATTACACTGAAGCATTTGAGATTGCATCAAACAGGTCGAGACAGGAAATGTATGTGTGTGAGAGAGAGATGGAAAAATGTGAGATAGGAAAATGAGTGCGACATTAAAGCAAGACGCTTTATGATGTTAAATGGAGCTCTGGCGAATGTCACTCAACCTTTGAAACACTTTGATGAATCAGATACGTCACCACAGAATGAAAGTTTTATTGAGCTCTTAAATATTCAGTTTGGATTTCTAAATCATTCCTGTCAGATCTTTGGAAAACCGTATTTTTTTTTTTTTTTTAAGTAATTTTTAGAAAATCCTCTATTCTGGCGCAGACTCAAGGTTTGTTGTTCAAAGGCGCCTTAGAGGAGTTGTTCACCTATAAATGAATATTAGCTGAAAATATACTCAGCCTCAGGCCATCCAAGATGTAGATGAGTTTGTTTCTTCATCAGAACAGATTTGGAGAAATGTAGCATTTCATCACTTGCTCACCAATGGATCCTTTGCAGTGAATGGGTGCCGTCAGAATGAGAGTCCAAACAGCTGATAAAAACATCACAATAATCCACAAGTAACCCACAACACTCCAGTCTATCAGTTAACGTCTTGTGTAGTGAAAAACTGCATCTTTGAGAGAAACAAATCCATTTTAACTTAAAAACCAAAATACCAACTTTAAAGTCAAAATATTAGTCCATAATCCATAATAATGTTTCCTCCAATCAAAAAGTTCATCCCGTTTTCCTCTCATATCAAAATCCACCAATATATCGTTTAGAACTGTGACTGTTTTCACTTCTAAACAGTGCTTGATCTGTGCATATTTCTCTCTTGATTCAGATGAGGTTACTTTTTCACTGGATAAAGCAATATTATGGATAGAAGACTCAGTTTGAATTTAAAAACAAAGGGATTAATAGTGGATTTGTTTCGTACAAACACACAGCTTTCCACTTCACAAGATGTTAACTGATGGACTAGAATGGAGTGGGTTACTTTTGGATTATTGTGATGTTTTTATCAGCTGTTTGGACTCTCATTCTGACGGCACCCATTCACTGCAGAGGATCCAATGGTGAGCAAGTGATGAAATACATTTCTCACAATTTGTTCTTATAAAGATTCAAACATCTTGGATGGCCTGAGGGTGAGTACCTTTTTAACAAATTTTCATTTTTGGGTGAACTATTCCTTTAACATATCCGTCTAATGTACTTGTTCAAACATATGAAAACTGAAAGAAAGTCTATTCTCATATGTGCAAACATCACTCTCAACCAGCAAGATTTGAGCACTGTTAGATTATGTTTGATAAGCATTTACATTTACGCATGTGGCAGACACTTTTATCCAAAATAACCTACAGTTCATTGCATTCAGAAGTTCATGCACTTGGAACTGAATCAATAAACTTTACATGGTTTGTGCACGCTGTGTGCTGTTGTAAAATGCAGATATTTGAGTTATTGATTGCATGCATATTCTGTTTATTAATTGCGTACTTGCATTGCTTTGAGCAACTATTAAAAGTTCAATATCAGCAAAATGACTTGAGTTTTCATAGAGGGTATTTTATACAAAATTGTTTCCAGAGTTGATGTAAATGAAAATTAAGCATTTATGCTTATGGAAGTAACACTAGTTCAGTCTGACGGTCATTATATTACATTGGTTCACCTCTGCATGGTATCTGAGATTGAAACGCTGTGATTTTTATTTTTATGGAGTATATTAATATGTGTAGGAGAATAGTGCTGATATATTTTGCTAGGAAATGTATCAATGTGTGGAATAGCTGCATTCTTGTAAACAATTTTATTATATAGTAATGGTTTAATTTCCGTATTTGTGTATTCTTTTACCCACAAAAATCTTCACATTTCTGAGAAATAGTATTGGAGGGCAATTGTTTTCCATTTTAGTTATATTGCATGTTGAAGTGTTTTCTTGGTGTTTTTATTAGCCATTTAAACAATATGCTCCGATATGTATTAGTGAGGGAAAATGATTTGCTTGCTTTGACCTTGTTGATGTGAGCAGGATGGAAAACAGAGAACCACTGGAAAAGATCCATTTTGGATCTTAAGGAGACCATCTGTTGGTAGAGAGAGCTGAGCGCGATGAGAAGACGACCTACAGAGAGAAAAACACGGCTGAATCTCACAGAAACATGTCCAGGTCACATTAACTCCAATATCAAAAGGAAAGAACAGGCAACTAAGCAATTAATTAATGAATGAATAATCTATCTATCTATCTATCTATCTATCTATCTATCTATCTACAACTTTATTTATAAATCTCTATAAAGTTTTCCAAATTTATGGTTATTTTAAAAATTAGCTTTCAGTAAGGCCTTTTTTTTTTTTTTTTTTTTTGACACTGAACAGTACAGGTCAAGTCCATGAATTTAATTTATTTATTTATTTTTGGTGTCTGTTCACATAGCAAGTATCAAATCCTTTATACCATTCCAATAAAGAGTAAAAGAGATTTCCACTTACAAAGGTTTTTTTTTTTTTTTTTTTTTTTTTTGCATTTATGGCAGGCCATCCTCTTCATGGTGTAGGCTTGATTTTTCAGGTTTTGGACCGTTTTTCTACAGCATGAGAAGAGCAGTCGCAGCGCAGGAAAAACATCACGCTGGATTTCTGGGTGACGAGGCACAGGGAGAATCAGGTGTGTAATCATGATCTATCAGTGGTCGTCTCAAGAGTCTGAACCTGATTTGAGCCGAGACAGATACTCACCATCACAGCCTTATGTTGGATCCTAGATGTAGTTTAGTTGATACAGTATATAAATGCATGAACAGACACCTGAAGCAAGCATGTTTACACTGGACATGCTCCTGCATTTCAAAACAGTGAAACAGCAAAAGAATGAAACAGGATCTTGTTTTGTATAAAAGTTGAACAGTAGCAATGCTAATGGAAATGAAATCTAGGAGAGCGCGGGGCACAAACTAATGTGGGGTTAGTTGTAACACACATGGTTTAAATATTTCTACACGTGCTAGCATAACACAATTTACGGTATTTATTAGTACCGTAAACCCTCAGATGTGACATGTACCCCACCTACGGGGTATGTTGTCACATTTCACTTCCATTTTTTGAGGGTAAATAAAGAAAAACGTATACATTGTAATTATGAAACAAAGTGACATATTTGTTCTAGACAAGTGTGATATTACTGTGGATAAAAAATTATACTACTCTGAACGCCATGTGGATTAACACAAACTGAGAAAGTCAAAAAGTGTTAGGTTGTGCCCCACTCTACCGTATTCAGTACTACCTAATATGCCAAAGGGTGCAGTTGTCTCTAGTGTGGTCAATGATTGCTTTCAATATAGTCAATAAAGTTATTATATTTATGGATGATTACAGCTAGAAAAATGCTTGCTTGATTTATGATTGCTCGGTAGGGCATTGCATTTGAATGATGAAGAACTCTGATATGAACCCCGTGAAACTACGGTTCGACAAAAGAACTCAAAGAAAATTGTTTTTGATTTTTTTTTTTTTTTTTTTTGTTAATTGAAATAAAGCAATAATAATATAAAATGAAATATTAGAGGGGACATTTTGCCTTGACAACTAATTGATATAAAATATATCTGAGTACTAAAATTACTGAAGTACTGAAAAATGATTAATCATAAAATAAGAAATTAAAAATAAATTAAAGCTAAACAGAAATATAAAAATTATAAAAATGACAAAAGCACATAAAGTACAGTAAAAATAAAGGTTACACTTTATTTGATAGTCCACTTTAAACATAAGTAATTTTACTGTGTATACGTGTCAACTAATTCTCATTAATTTGCAACTACATGTCTACTAACTCTCAGAGTAGACTGTTAGGTTAGGTTTAGGGTTAGTAGAATAAGTTTACATACACTTGCAAAGTTTCTCATAGCCAGTATGTTGTATGTCGTGGACCCATCAAAATATAGTTTTAGAAGATATTAAGCAGAAAGTCTACTAATATTCTAATGACTGCTAGTTGACATGTTGTTGCATAGTTACTTACTGTTAGTAGAATGTCTAAAGTGGACTATCAAAATAAAGTGTTACCAAAATAAAACTTAGTTTGACTTATTACAAAAAAAAAAAAAAGCATTTTTTTTTGCATTTAAATGAAAACCAAACGTAGAAAAACTGAAATAGTATTTTCTTGTACAACCTACTCCAACAATCTTTATTTACCATGTCAAAAAAGCATTTTTGCATTGTATAATAGTATTTAAAATCTCGAGAAAAAAAGCTCACAAAAACCTCATCCTACATCCTATGCACCATGTCAGATTCTTTTTTTCTCCTTGACAGACTGGACATTATTAGTTTCAACACATTCTGCACGGCTTCCGGTGGTTTATTGCTTTCATAAAACTGCAGCAACGTGATAGAGGTGAGAGCCAAAAGCTTGCCTGTTTCCATTGATATATTGATATATATATATATATATATATATATATATATATATATATATATATTAGTATAGTTCTGATTTACTCATTTTAGTAAATTCAACATTTTTGTTTATTTTTATTTATTTTTTCAATAATATTTGCTTTAATTGTCCCTTATGGTCATTAAGGCATGCATTTATTTGAAGAAAAATATAGTAAAAGCAGTAATATTGTGAAATATTATTACAATTTAAAATAATGATCACCATTTACCTACACCACAGAGTATAAGATCAATAAACAAAGCTGAAAACAATGCAATAAAGACAGAAATTAGTTTACAACAAATTTCTGACCCAGTGGCAAAGAATACACCTGCAAATTCAATAAACAATTTCACAGCACTTTTGTAAACACTGGCATCTAATTCGCTAACCACATTTCTGTCTCACTGTAGATTATGCCTTATTAAAAAACACACACACTATTTTCCCAATTAGCATTGCAATAATTCCACCTACAGAAATCAGTTGGTAAACAAAATTATGTTTAAAAGAGATGTTTGTGCACATTTTCTATTGATCATGTCAGCAGTAATTCTGCTGATGATCAAATGACTGAGGACAGCATTATAACCGGGCACACGTCCAGACGTACGCTGTGCTTTTGGCATTTTAAAGAGACGATTCTAGACTCTGGATCACAGGTTGAGCAATGCATTAAGGTCCCAGTTAAGTCACAACATAGCAACACAACCTAGGTCTCAGAACCGACCAGCAAGATGAAGAATTGCACAGAATAAATAGTTTCAGTGCTGAATTTGTGTAGAAATCTGCAGTTTACATGTTTTAGTGAATTTAAACAATGCAGGTAGTATGTACAAAATAAACTCTGCAATTCATTATAGTGCATCAACCCCTAATAAGTGCAAAAAGGCCTGATTATATTGTTTCCCTGGAGAAGTTTGTATCTAACCAGTAACCAATATAGAAGAGCAATTCTTGCAGAATCAATAACCTATATGAAATACATATATGTTCCCAGGGTTGTGTTTAGACAGGATATGAGATTGTAATTACTCACTAAAGGCACGGTATTGCTAAAGACCTCAGGGTCAGATAATAATTTAAAGCACAATATCCTAAAAGCGGTTCACATTAGTGACACATGATGCACCTGGTGGTTAAGTTCATAAAATGCAATCAAATATGAACTTGTTGAAGACAATTCATATTAGTAACGGAACCCAGGCTCTGCCTACATTTCTGCAGACATGTACCTATACATAAAATTCACTGCAGTTTCCAGATGAAATTAACTCTAGAGACAGAAAAAGGCCAACAACTGTCATTCCTTTTCACACAAAATATGATTACAGAGCAGATTATTGATTAATAAATATTTCTTTTTGCATGGTTTCTTGCACAATGCTGTATTATGATCTCCAAATCCTTTTGCTATAGTCCATGATGTGTAAACTAATACATTTCACAGTTTGCATCACATAATCTGCTTCACATGTATGGCTTTTCTGATGTGGTAAACTTGCTCGGTAGCGCACCTGGTACAGCATTGCACTTGCATGAATCACAACAAAAGAGCTTAAATACTTGTAGAAGCAAGCTAAAATGGCATGTTTTGCTTCAGGTAATGCATTTTTTTAGCTCACATCTGCTTTAGTTAACACTGTCTGTTACGTTTAGGGTAGGGTTTGGTGTAAATAATATGTTAATTTCAAATGGACCTTTTTTGCAACTCATACAACAGCCAACAGAATAAAATGCTGCCACAGTCACACTTACCTTTAACTTTAAGTTTCAGAAAAAAATTAAACATGCTATTTAGTACCAGACATAGGACATTTCTCCTTGAATCTGCCAGGAAACGTGCTACAAACAGTGCAATATAATTTTGCAACCATTTGATAACCACAGGCATGCTTTTAATGACACTGTGCTATTTCATGTATATCATATATTACTTATAGTGTCTCTTGTGGATGTGCCATCTGCAAAGTGCAGAGAAATGTAGGCATCGTCATATATTTCCAATGAGCCTGGATTAGTAACGGACTGTATACTAGTGTTTTCAGTGGACACTCTTTACAACTGCCCCTAAAATGCTTGCAAAAATGACAGCGGTGGACACGCTCACGGAACTGACCTCCTAGATGCTTCAGAAGGGATTATGGCTTTAATGAAATAATCCTCAGCCGATCTCCACCGTGCTCCGTGTTTGATTCGAGAAATCGTGTGGGTGTTTTGGCTCTCTCTCTGGGTAGCAGCCGAGTCGATGTCACGACGAGCAGCCAATTACTGTGCCATACTGGTTGTCCTACGCATCACCAAGGTGCCAACCTGCCAAAAACAAAAGGTGTGAGAAGTGTAAGCCTTTGCCAGTCCTGTGCAAGATTTTTTCTAAGCATTTTGTATTATTTATGTTGCTGTAAAGTTATCAACATAGTACTCACTGAGGCATAACACATTCTAAAATTACTAACCATCTAACAGGGTGCGGATTTAAAAAGAAAACATGTTTTGAAACAGGTGGCTTTCCCAGCTGGTGCTTTGGAGTGGAGTTCAGTATTTCTCTGTTGTTTACAAGAAATCAACAATGACCCTATTTACTTTTATTAATATAAGTTCCTGGTCTGTTTTCATTCGTGTCAGAGAATACGATCACATGTGGTCAGTAGAGACAAGATTGCCATTTACACCTAAAATTAACATGCATCTCAAATGTGTCAAATGCATACGTTAAAAATGCAAACACACAAAAAAAGGTTTCTCCAAAATAGAAGTAAATAATTAATATAAGTAAAAAAAATAAAAATAAATAATAATATATATATATATATATATATATATATATATATATATATATATATATATATATATATATATATATATATATATATATATATATACATATACTGAAAAGGTCAGTTTGCATGTTCTGTGAATTTTAAGCTAACTATAAATGTGAAATTAGTAACTTTAGTGGAAATGTAGTGGAAGTTTGGATTGATATAATATTCATACATTTATATTCATAATGTTATTACATTCATTAATAGAATTTACAACAAATAATATATACATGATAACACACACAGACATATACATTTTATGATTTATATAATTTGTATTTGAAATTTAAAAATATTAATACATACATGCATATTGATAATATTAAATGTATTTAAAAAAAATACTATATATATATATATATATATATATATATATATATATATATATATATAACATGATATAATCTCTTTATTATTTTAAATATTTATTTATTAAATATTATTTATAAAAAATATCATTTATATTTGTCTTTGAAATATTAATACATTTACTTTCATAATCTTTCATCAAAAAGTAATAGCTTAACCTTTGGTCCAAGATATTTTTTCCCTGTCAGTCCTGCTGCACTTGAAATATGTTTTTGTTTATACGATTGCAGACATAATATGTTTATTTTTTAAGATAAACAGTTCTTGGGGTAGAAGAAAAGACACTGACCTTTGACCCTCCTCTCAGATGTGCCATTTTTGCAGATGGGCAGCAACTCCGATTCCACTTATTTAGACAGCTTGCAGGAAGGAAGTGAAGAATTGCTTTGTCATCTCATTTAAATCCTGTCCATCCACCAACCGCTGATTGTTTCACCTGCCGACATCCACCTCGCTGAGACGAAAATGCCTCCAGGAAAATGAACTCGGGGGAACTGAGCTCTTAGATTGTTCTGGCAGGGGTGAACCGGGTTGGCAGGGTGGTGTGTGTAACACACTTCATTTTCCCACCACATGCTGAATTTAACAAGTCAATCGACAGATCAGCGTGAGGGCTATTTGCAGGCTGTTGCCATGGTTTTGTTAAACAGTGCACTAATCTACCTCTTCACACATGACAATAAGTTACAGTCGCTGAAGGCTATGATGTTTTGCTCATGTTTTCTTACCCAGGACTTCGGGTGGGTGATATAAAAATCTGTCAAATGGTATAAATTTTTGAGTACCCTTACGAAAAAGAAGTTTATTCAAGTGTGCTATTAATATACTTCTTTTAAACTAAAAATAGGAAAGTATACTTTTAGTCTACTTTTTATGTTCTTCTCAGAAATGGGCTTTATGTACTTCTCAGAAATATACTTAAAATGACATTTAAGTATACTTGATTTATACTTAGAAAAAGTCTAAATATATTTGAGCTATACTTTGCTTCTAGAATCCATGTTTTCATCGTTATATGGTAGGGGGCGCTAGTACACATCTTCTGTACTGAATTTCCAAAAAAAAAAAAAAAAAAAACACAAGTGAAGAAGAAACCGAAACAACAGATGCTTCCACGTGTAATCTAACACCATCATCAGACATAAAACGGCATCAAAACTGTGTAACATTATGGAACAAAATGTCGACCAATGAAGAGGTAATAATAACTGTCAAGCTTTGGGGTGTTGATCGACTCCATCTGCGTTTTGATTATCATTCTGAATCCAATTCATAGTCTTTTTTCAGCTTTTTGTTAAAAATGTTGTTTATTTCTTTATTGTTTATTTATGAAACTTACCCACATTCAAGTGTTTAAAAAAAGAATGCATGAAGCTAGAATAAAATGTTTTTGTTTACAAGCAGATACCCTGTTCTTTCTTTTGATGTTTTTGTATGTTAAGATATTCATATAACAAAATATATACAAATTAATACCTAATAGGTACATAGTAGTATACTTAAAGTATGATGTAAAGTTCACTTAAAGAAAACTTACGAGTATACTTGCAGTATAAATCTACTAAACTAGAGTTTAGAGTTTAGACTATACTTAAAAGTATACTAAAAATGCTACTACAAGTATTTAATTAGTAAACTATCAGTATACCTATAAGTTCACTTTTAGTATAGTTACAATACAAGCTAAAAACTTTGATGTAAACTAGTTGTGTACTCAAAGTTTACTACTGTTATACTTAAAGTATATTTTATATATTAGAAAGTGGGAAATTTAGTCCCAAGGAGTACTGAAATAGTACACTTACAAGTATACTACTAGTACACTAATATTTGTATACTTACTACATAAAGTATACTTAAAATATACTTGAACTTTATTTAAGTATACTTAAGAAAATAAACTTGAAGTATACTACTTTTTGGTAAGGGTATGTTGAGTATATTGTGTGTTTTCTGCTGAAACACTGCTGACTCTTCAATGACAAGGTAAAAGAAATCATAATTTAGCCATGAATGTATAGTGAAGTTAGTTTTCTGTGTGAATGTGATTCAATTATAAATAAATAAAACATAATAGATTAAACAGTGAAACATGTACAAAAAATATGTTAAAAAAGTATCTATCTATAGACTTTTAATTGCCTCACCAAAAATATTGCTTCTTTACAATGACTGTTCAAATGAAAAAATTAATTCCCTGGAGAAGTGGTTCTAAAAATACTGTATACACACACACACACACACACACACACACTTAGATAGACAGACAGACAGACAGACAGACAGACAGATAGACAGATAGATAGATAGATAGATAGATAGATAGATAGATAGATAGATAGATAGAGTGCTGTTTTTCTGTGCACCAGAGACGACACATACATAATACAGAACTAGCGATAAAGAGTTTCTACACAGGCTGCTGCTGATGAACCAGAGAACAATGTACAATAAAATCTATGATTGTACATCAAGTAAATGTCATAAATGCTGTAGTGAAAGGTCAGCGTGCTGTATAAGAAATGGTTCGTGAAATTTAAATCACAGTTGGTGCAAGAAGCATTGTCCTGAGCTGCAAGGTTCAGTGACCAACACTGAGTTTCAGCATGTGTAAATAAACTCAACTAAACTTGCATTTTGAGCTAAAACTGATGAAAAAAAAAAAAAAAAAAAAAAAAACAATAATCAAGATGTTACAGTTTAATGGAAAACCGTTTATAAAAACCGCCATCACAGCTTGACTCCATTTGCCCAGACAGTTCGTCTCCACCTCCTTGTCTTCCCTCCGTCACCGTCCTCTCATGTTTACTCATTTCCTCTCCGAACACATTATTCCTGTTTTTATTCTGCCAATCAAATCTACATGCCCATTACTGAATGGAGACTGGAGCGGATCACAGCTAATTGTTTCTCCACACATCAGAGCAGTGATCTCACACATTAAAGGGGCTCTGGCTCTGTAATGAGAACAATGCAAGGATCTGTGTGCCTTTGGAGTAACAAGAATTATGCTAATAGCCAAAATGATGAGTTTAGAGAGAAGAAAGTAGACAGAAACAGTTCAGTTCAAGAAAAAAATGCCTGTTTTGACAACATAATTACTTATTAATCTTAAACTGCTTTAAGTCAGTCAGATACGACACAAAGAGAAAGGAAAACTCAACAGAGATTAAGCTAATGTTGTCTTTTGTTGTCAAAAGCAGAGGTGACAGTAGGACAATATGCCTTCTCTGAGTAACTGAGCTGTTGTGAAGGGTTTTTGTCATTATTGAACCCAGACACATAAACCGACTAAGCCTCGGCTCAAATGTCAAGATCAGAACTGAGTTTACTGCAACAATGGGTCTAATTCAGAGTTTGATGGAACAGTTCATCCAGAATGAAAATTATGTCTATTTATTCACCCTCATGCCGTTTCAAACCCAAGTTTTGTTATTGTCTGTGGAACACAAAAGGAATTTTTAAAGAATCTTAATGCAGCAATTCTTCATGCAAAAATACTTCATAGTGATCATGGAAACCAAAAGGACTTTTATATTTTATATAGCCCCTTTAAAGAAGCTTTTCAAGGTGCTTAAAAATATATATATATACACTCTTTAAGTGAGACCGAGCTTATCATATATGAGATGCATTTATTTGCGTTTGGAGTTTGGAAAAAATAAAATGTACCATAAAATAGTTTACAAAATTACAAAATTTGTGTATTTCCTCAAGCCATTTATAGCTTTGTCTTTAAATAAACCAAAATTAAAATCATCATTCATTCATATTTATTCATTTAGCAGACACTTTTATCTAAATTGACTAACAAACGAGGAGTACAACAAAGAGTAAACATCAGCGGGATGCATTTAAGTTCCCTCACCAAAAAAAGATGAGTTTTTAGTCGCTTCTTGAATATTGTGAGGGATTCGGCTGTCTGGATAAGAATGGAAAGGTTGTTTCACAAGCAAAAAACCACAAACATAAATGTTCAAAAAATTGATTTTGTGACTTTCTGCGATAGTAGTACTTTTATTCATCTTATTATAAGAATCTATCTATCTATCTATCTATCTATCTATATATATATATATATATATATATATATATAAATATATGTATGTATGTATGTTCCATAAATAAATAAAAGCAGTTGAGCTTGGGACAACATGAGTGAATAATACCAGATTTTATGAAAATTTTTTGGCTGAACTATTCTTTTAGCGCTTTGATCTCTCAAATCCTTAATTTTTATTTCATTTTCTGCTGCCCTCATTTTTTGTTTTATACTGATCACAGGTGAAGTCAGGATTGGTAGAAGTTGGCTCCATATTTGGCGGAGCACAAATTGTGTGCTGGGCGCGTTGAAGGGTTTCCCGGGGGGCTTTCTCATTGGGCCGTGTGGGAAGGTGCCGATTGGTTCCACCGCAATGCAACCCACAGCGACTGACTAGGCCTCCTCTCTCGCAGTTTGTCACCAGCCGTGCGCCAAACAGATGGAGCTCACACAGCGTCATGCCGTGCCATGAGCTACCTGGCACTGAAACGAGAACGAGGAAAGGGAGGGTGGCTGAGAGAACTGGCGAGGACTCGTTCTGCAGTCGGTCTGACTCTAGCAGATTCTCAGGATGATCTGACATTGTTGATTTCCAAAATCTTGACCTCCTTCACAACTTCTATCAGATGTGAGCCATCCAAGTTAACCTTAAAAAGGCGAGAATAACAACCTGGATGTCAAGACTGCAAATGCATGTTAAATTATGCCCTTAGAACATACTGAAAAAAAAAACACACACATCAAGCTTGGTTTAAACATAAGCACCAGTGCAAAATTCAACAAGGTTATAGAAAATTCTTCTTCATTCATAAAGAGAACCAAAATTGATCTCCCAATGCAAACCCAGCTAAAACCCTGAATTTGTTGCACAACACACTGTGGTTTATGGATGTGAGGTCTAGTGTACACAAAACAATCACCAAATGAGACCCAACGGAGTAAGACTTGTATAAATATACTGTAAAACACAAGTAAAAAGAGCTAGAAAAACTGAATTATAACAAAAAAAATATCCAAGAAGTGGCTATTAATGTCTATAGTCACATACTCCTAAGCAATGGCATTAAGATACAGCCAACCATAATACATGCATCTAATTAGAGTATCAGCATCCTGTAGCTAAAACAGCATATGCATATCTTCAATGCAATTCAAGTTGCATTGGATAAAAGCATTTGCCAAATGCATAAAAATGTCAGGGCATTCATGGTTATCATCTTTGGAAGAGTACCAGAATAGAAACCCAATTAGACTGAGTATTATTATTAAAACAAAAAAGGGAAATAATTAAGACACTGGATTGAAATGACAGTGAAAGCGGGCAAACAGGAACGCAAAATGGGAACAGGTCCAAAAAATGCCTCAGTCTCATGCTGTTCCAAATCTTTAATATTTGCTTTCTTTCTTTTTATTTTGCATAGTATTAAAGGGATAATTCACCTAAAATTGTAATTTTGGGCTTCTGTTGTACACGAAGACATTTATCTTCTACAACAATATCTTCTTTGTGTTCCACAGAAGAAAGAATGTCATTCAAGTTTGGAACAACATTCATGAAGTTGAGTAAATGAACATTTTCATTTTTACTATCCTTTAAAGTTTCTCATTTCCAAAATGGATGGAGATTTATTTTGTCAAGATTCAAAAAAAGACCAAAACACAAAAGTATTGTTAAAATCCACATCACTTGAATGCTTTATTCCAAGTCTTCTTGAACAAAATGATAGCTTTGTGTGAAGACAACACCAAAACGTAAGTTGCTATTTGCAGAAGATTGACTTCAGCTGACATGATGCTTGACAGTAAATCATCGTCCATTTTCATATGGAAAACAGAAGCCTGGATGTTCTGCAAAACTTCTGCTTTGGCATCTTATGGATAAAAGAAAGGGTTTGAGCATGATTAAAGGTGATTTGGTTCAAAAACATTTTTTGTTATGTTGGTTGAAAGTCTGTTCACATCCAGATAGCAGTCACTAAATTAAGTGGTCTAAATGTATTTAAATTTTATTTATATAGTCTGTGGAAGGCATGGGACCATAAAATCTTCGTCCAATCATATCCATCTGTCTGAGGGCTATGCTGTCCTACCTACCTGTTAATGTATGCATCTGCAGACATGATACGTCATCAGCACATGCCATTACGTTGTTGCAGGTCGAGCGAGAATGGAAGGCGTTATTATTGTAATATTATGCGCTCTGTAATGATTTTTCACAAGTGAATGAGACATGAGGTAATCTGACAGTGTTGACGGCTTCTCTCATCATGTCTCTGGTTAGCCTGAGCATTTTTATGTGTTTTGGAGGAGGCATGGCTTTGGAGAGTGATTTGCAGCGAGGGTGGGATCTTATGCTTTCAAAGCTAGTTTGCTATTGCCAGGCTCTCAGAAATTGCCTACCCTACCTTTAAATGCTTTGATTTTTGAGAGAACTGTTCCTTCGAACTGAGAATACAAAGAACTGACACCAAGAGCGACCCAACACTAAGAAATAAGTCCTGACAATTAAGACTCAGCAAATGTAACCTTCCCAGAGAGACAAGAAAGTACAAGCCAAACCTACTACAAAGGAGTACAGCCTGTTCTAGTCTGCACAAAAGAACTAAGACGAAACAAAACTTACTTTTTGACCCTTATGGCTTAACTGTACACAAATTAAGAGCACATTCTTTCCCCATTTCTCCACCCAGCACTGACAATTTCAGCAGAAATGAAAAACCAACAAACTCCCATACCTGCCCAGAATGTGCAAACACTGCTGTGAGGTATAAGAGAAGTCAAGGCATAAGAACCTGCGGGACTCAAACTCTGCTGAAAGTGACCTTACTCAGTCTGGACTGGCCTCTTCGGATATTAGTTTAATACAGAATGCATTCAAGAGCAGAATCCACCATTAAAAGTGAACGCTCATGCTAATCCTGAGGAAAAACACCAAAAGCCTTCTAATCCCCATCTGTGAATGATAAAGCATAACACTTCTAGTTTTGGATCAAAAGGATAACTTTACTTAACTTTGCCGTTTATTCGTGCTTGGAATCAAAATCCTCAGCTTTGAACCATGGTGGTCTGGACACAATGAAGACTGTAGATTAATCGACAAGAAAATGTGTCTTTCAGTCAAACAAAGGCTCTGGTTGCTTGATGTTTTTTAGATTATTTTGCGTGAGCAGCGCTCTGAGATGCAAATGCACTTTCGAAATAAATCTGAATGCCACATGGGGCAGGGATGGGGAAAAATGAAATTATAATTAGTAATGCTCAATAGTAACTTCACATGAAGCGAAAGAGTCAACATTAATTCATCTCGGGATATTTTCGTTCTCCTTTGTCACACACAATTTTCTGATGAAATTTTCCTCAATGATAATAGGACATCTTAAACTGTTAAAATAACAGAATACCTGGGTCATTCTGTAAGTTAGGGCACATTTCCTGTCCAATGAATATAATAATATTTTTTTCTAACAATTGTCTTCAGAAATATCATATTTTATCAAATGAGAGAATACATACTATAATCACACAAATATATTTTGTGCACACTGTTTTTCATTGCTGTTATGTCCTTTAAATTACAGTTTCTGCAATGTCTTGAGTTTAAAATAATGAAAAAAAGTTAAAGTCAAGATTATCTCATTAATTTGCATTAATCTAAATACATTAGAATAGAAAACAGATTGAAAATAGATTGTGTTTGATTTAAATTTAAATCTAGTTTAATTTTCTTTTAAATAAGAAAATATTTCCTTTTACTGCCCACAAAAAAATCTGTCAACTATTACTATTACTAGCCAAACACCCCCTTGAAAACTAAAAAATGGCTTATCACAAAAATATAATGTGATGTCATTTTCTTCTTTAGCGGACATTTCAAACACATTATGGTGAATTTCCTTTTCATTTTTTTCTATATTTAATCTTCAATGACCTATTATCAATTGCCTGTCAACTTTGTTGGCTACATTTGTTATGGTTTGCAATATTTCTATGACTTTAATTCAAAATTGGTTGACAGTTAACTCACCAAGTTAAGAGGTCTAAAAATGTATTTATATGCATTTATATCCTCTGTGGAAGGCGTATGACCATAAAATCTTTGTCCAATCAAATTGTCATCATTTGAGGTTAACCTGATCAAGAAAATAACACTGGTTGTCCAAACAAGCCCTGCCACTGAAAATACGAGCCAAAAATGGTGAAACTGTCAACTGTTACCTGTCTGTAACATCAAAAATCTTTTTCCATCTTTTTTTAATTTTTAAGCTTTATTTTTAAGCAGATAAAACATATTAACTGAGACCAACAGTTGTTTTATTGAGAACACATTGTATCTACACATTTTTGCTAATATAAAATGTACCACAAATTATAGACTGTTATAACCTGACTTACTGTACTATAATAACTTTCTAAGTTTAAAATCTATCAAATATATCACGCTGCCAAAGACTGTGTGATCTCATCTGACAGACTAAGCACCTGAAGTAAACAATCGCTTCTATTTTAGGCAATGATTCTTCTTAAGTCCTTTAAGATTAACGTAGCCGTCTGCATGACAGAATAAGAACGTGTGTGAGAGTGCGATAAAGAAAAAAATGGACAATCTGTTGCCGCATCCAACGCGTGCACCAAACTGTCAATTAAAACATGATGCCCAGATGTTTGGCTCCCTTCGTTAAGTTTAATAGAGATTTCTCCATCAGTTACGAGTCAAGCTCTCACGGTCTGTATCAAGCGACGATTGTACTGCACTTATCGCCAACACTTTACCAATGTGGCAGCATTCTAGAACGCTGCTTTATAGGGACACACGCAGTTGGGTGCCATCCTATGCTGTTTGATAATGACATTTCCTCAAATTACTCGCCTGTAGCTGATGGGAACCCCATTGTTGAGGACTCATTTTTCCTTCTCACCCGAGGGAGGTTGTTTGAAAGTGTTGGCTGGTTTACAATAAGAAAGTCTCACCTTGAATCTCACCTTGGAAAGCAAAACAAACAGACAAATTTCAGATTAAAGACTCTATAGGGTTGGGGTGTATATGATCACAAACTGTGTGATGGCAGAAATATAGAAATTCAGAAATCTTTGCTGTTAAATTCCAAATAAAAAGAGAAAATAATCAAATGAGATGCAGTACCTTTTAAGTATTTAGTTCACTGTATTAATTGAAAAAAAAAATGCTATATAATTATTTAATATATAAATCATGTTTTCATTATATTTATTACTATTAATAATAATGCCAGTTATGGATTTGGAATAATAAAGAATAATATTGTATTTATTTATTAATTTTTGTTTTGAAAGAAGACTCTTATGCCCAACCAAGGCTGAATTTATTTGATAAAAATACAGAAAAAGAAACATTTTCACATTTCAAAAATATTTTTGCCCAATAAACTTAATAATAATAATAATAATAATAATAATAATAATAATAATAATAATAATTATTATTATTATTATTATTATTATTATTATTATTATTATTATTATTATTATTACGTATTACCAGCGCTGAAAACAGTTGTGCTGCTTAATATTTTTTTTGTGGAAACCATGATACATGATCATTCAAAATTTGGGTATACTAGAATATAGAAATAGATATGTATACTTTTATTTAGCAAATATGCATTAAATTGATCAAAATATTAGAGTCAAGACATTTATAAAGTTGCAAAAGATTTCTATTTTAAAGAAATGCTGTTCACTGATCTTTCTGTTTATTAAACAAATCCTGAAAAAAATGTATCATGGTTTCCACAAAATATTAAGCCACAAAAACTGTTCTCAACATTGATAGTAATTAGAACCATTATTACTAACTGAGCACCAATAATTATTGATAATAACTAAGCAGCAAATCAGCATATCAGATTGATTTCTGAAGGATCGTGTGACACTGAAGACTGGAGTAATGATGCTGAAAATTCAGCTCTCATCACAGGAATAAATTGCATTTTAAAATATATTAAAATGAAAAGTAGTTATTTTAAATTGTAATAATATTTCACAACATTACTGGGTTTTTTAAAATGCAGGTTTGGAGAGCAAAAGAGACTTCTTTCAAAACATTAAAAATCCAAATTATTCTAAACTTTTGACTGGTAGTATATATGTATTTATTATTATTATTATTATTATTATTATTATTATTATATACCGTTAAAAGATTTTGGTAATACCGCCTATAGGCGCCTACCTGTACTTTTCTCAGGTAAATAATAGTTGTTGCTTGCCCTCTTTTTGTGCGTGTTTAGAAATAGCAGAAGGAAATAGAGTCTAAATCTTCTCTAAATCTCAAATTTATCTCGGCTGCAATGCTGGAAATTACAGAATGTAGTTCAAGACCTCTTGTTGAAAAACACAAACACATTTATATCTCACACAGATTAAGTGACGGGACCCTGGGGAGATAACACTCATCTGTGAGTGAGACTGCGCACGCTGACATTGGACAGGGGCTTTATCAAGCCCAAGGGCATTGTGGGATACCGAAGGACCAAGCAGATCATCGCTCAGGGGACCAGGGCTCTGGGTCTGCCTTTAATACCTGCCTGCATTGAGCAAACTCAAGCGTCATTTCACATTTCCCTGCGGACGAATGAGTGATTGCTCTCTTCTCATACCACACATACTGGTTTATGCACAGAAAGAGACGCACAACCCTCGTGGGCTAGACAAAAGCACAGTGCCGGGAGAACAGACTGGCGCCGGAGAACAGTGAGGCTCATGGGAGGCTGGCGCTCTTTCAAGATATGAACAAGGAGTTAGAAACCAGTGCCTAAAACTGTGCTCTGATTCACCATCTACCCCAAGGTGGTGCTGTGCTATTAGCAATCTTCTGGTTTCCTTTTGTCGCTGCCATTTGTATTTTTGCCCACGTTTGATAATGACATGCAGTGCGTGTGAGGCTGAATTTTGGAGAGGAAAAATGAGTCACATGCTGGTGAGATCGGTTTTCAAAATCACGCCTGCTGACGTCGCGTATGTAGGGAACCACAATAGTCACTTATCAATGTGAACTCAGATCTATATATATCTATATACATATTTTAACTTGGTGTCTGTATTTTTTTAACAGCTGCTTCCCAAAATGCAACTAAACAGTACAATTTAGGAATGAAGATCATTGATTAGACTCTTTACAGCAGAATAATCTTTACAGCAGATAAAAAGCAACATTATGAATGCTAAAATTAATATTACGACTGCTAATTGCATCTCAGAGTGCTCTATGTGTGACTGAATAACAGCTGTGCTGTTAATTTCAAAACTGTCATGCGAATCACCATTTCAATTAGGGGTCATTTGTTGCAAAGTCCTGACCAATCATCACACAGAGCTTCCAGATGGGACTGAAATACAAAATGCAAGCCTTACTATGCAATAAACATTCACTTGTATTTTTCACAATGCAAATGGTGCTCATAAACAGATACCTGCCAGAGACTCCAGTGAAGCATGCTTTCCGACTTGGACATATTCCCTGTAGAGACAAATTGTTACTTGGCATATCTCACTTTGGAAAGCAAAACAAAGAGTTTTGGATCTTTAGAAGTTGCACAACACAGCAGTTTTTTTTTTTTTTTTTTTTTTGCTAAGTAGGGTTGCTTATCTACAGAACGTAGGTAGTTCGCGGTATACAGAAGTCAAAGCTACTATTTTAAAACCACTTCAAACGTGACTCACCCAGTCAGAAATCAGTGTTCCCCTTTCAGTCGGTCACTCCGAGTCACGTCGGATGACCGACGAAATTGGGATCTCGCCAGAGAGACCAATCCACTTCGAGTGTAACTAAACGAGCCAATGGACATTGGCATGCGATTATTGCATCCAGCTGCCGCTGATCACAGCGTGAGCATAAGAGGCAGCTGATGCACCGCATCAATTATCCTTTCGCTTCGGAGCCGAGCGGTAGTGGTTAAAGCTACTGCTCTCCCTTCCAAGAGAGTGTTCTGCGAGCGAGTGCGGGCGTTACGGCGCGGCAGCGGTGGTCACGGTGTCCGGGAGAGAAAGATCGTCTTCCTGCTGACAGCCACACTAGGAGTGTGCGGTGGCCAGCTCCCCTGCGTGCTTCAGCACTAAAAGAGCATTTCTCTGAAAGAGCAATTTCTCTAAAAGAGCAACACGGGTGATCGCGTCTTTTTAAAGATGTCTTTTCACCCGTGCGTTTCTGGGTGTGGTCGTTTCCTGGCGCCTCAGGACGGTCACGATCGCTTCCTCACGTGTCTGGGCATTCAGCACGCTGAGGTGGCTTTCGTGGATGGTTCATGTTCTTCTTGCGGGGACATGACCATCTCGGAGTGCGACTCTGCTATGTCAAACATGGCAGAGTCCCTCTGCCTGCCGTGATCCGGCGTGCACACTGGATCCGGTGGAGTTAGAGGTGATTTGAGGATTACGGTGAGGGCTTCCCCAAGTGGAGCTCCTCACCCCTCAAGCACTCCGCAGCCGGTGGAGCTGCCGAAGGAGCGCGCTGGCCACGCGTTTCCTTCGGTGCCCCCTCTGACGACCAGATGTCGATCACCGCATCGGAGGGCGGGCCCTCTCTCTCCGGGGATGACGACCCGGCTGCGTTGCCCCCTTCGGGTGTGGTAGCGTTGTCCGTGCCAGACCCAGAGATGACGGCTATGCTTTCCCGGGCCGCCGAGAATGTCGGGCTCGTGTGGAATCCTAAAAAGCCACCGTGTCCCGATCCTTCGAGGCTGGGCGAGTGGTTCCTCGGTGGGGGTGGCGCTGGTTCTCAGCGCCCCCCTCCGGTGCCATTCTTTCCGGAAGTGCATGAGGAGCTGACAAGATTGTGGAGGGCACCTTTCACTGCCCGAAACCCATCTTGTAGTTCTTCCGCTCTCACCACCCTCGATGGTGGAGCCGCTTTGGGGTATGCGGGTATCCCCTCGGTGGAACGTCTGTGGCCATGCAACTGTGTCCAACAGCCGCTTCCACCCTGCGGGGTGATCCGTGTCTCCCCTCACGGGCCTCTAAGTATTCGTCAGGTCTAACTGGCAGTGCTTGTAGAGCCTGTGGGGAGGCGGCTTCCGCCCTCCACGCTATGGCGTTGCTGCAGGTCCACCAGGCCAAAGCACTGAAAGACCTGCACGAGGGTGGTCACGACCTGGCGGTTCTACATGAGCTGCGTGCTGCGACGGACCTCGCGCTACGAGTGACGAAGGTGACCGCACAGTCTCTGGGTTGTGCGATGTCCAGGAGCGCCATCTCTGGCTGTGTCTCGCTGACAAGACGGGGCAGGAGAAGGTACTCCCGTGTCACAGACCGGCCCTTTCGGCGACGCTGTCGAGAGCTTTGCCCAGCAGTTCTCGGCAGCCCAGAAGCAGACTGAGGCAAATATGCGCCGGAGGAAACCTGCTGCTTCCACCCCGGCTGCAGCCACTCAGCCTGCTCGTCGCCGTGGGCGCCCCCTGCGGCCGTCCCCGCTCCCGCGCAGCCGCAGCAGCCTTCACCAGGCAGCGTCGTGGAGCCGGTCGCAGGCAGGACGCCCAGCCCGTCCAGGCCCCCGCCAAACCTGGCGGCAAGCGCAAGTGCAAGAGGCCCTGGGACGGTCGACCCAGAGATGGAGGAGACTGCTCATCGGGAGATGGTGACTGCACCACTCCCTCCCCCGGAGGAGGGCCGGGTGGAGTATCTTTTGTTCATTTTGTTCCGCCGCTGGCCCAGCAGCCAGCGGTACCCAAAACATCAGTAAAGAGCGGTCTCCTCAATCTCCGGGTCTCAAGAGGAGGAGAGTGGTGATCCGTGCATCACAGGATCACTTCCCTCCTCCTCTCTCGCCAGCAGGCAGCGGGTGGTTGCCCAAGAGCACCCCTCCTGCCCATTCGTGGAACCAGGTAAGGGCAGTAGCACTCCAGTCCCCGCTTCAAGTCGTCAAACGCCGGGCTGTCACAAGCCTCAAGCCGGGTTCCTGTGTCTCCTCCCACGCGAGGAGAAATCAGGTGAGTGCTACACTACACACCCAGACCCCGCCCCCTGCCGTCACAGGCCAGGCCGTCACAGGCCCTGGGGCCGGTCCCTGTGTTCCACCTCGCTGCCCCACCGCGGGCATGTCGGTGGGCCCGTTGGCCCCGCTGGTGCGGTCTCTCGGAGCCTGGTTAGCGCTCCCCAGCCCGTCCCGGTGGCTCCTGCGGACCATCAGACTCGGCTATGCGATTCAGTTCGCCCGGCGTCCCCCCCAAGTTCAGGGGCATCCGGTACACTTCAGTCAAAGCCGTCGATGCCCCTGTCTTGCTCGCGGAGATTGCAGTCCTACTGGCGAAGGATGCAATAGAGCCGGTCCCTCCAGCCGATATGAGGTCGGGGTTTTACAGCCCTTACTTCATTGTGCCCAAGAAAAGCGGTGGGTTACGACCGATCTTGGATCTGCGAGTTTTGAACCGTGCACTTCACAAGATGCCGTTCAAGATGTTGACGCAGAAACGCATTCTTGGATGCGTCCGTCCCCTAGATTGGTTTGCAGCAATCGACCTGAAGGACGCGTACTTTCATGTTTCGATTCTCCCGCGAGACAGGCCATTCCTGCGATTCGCGTTCGACGGTCGGGCATATCAGTACAAGGTCCTGCCCTTCCGGCTGTCCCCTTTCGCCTCGTGTCTTCACCAAAGTCGCAGAGGCGGCCCCTTGTTCCCCTGAGACAACGGGGTGTGCGCATTCTCAACTACCTCTACGACTGGCTCATACTTGCACAGTCTCGAGAGCTGTTGTGCGCACACAGGGACCTGGTGCTCAGGCACCTCAGCCAGTTGGGCCTTCGGGTCAATTGGGAAAAGAGCAACTCGTGCCAGTGCAGAGGATCTCTTTTCTCGGCATGGAGTTGGATTCGGTCAACCAGACAGCACGCCTCACCCAGGAACGTGCTCAGTCGGTGCTGAACTGCCTCAAGACTTTATCAGGCAGGACAGCGGTCCCACTGAAACTCTTTCAGAGGCTCCTGGGGCATATGGCTGCAGCTGCGGCCATAGTTCCGCTCGGTCTGCTCCATATGAGACCGCTTCAGCACTGGCTCCATGATCGAATCCCGAGGTGGGCGTGGAAACGCGGTACTCACCGGGTTCAGATTACACCGGCCTGCCGCAAGACCTTCAGCCCGTGGTCAGATCCTTCGTTCCTTCGGGCAGGAGTGCCCCTGGAGCAGGTATCCAGGCATGCTGTGGTATTCACGGATGCCTCGGCCACCGGCTGGGGTGCCACGTACAACGGGCACGCAGTATCAGGGGTTGGACGGGCCCCCTTCTGCGTTGGCATATCAATTGCCTCGAGTTGCTGGCAGTACGCCTTGCCCTGTGCCGCCTCAGAGGGCGCCTTTGGGGCAGGGACGTTCTGGTCCGTACGGACAACACTGCGACCGTTGCCTATATCAACCGGCAAGGCGGTTTGCGCTCCCGTCGCATGTCGCAACTCGCCCGCCACCTCCTCCTCTGGAGTCAGAAGCATCTGAGGTCCCTTCGTGCCATCCACATCCCAGGAGTGTTCAATCAGGCGGCCGACGAGCTGTCTCGAGCGGCACTTCCTGGGGAGTGGAGACTCCATCCCCAGGCGGTCCAGCTGATTTGGAGTCGGTTCGGAGTTGCTCAGGTAGACCTGTTTGCATCTCCAGAAACCACCCACTGCCAGTGGTTCTACTCCCTGTCCGAGGCAACGCTCGGCACGGATGCACTGGCACACAGCTGGCCCCAGGGCTTGCGCAAGTATGCGTTTCCCCCAGTGAGCCTGCTAGCACAGACATTGTGCAAGATCAGGGAGGACGAGGAGCAGGTCCTGTTAGTGGCTCCATATTGGCCCAACAGGACCTGGTTCCCGGAACTCATGCTCCTCGCGACAGCCCCTCCCTGGCCGATTCCTCTGAGGAAGGATCTGCTTTCTCAGAGACGGGGCACCCTCTGGCACCCGCGTCCAGACTTGTGGAAACTTCATGTGTGGTCCCTGGACGGGACGCGGAGGTTCTAGGTGACCTGCCCCAGGAGGTAGCGCTCACTATCGCTTCAGCACGAGCACCGTCCACAAGACGGGCCTATGCGCTGAAGTGGAACCTGTTCGTCGAATGGTGTTCCTCTTACCAGGAGGACCCCCGGAGATGTTCGATCAGAGCCGTGCTTTCCTTTTTGCAACAAGGGTTGGAGCGTAGGCTGTCCCCCTCCACCCTTAAGGTATATGTTGCTGCTATTTTTGCCCACCACGACCCCATAGAGGGGAGGTCGGTGGGGAAGCACGATCTGGTCGTCAGGTTTCTTAGGGGGGCCAGGAGGTTAAATCCTCCGAGGCCTCCCTCCCTTCCCTCTTGGGATTTGGCTTTGGTGCTAAGAGCCCTACAAACTGCCCCCTTTGAGCCATTGCAGTCAGTCGAGTTGAAGTTTCTTTCTATGAAAACCCTACTCCTGACTGCATTGGCCTCAATCAAGAGGGTGGGGGACCTGCAGGCATTTTCGGTCGACGAATCGTGCCTTGAGTTTGGGCCGGCTGACTCCAGTGCAACACTGAGGCCCCGGCCCGGCTATGTGCCCAAGGTTCCTACCACGCCCTTCAGGGACCAGGTAGTGAGCCTGCAAGCGCTGCCCCTGGAGGAGGCAGACCCAGCCCTAGCTTTGCTCTGTCCTGTACGCGCACTGCGTCAGTACGTGGATAGAACTCAGAGCTTCAGGACCTCAGAACAGCTCTTTGTCTGTTACGGAGGACAGCAGAAGGGGAAGGCTGTCTCCAAGCAGAGGATGGCCCACTGGATAGTGGATGCCATCACCTTGGCCTACGAAGCACAAGGTGTGCCCTGCCCGCTCAGGTTGCGTGCTCACTCCACTAGGGGTGTCGCATCGTCCTGGGCGCTGGCTCGTGGTGCCTCGCTAGCAGACATCTGTAGAGCTGCGGGTTGGGCGACTCCCAACACGTTCGCTAGGTTTTATAGCCTACGTGTCGAACCGGTTTCCTCCTGTGTTCTCACCTCAAACGGGTAGTGGCACTGAGAGGGCCGGCTCAGAGTCGGCTTGCGGCGTCCTTACGCCTAATTCTCCAGAGAGTTCCTTAACCAGGCAAACCCTGTTGAGTCCTCCAGCACTCCGGCGTCCGGACACGGCGGAGCGTCCGGCGCCAGGCCTTCAGCCAATGAATTCTTGAAAACTGGTGCGAGGCTAGTGCCCATATGAGAGACCCTGTCGGGATCCCATATGTGTATTCCACGGTATTCTTATTAGAGCCGTGTTTCCCCTGGCGGACCACGTTCTGCCATTTACATTTACATTTACATTTATGCATTTAGCAGACGCTTTTATCCAAAGCGACTTACATTGCATTCAAGTTACAGTTTCTACATTTTATCAGCTCTTGCTTTCCCTGGGAAAGCAAGAGCTGATAAAGATGCAGCCATCTCTAAAGATGCAGCCTGTGCCATCTCAGAGACTTCCATGTGCAAAAGGGCCCTCTGGGTTACTTCACATGTTTGAATGTCAATTAAACCCCCTTTGGGAGGAGGTGACTCCGCAGTGTGCCTCTTCCAAGTGGAAGGGCACGCTTCCCAGTGTTATCCTAGTCCTACTGTTTGGGTTGCTCAAGGAACACCAGTAGTTGACCTTCTCTGTGTAGAGCCCGGTCCTATCGTCTGCCTTATAGGAAGGGTCAGGAGCCCTACACAGGGCACTGGAAGGGGCAGCTCCTGTGGCGCTTTGGTAGGGATCCCAATTTCGTCGGTCATCCGACGTGACTCGGAGTGACCGACTGAAAGGGGAACGTCTCGGTTACGTATGTAACCCTCGTTCCCTGAAGGAGGGAACGGAGACGTCACGTCCCGTCGCCACAGTCGCTGTACCACCGCTGAGCTGCCGGGTCGCCGGCTCGGCTCCTCAGCGAAAACATAATTGATGCGGTGCATCAGCTGCCTCTTATGCTCACGCTGTGATCAGCGGCAGCTGGATGCAATAATCGCATGCCAATGTCCATTGGCTCGTTTAGTTACACTCGAAGTGGATTGGTCTCTCTGGCGAGATCCCAATTTCGTCGGTCATCCGACGTGACGTCTCCGTTCCCTCCTTCAGGGAACGAGGGTTACATACGTAACCGAGACGTTCTCCACGGCAGATAAATTATATTTTACCATATTTGTGAATATAAGTTTGCAGCCTGTATTGAATGTGTCTTAGCGGGTTAATATACAATATACCTACATAGCAACCAGTGTAGTGTGATTCATGAACAAACAACTCTTCCTTTTAGTGGATCAAAAACATAAAGTGAGACCCTGTGCGTTCCAAACAAGATAAATCTGCATATGAAGGGAACTTTGGAGTGAGAACATGGGCGCCATATTAAAGGGTCGTTCCAAACCTAAATACTCAAAGCTGTGCACTTCAAACTTAGGAAGCTTCAGGATTTCAGAACATACCACAAGACCATTGGCAGACTTAACCAATAAGGGAGGTAAGCAGCTACTTAGGGCCCCGGGGAATCAGGGGGCCCCATCTGATATTGGCAAAACATTTGACTGGAGATTTTCTCTTAATAATAGATTAAGTTTTCAATTTGTTTCTCTGCAAAACCTATATGCCTTAAGAACACTTGTGATATGGAACAAGTTACATGGGATAATTTTTATGGCATTTGAATCCTTTTTGTAAATTTAAGAAGTTTACAATGCATTAAATAGACAAGTGAAAGCATTTTTTAAATAATGTCTTCTGTTGTGATCAGAAAAAATAAGGTAGCCTAATATGGCTTTAGAAAATGTGCTACCCCATGACGTGTAGCCATCACGGAAGTGGGATTCGAATTACTAACGACTCGTTTAGGCTGTATAGAGTCAATTCTTTATTTTGGGAGACAGTAACTTTATTTATCGTGCACTTTCATATTTACAACTTTACATTCACATACAGCTACATTACACACTGCATGAAAGGCAATATTGGAAATGGCATAATAGGGGCACTTTAAGTTGTGAAGAGGTAAATAAACTAGTTATAGCTATAACCTATGAGAGAGAGAGAGCAAGCAAAATAAGGGTTAGGTGTAAAAGAGCATATAGTTATTGTGTTGGGGCCCAATACCTGAAATTTGCTTAGGGCCCCCAAATCATTAAGTCCAGCCTTGCACAAGACCACTTGTAGTGCGATTCACGAACAAATGACTCAAAAAGCTAGCAGATCTTTTTAGTGAATCACAACCAGAGTGGTTAGTGAATCAAAAAGACACATCAAGATCATCGTAGCCTGATTCGCAAACAAGTGAGTCTTATCAACTGATTCTTTTTAGTGAACAAAATCACACAGCGCAACCAATGTGGCCCAATTCAAATGAGTCTTTTTGACTGGTTCTTTTGAATCAATTGAAACATAAAGCGTAAATGGTGAAGTCTGATTCGTGAATAATACTTATTAGTCGATTCTTTTAATGAATTGTTCGAACAGTTCTCCGTTTTATTTAGACTGCAAATGCTACATTGAATTCAATCACTCAGAGAGGTTACTTTATCAACATTTGACTCACTTACTGACCTGGAAGTTTTCATTAATAAATGAATGAATATTCCCATATAGAGAAGGAAACACTGAAATTCCAATTTTATTAGATTTTTTTCCCTCAACTTTACCAAGTCCAAGGGCTTTTTTGACATGACTCTTACAGTGATGATACTTGAGAAGTTTATAAAGCTACAAGACAACAAAAAGCTCTTATAGCAAAAAATAATTAAACTTATTTTGTTCCTCCAAAACCCACCCAGTATGGAGATGGACACCATGTTCTTTGACAAGGAAGAGGAAGTTTATAAAGGAAGAATATAGGCTACCACACATATGGCAATACTTATTCATATTTTATATAGATATGCCACTGATCTCTAATGCACGCATGACAAATGCACACGCATGAGTACGCGGCCAATGAAAATGAAAATGTCAGATGATTATGATAGATGCTCATGACAGAGTAATGTGCTGCAAGAATGATGACTAGAGTGAAATTTACATATGAAAAAGAGTTCAGTCGGAGGTCTTCTTCGTACATTACAGTAATTTCCATTTGACTGAGTGTATGATTCGATTTTTTGGTTATGAGGAATAGACAATTTGAGCCATTAGGTCGACGGTTCCACTGACAAATAACTCTCGGTTAACCAGGGTTAAAAGAGTGTCTGTTTGAAGATTTGCATCGCGTGGATGTGGCACATCTATTTTTGTTACTGTAAATATATCACCGTATGACATTTGTAAATGTCATCAACACTTTTTCACTCTTCATCAAATGCGAGCGATAATTTGGTACAGACGTGCGTGTTTGTGAGCGTAAGCACGTGAGAAGCAGCAGGCAGTCGGTTAGAGACACAGAAAATGTCATGAAGGGTTGAAAGTGGCTGTGTTGAGTATAAAGGAGCTGTGAAGCTAAAAGACACATTACTGTGACATTAAAGAGGTCTGGGATGTGCTCATAAATCAACGCGAGACGTGCCGAGGCACCACAGATGATGTGCTTTGTATGAGAGGGCTAAATGTGTCTTGCACAGCGAAAAAAAAAAAAAACCCTGAAAGATTTCCTAGTCGCTGGTTAAGAGTCATGCTGACCTGAGATGACTTTGCACCTTGCGGCTGTCATATCAGTCATGTAATCAAGAGACATGTAAAGTGATAATTGAAATTCACATGTGATGGGCTGTGCATGAGCGGAGAGGATCGATCATTTAAACATGAAATAGATCAGTTGCTTCCAATGATTTGAGCACTTTATATGTTCACTGACATTAAACTGACCCTCCCATTAGACAGAATTAAATTTCAAAGGGTCTGTCATGTGGACTGAGGGTTTTTATTTCAGCTTGAATGCTCACAACCTAAAGTTCAAGTGGTATATAGGCCATTGTCCAGAAGCATATTAACAGCACTTTTAGAAAATTCATCTCCTGTACTTAATTTAGTGTGAAATAATTAAAGCTGTCAGTTTAACACTGTCACGTTCGGCTGCTGTGGAGGAGACGAGAGAACGAAGGAGCATGGACACGAAGGAGCATTCACAATAACCAGTCTTTATTAATCCAGGGAACAAGGAACACACACATGCAACACGAGGGGTAAACGTACATTCAATACCGGACAGGAAACACAGAGCAGAACACACTATAAATACTAAACATAATGAGGGGACTAAAGGGACACACCTGGGAATCAAAATCAAACACGGCTGGATACTAATGAAACTAAATGGGAACAGGAACAGGAAACACCAAATAAGGACATGGAAACACTGCAGGCTGTAGAAAGAAGACTTGTCTTCATGTGTTTCTACAGCCACTGTGCAGGTTTCTCTTTGTGAGGTTTGGTTAGCAGTGACTGAAACGCAGCTTTACACACAACTGCCAGTCTGCATGAAGAGGATCTTGAGACTCCAGTAGCTTCAAACACCTGTTTGCTGCTCAGCAGTGGCTTTTTTTTACAGCTGGTATTACAATACAGTTCATTTATTTGACAGAAACTTTCCTTAATAAATCTTTATCTGACCAAGATCTTTTGTGCTCTAAGTCACTCACAAATCTTTTGACTGTTCAATAATTTCTATTTGCTTTTCGCCAAATATTGTTTGTTTTGATGCCTTTTGCAATACATTGTATTGTTTCATACTTTTCATCTTCAGAAAGATCTTTCTTCCTCACCATATTTCATGAGAACTGTGACTTGCTTAATAATGTGGAACAACCTCTTTAAGTAGGGTTTCTATTTACCTAAGAAGAACTGGCAAACTATTGAACAAACCTGTCTGAGATTGATACCAATTATCTAAAAAGATGTGAAAAACCACACAAACAAAAATCTGGCTCTTTATTGTACCGGAATCCTACTGATATATCACTTGCATAATAATTTGGAACGCAGTGTAATCAGCATATCAGCATATCATTGATCTTACTCATTTAAAACAACTGACAGCCAGTGTTAGTTACCATCATTAATAGTATCATTTTAGTATCTTTGATACTAGTTTTAGTATCATATACTATTATAGTTAATATTTAGAATTAGATAGAATTTTTTTATATTTTCTGTTTTCACTTTAATTTTAAAGTTTGTATTTTTATTTTAATATATTATATTATTAATTATCATTTTAGTTATTTTAGTTCAAGTTAAAATATTTTTTTTTTTCATATTTTATTTCATTTAATGTTTATTTGGCAACATTTATATGTGGTTTTAGTTTTAGTTAAAAAAATAATAACCCTGCTGACACCATTAACAACTAACTAACTATTTTATTTTATTAAAAAAAAAAAAAAAAAAACACAGCTTTAGTACTTTACTTCAGGACTAAGTAAACTTTCAGCAAATTTTCTCATAAAATTGAGAAATAAATATTAATGAATTACTATTCATGAACTAAGCTGCTATTGGTTCGTTAAGTCTAGATTTTGTTCTCATCCGATAGTATCAGTGCAGTTAAATCGATAATTATTAATAAATATCATTTAGTAAAACACATAAAACATACATACAATTAACCATAAAGGGTAACCGGTAAAATCTGATTCACTAATAATACTTATTAGTTGATAAATTTAATGAATTGTTCGAAACGTTCTCTGTTTTATTAAGATTGCCATATCATTCATTGAACTGAATCAATCAGAGAGGTTACTTTTGGACTCACTTACTGAGCTGCAATATAATAAATGAATGAATATTCTCATATAGTGAAGCAAACTCTGAAAAACAAAATTCTATAGGAAACACTGACTCAGCTGACTCCAGTTCGTCATAAATGTCTTCCAATTTTATCTGATTTTTTCTTAACTTTATCAAGGCCATGGACATGCTGAAAGGACTTTTTTAACACAACTCTTACAATGATGATTCTTGAGAAGTTTATAAAGCTACAAGACAACAAAAGAAAACTGAGAAATTAAAATAATAAATTAATATTCATGAACTAAATAATAAAGTAAGTTCATGAACTATGGTTGGTTTATCAAGTTCAAATTTTGTTCATATCCAGAAAGGCATGTGGAGGATATCTTGAAGACACAAGGCAAACCATAGTGTAAAATGCACCTTACTGGAAATGCAGACTGAGCTGAACAACATTAGGAGTTTTTAGTAAACCCTGTGTTACAGAACAGCATTGTTTACAGGCTGATTAGGGAAATCATTTGGTCTGCCGTACGGACTAATTGGCAAATTTGCAGTTTTCGTGCAAATTTTCAAGCTGATTAGAATAAGCTAAGAGGTTTGTTTGTAATCCTGAGAGGTTAGAAGTATTTTGGGAATTGCTGGTCTTATGAAAATGAATTTGGAATTCATAATAAAAGTTATTATTTACATAAAAAGTTGTGATGCATAAAATATTGCCATGCTTTTAAAAGAATAAAAACACTATTGCAGATTTATGCCTTAATGTTCGGAGCCCGAGAGTTTTAGCATTTGAGGATCAAACTATTATTTTGATTGACAGACTGACAGAAAATGACTCGACAACTCTCTATGCCAGCTCAATTTTATAGACAATTGTCCTCTGCTGGAGCCAGAAATAAGATCATAACCTTTCAAACAGAAATCAGTTCTATTGTAGAGCTCTGTAAGGATGGAAGATGTGGTAGCTATATAAGTGGACGGCTATTCAGCTATTTTAACACCAAGCAGTCTTGCAACAATCTCTGTTCAAACACACTCAAGTCATTAGCTGTTCTTTTCTTCTTTCATTTTTGTTCAAGCTGCACTGTCTTAGATTTGTGTGGTTGGGTTTAAGAATTAAGTTTAACAAAGCTGTGCACAACTGTGGAACTTTACACCATTGACTTTTAAGAATGGCTGTTTTTTTTTTTTTTTTTTTTTGTGAATAGAGGCCTACTGCAAGTGAAATAACTTTCTTTCAGTCTTCAGGTTTCCATGACCCTTTTGCACTTAGAGAAATATTTTCTTATCTGACAGAGCTTGTATAATAATACAAACTTCAAATGCATTCAACGTAGCATAAAGGCTGTGATCACAAACTTGACACATCATATATCATGCAAACTTGATAGGTTTAAAGGAACAGTTCACCCAAAAAATAACATTTGCTAAAATTTAACTCACCCTCAGGCAAATCCAAGATGTAGATGAGTTTGTTTCTTCATTAAAATGTGGGGGAAGTCGTGGCCTAATGGTTAGAGAGTCGGACTCGTAACCTACAGGTTGCGGGTTCGAGTTAGAGAGTCGGACTCGTAATCTAAAGGTTGTGGGTTCGAGTCTCGGGCCGGCAGGAATTGTAGGTGGGGGGAGTGAGTATACAGCGCTCTCTCCACCCTCAATACCATGACTGTGGTGTCCTTGAGCAAGGCAACCGAACTCAACTGCTCCCCGGACGCCACAGCATAAATGGCTGCACTCTGCTACGGGTGTGTATTCACGGTGTGTGTGTGTGTGTGTGCACTTTGGATGGGTTAATTGCAGAGCACAAAAAGTGATGTGAGCCACGTCACATCACTTTCACTTAAAACATTACATCACTTGCTCACCAATGGATTCTCTGCAGTGAATGGGTGCCGCCAGAATGAGAGTCCAAACAACTGATAAAAACATCACAATAATCCACACCAGTCCATCAATTAACATCTTGCGAAGCGAAAAGCTGCATGTTTGTAAGAAACAACTCCATCATTAAGATGTTTTTAAATTCAAACAAGTCCTCTATCCATAATATTGCTTTCTCAAGTGAAAAAGTTGTCTTTGCCTGGAGAGAAATATGCACAGATTAAGCACCGTTTACAAGCCAAAACAGCCCAAAACAATTATAAACAAGTGGATTTTGATGTTAGAACAGAGGATGCACTGTTTCACTGGAGGAAGCCTACAATGGATTATGGACTAGTATTTTGGCTGGAAGTGGCGGTTTGAAGTAAAAACGTTAATAATAGGTTTGTTTCTTACAAACACATAGCCTTTCACTTCCCAAGATGTTAATTGATAGACTGGAGAGGTGTGGATTACTTGTGGATTATTGTGATGTTTTTATCAGCTGTTTGGACTGTCATTGTGACGGCACCCATTCACTGCAGAGGATCCAATGGTGAGCAAGTGATGCGATGCTAAATTTCTCCAAATCTGTTCTGATGAAGTAATAAACTCATCTACATCTTGGATGGCCTAAGGATGAGTAAATGTTCGGCCAATTTTAATTTTTGGTTGAACTATTCCTTTAAATGCCAAATAGCCATGCTGCCATCCTTATTATTTCATAATAATAATGCTAGCTTGCTGGATATTCCAGGAACCAGCGGCTGTATAGGCCGCAGTTGATCGGCCATTATTAAAGCCCTGCAGAAATCAATGAAGTCCTGTCACATTAAGTGCATCTGTATTCCCGGCACAGACTCGCTGGAATTCAAATACTTACCTGGGCACAGACTAGAGGATCAGTAGCTAATTATTGTTTTTAAATAACCAGTGTGAAAAGGGATGGTAAACATTGGAAGTTTGAGCTATAATATGATTTTTTTTTTTGTGGCTGTAAGTGCCTGAAGTGAAATTCCAATCACGTTTGCTGAGGACACTGTGGTGTGTGAAAATTCGTGCCATGGGGAACATATGTAATTACGCAGAACTCTCTCTGTCACGCAGAAACACATATTCATATTCAAAATGAGATTAGTGTACCAGCGGCACATAACATAGATCATATACATCACGTTTCCCAGAAAAGATCTATTATCTAAATCCAACATCGAACACAGCGGCAGAGATATTGGTATGTGGTGGAGGTGAAGGTATTACAATCAACACTTTGAATCAACCACAGTACTCAAGAAAGACTCTATTTTACACCAGAAAAATGTGGTTTGAAGTGCTTGTGCTGAAATTACCATTGTATGTGGAAGTACATAGACGCTATGAAAGTAAACACTGATAATGCCGCTCTATTAAAGATTAAAGCTGCTGTGGGTTTAAAAATTGTTCAAAGGGAGAGAAATGGTAAGAAATAAGGAAATTGTAAATCGTTGCCCCTGCAAGTATTTCTCTGTATTACTCTTGTTTCTTCTGCTAAATAATAATTAACATTAAATCAAATACTGCAAATCATAGTAGTTAGCTTAAAAAAAATGGACCCCCTTTGCTAACCTGGTGTAACTGGTTACTTAGTTAAACACACTCTCACATACAGTATATGGATACTAAGGGTGTATTCACACCTGTCTTCTTTGGTTAGATTGAATCAAACTCAAGTTTGTTTCCCTCCTTGGTGCGGATCTTTTGGGCTGGTGTGAATACAGCAATCGCACTCGGGTGCGCACCAAACAACCGTACCGAGACCCAGCTGAAGAGGTGGTCTCGGTCCGCTTCCAAACGAACTCTGGTACGGTTGAATGGATGAATCAATGAATGGATGACCTTAAGCACACGTGTGGTTTTGTTTACAGTTTCTGGTTCACTTGCAAAAAGGGTAGTGTGAAAGCGAACCGCACCAAACCAAAAAAATCAACATTGTATTTGGTCCGGACCAAAGCAAGTGAACTAGCGGACTTTCCTGGTGTCAATACACCTTTTTTAAAAATAAGAAAAAAAAAAAAAAAAAAAAAATACATCATGGAAAATGTCCTGGTATAAAGATCTGTAGATCCAGTGTAAAACTTTGCATATACAGTATTTCATGCTTAAAGTTTGTGTATATACAAGCGTTTTTTTTTGTTTTTTTTTTGTTTTTTTTTAAATTATAGCACATTACACCAGAACTTGAAGAAAGTTATTGTTCACCTTACTTAACCATGTATGAGGTTTTCAATGCCTGTGCATAACTGAATTTGCATATAATGTTCATATGAATAATGCGTGATTAAATTTCTTATGAAAAGTCAGGCAAATTTTTAACTTTTTCATAAACATTTTCCAGCAAGGAGGCATTGAATAAAACAAAAGTGACAACAAAGATATTACAAATTTTATGTCTATTTCAAATTATTTTCTATAATGTTCTTTTGAACATTCTATTCATCAAATAATCCTGAGGGAAAAAAACAACAACTGAGTTTTCACAAAAAATATGAAGCAGCCAAACTGTTTTCAGCACTGATAATATTAAGAAATGTTTCTTGAGCAGCAAATCAGCATATTAGAATGATTTCTGAAGGATCATGTGACACTGAAGATTGAAGTAATTATGCTGATTTTTTTTTTTTTAAATTGTAATATTTCACAATTTTATTGCCTTAACTGTATTTTTGATCAAATAAATGCGAAACATCTTTTAAACATGAGAACGTCTTACCAACCCCAAACTTCTGAAAAGTAGTGAATAGTTAACACCTTTCTTTTCCAGAACAATGAAAATTTCACACGGTTCTCCAAAACCCCAAGCCCTTGTGCAAGAACACAACAAACATATGCTCCATGGGAATCAGCATGTACACCATTTCTTTTTGTTGTGTTGTTGTTAATGTCATACATGGATCCGTCTCTGCGGAGTTTGACCTCAACTTTTATCTCCGCACACACAAAGGTCCTGGACTAGCCTTCCCGAGCCTCTTCAGATCCCCTATTAGCGATTCCCTGGTGTGGTGAAGAGCGGCCGACAGCATTCATATTTAATCACTACAGATCAATTATTAAACTCTGGGATCTTATCCCCCTTCTCTGGTGTGAAACATCTAATAGGATGGGACATATCCCCTGACTCCTTCTCTCTCCTCCTCCTTTCTTTAACCTCCCCCGCCCAAACGCTCCTCCATGGAGGAAATGGGATGTGGAGCGGCAGTGGCACTCTGTATTACTACAGCAGAGCTTCCTTTGTGTTTCGGGCCCTGGAGCGAGGAAACCTGACCTGTGAGTCTAAACAAGCCCATTTGGTCTGGATGAAAGTGTGGTTAGTGTGGAATGAAATATCTTCCTGTACTCGAATTGATGGAGGATAACAGCAAATAAGAAGCTCCCAAACTGGATGGGAAAAATGGAAAGTATAAGATTCACTTAGAAATAATGTCAGAAATTACTGGTAAGTTTCACAAATATTTACCAAGAAACCGCGAGTAACACACCGAATTAAAGTTTTCAAAGTTTAAGTTTTTTCTTATGGTTTTTTTTTTTTTTTTTTTTTTTTTTTTAAGGAGAAAGACTTAAATTGTATTTTCTTGTAAAAAAAAAATGAAAAAAATGAAAAAAACAAAATACGGTGAAAGTTTACTGTTCTGTACTGTTACGGTTTCATTTAGTTTAACTTAATGCACTAAAATAACTAAAAGTGGAATAAAATAATAATAAGACATTATGAATATTAAAATATATCTTAAAATAAAATAAAAAAAAATAAAATAAAAATAAACATTTAACAAAATTATTAAAATTAAAATGGAAAATATAAAAATGAAAATGAATTCAAAATATTAATAAAAAACTATAAAGGCCCGTTCACACCATGAATGATAATTATAAAGATAGCAACACCAACTAAAGCCATAAAGAAATGTATTACTTGAAGTAAATGAAACATAAATTAAATAACATAAATTATTAAAAAAAAAAAATAAATAAATAAATAAATTTATTTTATTTCAGCTATACTTCTCATTTTCATTTAAATCTAGTTTGAGCGACGAATGGAGCTCAAGTGTAGTTCAGGCAGACCACGGCGTGCCTGCTGCATCAGCTGACGCTCAGCTGACCGTAACTCCTCCCTCTACAATTAATAAGATATATAAGTTTATCCGTACTCACACTTGCCATAGTCCGTTGCACATCCCCAACTTCTCCTTATGCAGAGACATGATCACTTAACTGCTAACCATAGAGATATATCATCTGTCCAGCTCAATGCTAAACTGTCCAAATTTATTCACAGTACTATATTACTTTACTTGGAATATACAACTGTTGCATGTAAAATATCTGGCAGTTGCTTAACGAGGTTTGCCTGTGGATGGCTAAGAACTGAACCCTTCAGAGTAAAGCCTGCCGCCAAATATAAAGTTCAGGACCTCTACAATATTCTGACTCGAACAGAGTGGTCCTGACTGAACTTAATGTTCTTAAATAAGTAAAACTGGAATAAAAAATGAAATATATAAATTAAAACACTTAAAGGAATAAAAATGACAAAAACTCTCAAAATTAACTAAAACATCAACTAAAATTAAAATAAAACATGGAAAATATAATTATAAAATTAAAACTACTTCAAAATTTTAATAATAACACTAAACACACCAAGAAGGACAATTATCCACACCAACGCACAATAATGTTGCTTAATATAAGCATAAATTGCCATTTTGTCATCTGCAACTTTAAATGCTCATGTGTAGTCAAGTGGATTCTGATTGGCTGTCAATGTTTATTTATTTATTTATTTATTTATTTTTTATCATTAATCAGCTAGAAAAAGAAAAATCTCTTTGGAAGTGATTCCAACAGTGTTGTATCTCTGTATCTTATTTATCACTATAGTTATTTTTCCTTGTGTGAAAGGTCCTTTATAGCATCTTAATGATATCAAAATAACACAAGTGACACAAGTGCCGCAGAACTTCACACTCGACATCATGCATCTGAAATGACCTCGAGCGGATGCTAGAAGTCCATTGCATGCAACTTATTGTGTGTCACCTTTCCAACAACATGGAAAATAACTTGAGAGAGGCGGACGTCTTTCCTTTCAGCTCTGTCTGTGGTGCTCTTTTTTTCCTTGAAGTACTCCCTGGAGGTGCTGATATTTTATGAGGCGTGAGGACTGATTGAAAAAGACATGCAGACCCATGGCGGACTTGAGAGAATGGAATAGCTTCTCATCTTCCATTCCTTGCCTGTGTCTGCTCCTCTCTGCTGCTTATTTCAGTCATTGTGGCTGAATTGGACACCTGCTGTTGGTATTCGCTGGATCTCCCAGAGCTGCTGTGCATATGCATTTGTGAGTGAAAGATGCTAAAACATGTGTACGTGTCTATACGTCACTGGAGTGGAGTGAAATAGGCTATTCAGTGATGGAGGGACTTAATTAGAGACCATTGGGAATTCAGAATGGAGCCAGGTGGTAACAGGATCCTAAAAAGAGAAGTTATTACATGTATGGAATAGCAAAGATGTTTGGAATAGCATGCACCGATGAATCATTCAGAAACATTAAATGAGTGGTTCACTTTTAGAATAAAAATTTCCAGATAATTTACTCACCGCTATGTCATCCAGTATGTTCATGTCTTAAATGAAGGTTTTTGAGGAAAACATTCTTTTTCTCCATATAGTGGACTTCACAGGTTGAAGGACCAAATTGCAGTTTTAATGCAACTTCAAAGGGCTCTACATGATCCCAGCCGAAGAAAAATATTCTTATCTATCCAAACGATCGGTCATTTTCTAAAAAAAAAAAAAAATCAATACTTTTTAACCACAAATGCTCGTCTTGCACTAGCTCGACTTCATGCATTACATAGTCAGGTTGGAAAGGTCACACTTGAGGTAGGCAGAAGTACTGACCCAGTGTTTACAAAACAAACGTACAACGAAAGCACTTTACAAAAAAAGGTAAAACGATGTCGGACGATTTTGAAGTTGAAGAAGAAAATGAGATGGAGTTTTCACCCTACTCTACCTTTCTCAACTGAAGTACACAGACAAAGAACTAACCACGCGTGACCTTTCCGATGTGAATAGGTAATGTGTGATGTCAAGCTAGTGCAAGATGTGCATTAACGGTTAAAAAGTATATACAATTTATTTATTTATTTTTAGAAAATAACTGATTGTTTCGCAAGATAAGACCCTTATTCCTCAGCTGGGATCGTGTAGAGCCCTTTGAAGCTGCACTGAAACTGCTATTTGAACCTTCAACCCGTTGGCTCCTACTGGAATCCTGGAAAGTTTTCCACAAATAAAAAAAACTTAATTTCTTTGCGACTGAAGACAGAAAGACATGAACATCTTGGATGACATGGGGGTGAGTAAATTATCAGAAAATATTTATTCCGGAAGTGAACTTATCCTTTAAGAAATGACACTAATAAAATAAATTAGGTAGAATTTTTATTTCATGTTGATTTTAAATTCCAGTTCAGTTCTTGAATTTTAACTAAAGCTGCAAACAGGATTTAAAATAAAGTAGAATGAAACTGCTATGGAAGCTTTCATTATCCTTCTTTCCACTACGGGATAAATAAAATAAATAAAAACGGTAATAGTGACTTCAGATTCAGGATTTTTCCTCACAATTCTGAGAAGAAAGGTTGAATTGTGAGATATAACTTCAAAATTGCATAAAAAAGTCTCGTGAGAATTGTGAGATAAAAAGCTACAGTTACCTTTATTTTATTGCATGGTAGAAAAAAATATGAATTGTGACATTTAAACTCAGAGTTCTAAGGAATAAAGTTAGAATTGTGAGTTAAAAAGTTGTAATTATCTTTTTTTTTTCTTTTAATGTTCTACTTTGTGGCATAAAAAATTATGAGATGTAAATTCAGAATTCTGAGAAAACAAAAGTCAGAACTTTAAGATATCAATTAAAAAAAAGTTAGATTTTTATTTATTTTTGAAGTCGCAAACATATTGTTTAATGTAATAATAAATGCATTTTTATTTTTTACATTTATCATGTCATTATGAATTACCCCTCAATATACCGGCATGTTCAACACTCAACATATAACGTATGAGAAATTTACAGAAATATATGCTAATTCATTTTAAAATTTGCAAATAAATTCACATGCATTTTTATAAAATAGTAGTATTTAATAAATATAGTAAATAATTTAATAAATATTTTATTTTATTCACTAGTATTGAATGATTTATTTTCAAGAATGTTCTATTTATCCACTTTATTGTATAATTAATCAATTTGTATGCCTATATTCATTTCTATAAATGCTAATATCACAAAACATGTCTGTTAATTGTTTTGACAATATTAAACTTGGAGAAATATGTCCAATTAGTTGAATATAAAATTATTCTCCAACATCAGGGAATAATTATTCCAAATTAATGATGTGATAATTTATGTATTGTGTCAGGCTAATGAAATTCTTCTGTAATTCCAATTCAAATTCCAACTCTACATCTCTACTCTTAATTTCATCCCTCTGGAGTGTGAGCAGTGAAGGTCCGATCACTTTCACCCATCTTCATTTCACTTTCAGACGCGAACCGCTTTGCTCTGCATCAGAATGCTTTCGGTTGCCAGGCGACAGTGACAGTGTTTTTTTTTTTTTTTTTCTCCAGTGATAAAAAATGACTCTTTGTAGTACAATAAGGGAAAACAGATATGACAGGTACGAGAACCATAAAAAGTTGAGCTGAAATCAAATTATGGTTACATTTCAATCTGCCATAAGTGATGGGATGCATTAATGAGGTTTAAATATGCAAATATGAAATAAATTAATAAATAAACAACAATACAAAATTGTCATTGTGCAAATGCAGAGGTCTTCAAAGGTGGTCACCATCAGAGACCGACTTCAAGGCTTGGCTTGTTTAATTCATCAGAAGCTTTGCACATATCTATGGTTTACCTTTTTTAAATGTAGTTTTGAAGGTTTATTAAAGCAAAACAGCTAAAATAAAATCTAAATCAACCTTAAAAATCACTGTATTCCCTGCAAATATAATAAATAGTTATATTTATTGTCAATAATAATGGAAATAAACAATAGTGCATTAGTGTCCGCCCACTTTTTCAGCGGAAGTGTTTTTTCCCATTTATTTTTTCCATAGGAATTTTTAAAAAGTCTTTTTTAAAGTGTTTTAAGCCATGAAGCTACGAAGTATATCAGAACATTACAAACTTTAATTTGAAACAAAAAAGTATTTCAAAATCGGACAAAAAGTCATAGATGCAAGATTGTGTACTTAACGGCTTGAATGCGGGAAAGACCTAATCGAAACGAAACAACATAATTGATTTAAAAAACAATGGAAAAATACAAAACTGTCAGTTTAAACTTGTTGATTGTATACTATATATTTTAACTTTTTATTGCAAAATATAATACAATATACTGTATTGTGTTTTGAGAGTGTAGGGAGCTTCATGGAAGTGGGCGGAGCTCTGCTCACTGCAATTCTCTGATTGGTAAAATTTTCTGTATAGCATCATGGGTAATGTAGTTTTTCACCAGGGATTCCACTGTTAAACATAAAACATAAGGTCAAATAATGTGAACTGATGGCAACAAAATGCACAAACCATCGATTAACAACCTTGGAGCTTAGAGTAGGTCTGTCTTTAAAGTTATCATTAAAAATCATTGTTCCTATGGAGAAAATGAATGGCAATTTTACTTCTGTGCCTGCTGCGCTCTATTCTTGCACCAAGTTTAATAGATCATCAGTAAATGTACACTGAGCTTCTTTTCAAAACCCCGTATCACTTCTAAAAGTACAGTCTATGTAATTCAGATACAAAGCAAGGTACACAAACTTTACAGAAAGTAAAAAGTTGACATTAACAAGACAGTGAAGATGAAAACGTTCAGTGGGCCTGGTAACGTGCGAGAACAAAAAAGTAAATCTTGTCGACCCTTTAAATAATTTATGTTGGAAATCAGAAACGATTTCTAAAGTCAGGAGGAGGAGAAGGCATTCCCAAAACTAGAAACAATTGAGCGCTGTGCTCTTTGACATACAAATGAGAGACTTCAAAGGCTTCCTTCGAGAAACTGTCAGCTACACAAGCCATCTACTATTCCCTGATGTGTTCGCCACTCTCCCGGAGAACTGCGGCTCTGAGCTCAGCAGAAACGCGTGCTTGGTTCTGGCTGCACAGAGAAACAGGGTCGCGGCGCTCTGAGGCTTTTAACCTCATTTCTGAGGATCCAGTAAAGCCTCAGTTCTCCTAAGATATTATCAGGTGCCTGAAGGGGAGAGAAATACAGTAAGTATCGTCAACAGCAATGTGGACTACATTGCTGTTGACAATACTTACTGTATTTCTCTGCCCTTCAGAGTTTTATAATTTTTTATAATTCTCTGCCCACATAATTTTAAGCATATTTTGAATGCCATTTCCCTACTGTAACCGGCACATTAGCAGTAAGCATGATACAACATGACATAAAATAAATAGAAAGTCATAAATTAAAAATAGGCAGAAATATTGACAGTAAAATTATCTGTAAGACTGTAAAAATATATTGCAAATAATTAATAATTACAGCACACTTTACAAAATATTGTTTCAATCTTTCTACGTCAAATTTCCACATTTGATACAATATGTTTCTTGTTGATTCTTTGTAATTCTTTGTAAAATTTATGAGCATGATTTATGATTTTTTTTTTCAGTGAAGAAACTGAAGCCTGTTTTTATAAAAAAAAAAAAAAAATTAAGATTTTTTTTTTTTTTGCATTGTGGCATTATTTTCATGATTTTTATTACTTTAAAGCACATTTCCATCCAAAATTCTAATTAATGTAATGCTTTACTATATTCTCATTACTCTTTGTGGTGATTTGCATACTTACATTTTACATTTTATGCATTTAGCAGACGCTTTTATCCAAAGCGACTTACATAGCATTCAAGTTACAGTTTTTACATTTGATGAGCTCTTGCTTTCCCTGGGAATCAAACCCACGATCTTGGCGTTGCTAGTGCCATGCTCTACTATTTGAGCTACAGGAAAGCATACTTTCACATAATAATTGATAATAATTAAAATGGATAATGTTTTTAAATTATGTAATATGTACAAAAATAGAAAACTTTTTTCTTCCATAAATGCCATAAATTAAACACTGTATAACAAATACTAGTATGATGCATGAATTCTTGTTTATTTTAGACTGTTAAAATTATTTATTTTTTATTTATTTATTTATTTTTTAATTACTTTCAAGCACATATCATTCCAAAATTTCCATTGTTGCTATGCATTGGATGTTTTACTTTATTTTCACTATTCTTAGTGGTGATAATTTGGATACTTTTATATAATAAAACTTACTGTAAAAATATTAGTTTTTACTTAATGCCATAAATTAGCATAAAACACAACAAATGTATACAACAACAAATACTAGTGTGATGTATAAATTCATTGTTTTATTTTTCACATTTATTATTATTATTATTATTATTATTATTATTATTATTCATTATTATGGATATTGGGATAAAATAATCATTTGTGGGTGAAATTTATTTTATATTTTACTTGAATTCAAATAATTTCCAAAATAACACATTTCCAATTTTTGTCTTCCGATTTCATAGTAAAATATACAGTGTAAATATAACCAGTACTGGACATGTTCTCAACAGGTTATGTGAGATCCACCCAAATGCATCATGCATTCAGACACGACAACAGTTGTTTTGTGAACAGACTCGGCGCTCTCGACGGTCATACAAACAAGCGGCATTTTTCACTCCAGTCTGAACCGAGACAAACCCCCTTCACAATCCACCTTCATTAGAGCTCCACTTCACACGGCTCCAAGCCTCGGCTTTAAATAGAGAATTAGCCGCTGGATCACTCTCTCTTTCTCACTCACGGCTCAGGACTCATTACCCACAGTCTCAGGCAGTGGGTGGCCTAAGTGTTAAAATGATTTATTTTCGTTATAAATACTCAGGCTCTCTCTCCATCTCTCTCTGTCCTCCTGCATGTTTATGCATTCCCCTGATGTAGCCCAGCCAGACTAGAACACTTTTACTAAGGTGACTTTGATTCCAGGGGGTTGTTAATGTTTTAACATTATGTGGCTTATGTGGCTCTACTCACTTTCTTTTCCTATTACAGACCTTTATATCGGTCTTAATGTGCTTTTTCTGTGCGTCTGTTTTCATGCAATGCAGATGAGATGCGCTGTCTGGGTCACGGCACCATTTTTATGGGCAATGGTTAATTCTCTCTCTTAAAGTGTTATTAAACCCATCATTTCAACAAAGGTCAGTTCGCACCACTGTTTTAGAAAATGCACAAAAAAGTAGTTATGGCACACTGCAGCGAGGGGAGAGAATAAAATGACTGTCTGTGCTCTGGTTTTATTTAACATTAATGGATTTAACAGTTTCTCTCACAAATGCTCGCTGTAATTCACAAATGCATGCAACAAAATGCTGAAATATATATTATACACCATTTTGTATGCTCACAAAACAAATACACACAGGCCATTTTATTTCTGTAATTTAATGCAAAAATAAAGGCCAAGCTGTTTACATTTGTACTCTGCTACGAAGATGTATGTGTAAAAGGAGGAAACATTAAACACGTGTGAATGCACATTTGCATTTTTTATGACTTTTGAGAGTGTTCCTCTCTGGTGTTTTCAACCTGAAAAAAAGCCCTAAAATCTATAAATCAACAACTTTACTCTTAAGATTTTAAATTAGACATGCTAATATTAAACTCCACCTTGCGCAAAAAAACAAACAAACAAACAAACAAAAAAAAAAAAAAACTGATATCTAGGCCTATCTGTCCGTATATCAAAAAATGAGAACTATTAGGTCATATCACATAAGAGATTTAGCCTAACAGTTTTTCTAACAAATTCTCAATGAAATTTACTAATGCATGCAACAAAATTGCATGCTCCCAAAACACATACACACAGTCAGTTTTGTTTCTTTAACTTAATGCACAAATAAACACAGAGCTGTTTGGATTTGTTCTTTGCGTTTAAATTTGTATTTGGAAAAGAAGAGGAAAACATTTGTGTGAATGCACGTTTGAGTTTTTAATGACTTTTGAGGCTGTTCTCACTGGTAATTTCAACCTGATATCTGTAAAATAACAGCATCTACATATATATATATATATATATATATATATATATAAATGTTTCACAAACAAATAAGTCATATGACATAAGAGATTTCACAGTTTCTCTCACAAATGCTGGCTGCAATTCACAATACTTTTGTATGCTCACAAAACAATACACACAGCCAATTTTATTGGAAATCAATGGTGATTTCAACCTGGAAAAAGCTCTAATATCTATTAAAAAGTCTAAGTGCCACACATTCATATATACAAACTAATAGATCATCTCACATAAACAGATTGACTGCGCAAGGAATTGTTCAAAAGCAGGGCTCTAAGTCTTTTCCAAAGTGTTTTTTTTTTTTCTTTCATCCTCTAGCTGTATATTTGTCTCACTTGCTGCTTTGCAGTGAGTGTTAAATATCTTTTGGTGAGACCCATAATTTGTAACATCAAAGCTATGGATGTGATATTTTACCAGCACTTTGAAAACTACACAGCCTTCATAGCGTATTATTTAAATGTACTTTACACCATCCGATTAAATCCTGATGGATAAAATTCCGTCATAAAGAAACAATTTGCATTTATTCAAGGAAAACTCGATGTCAGCTCAGCGGCGCTGACCCATCCTAACTGTTTAAGTCTCTCTTTGCACTTTCACATCTACTTCCCTGTCTGACGCTGTAGTGCGCACCGAGAAAACACTGATTGTGCTGACCTCTCTACCTTTGGCCAAGGAGCCGTGAGATTAAAACAGCTCTGTGCAGCGGCCCTCGCTCTCTCTCTCTCGCCGTCATCAACAGTCTTGCTCGCTCAACTTATTGGCCCCTGAGTAGGAAGAATTATAAATTCAGGTTATCCCTCAGAATTAAGTAGATAAGGGTCTGTGTCCAGAGCTTATCCTTAATTTATGCAGATACTCTCGGAATCCCACGTTAAGAGCTGGATTTGGCTCCAAAGTAGTCCAATTAGATGGTCTATTCGGCCTCATCATACTTATAATTCAAATTGTTTGGCTGAGTGAGGTTTATGCAATACAGGTAATGATGAGCAGGAAAATCTATCAGCATTTGCCAATTGAGAGTGTTTAATATTTATGATGAGTCAAGATGTCTTTTCCAGCTGAATACAAATGCTTTTCTGAGTGTGCAAATCAGCTGAAAATTCTCAATTTCTTTTTTTCATTCATGTCTACTGATTTTTTTTCTCTCCTCCAGCAAGACCATTATGTAAACTAGATTTAAAAACAACATCAACAACAAAACCACCACCAACACAAAAAATAAGATATGAATCCAAACTTCACCGGGCTAAATCTTGTATTTTTAGATAAATGTTGCACGAGCGGGGTAAGACATACCTGATTGACATGCCTGGCGTTTGCTTTCAGGAGCCCTTGAGGACTTTGCGGTTTGTTTTGTGTTCGCTCTTTTATAAATTAACTTGCTCACTTTGTCTCACAAAAATCAGAATGTGTTTATGTGCCCATCCATCCGTTCTTCTGTTGGGCTCTGTTCAGGCTTGTAAAGGAAGGACAACCTGATGGCGAGAGTGATTTGATTGCCTGTCGGTTGGAAATAAAAATATATACATTGAGAAACATGGAAGCGACATTCAATCAGACAACTGTAAATTGGCCCACAGATCAAAGCGAGAAAGGCACATGCAGTGCATCAACAATTCCTCCAGATTGCTATAACATAACTAAGAGACAAAAGTGATAATAAATATAGTCACAAACACCATAAATCAAAGAGACAAAATGGCCAAGGTTTCCTCTGAACAGGTGAATTTTTACTTGCTGAGTCAAATGGCTGAGGTTGGTTTAGTTATAGCGTCCCCTTTTGAGGGAATTCAATAACATTTGGTGCGTCTCTTTGAAATGTCTTTTTGTTAACGCATAGTAAGTTTAATGATGATTGGACATGGAGTTCAGAAGAAACAGACCAATTAGTCAATACAGGGCACAGCCAAAATGCATTGGTT
>CM077238.1:4458377-4518377 GCA_039654775.1 Spinibarbus caldwelli | reverse complement strand
ATAAAAAATCAGGAAGGGGGCAAACAATTTTTCACACCACTGTATATATGTATATATACAGTATATGTATGTATATATATACAGTATACACACACACACACACACACGAATTAGGATTTTCCACTACATCCATTTCACCGAACCGTTCCACTACATCAACCCACTCACAGCACTGGACACACTTTAGGACAAGTACTGATACTGTGTTAGCTTGGACTGACTAATGAGTAGCAGAAATCATCACTTTGATGTCTATAGTGACATGCTTCAAACATAACTCACACACATTAATGGCCAGCGTCTCAGAGGGGAGGCCGGTTAAGGGGCTGCTGTCACAAATTCAGAAACAGAACCATAGACAGATCTCGAATCGGAGACCATTTCCAAGAATACATGATGGCTTTAGCTTTTACATCATACATTGTTTCTCTTTCAGCAGAGGTGAACAGGTTCACAATGTCCTGTCTCAGAAGTTTCATGTATTATATTTACAAGAAAGCATTGAACAGATCCAAAGCTACTGTTGGCTCATTTACATCGGTATTGGTAGGTGACTTTGGCGTTGATAAAACTTTACACAAAACATATGCATGAAATCATATTAGATCTATAGCTTTTTTAAAGTAGTACACATTAAACGCACACAATTCAAATGTTTGGGTGAGCAAGGTTTTTTTTTTTTTTTTGAAAGACGTCTCTTATGCTCACCAAGGCTGCATTTATTTGATAAAAAAAAAAAAAAAAAAATACAGAAAAAAATTAAATATTGTGAAATATTATTACATTTTAAAATAACCATTTTCTATTTGAATATATTTTAAAATGTAATTTATTCCTGTGACGTAAATCTGAATTTTCATCATCATTACTCCAGCCTTCAGTGTCACATGATCCTTCAGAAATCATTCCAATATGCTGATTTGCTGCTCAAGGAACATTTTTTTATTATTATTATTATCATCAATGTAGAAAACAGTCATGCTGCCTTACATTTGTGTGAAACTGTGGTACATTTTTTCAGGATGCATTGTACAGATCCAAACCTGACAGTACATTTAAATTGATATTTGTTAGTGACTGGCATTGCTAATATCTGTTCATCAGCTGAGCTACAGAAGCACATTAGGTTTTATTTGAGCTAAATTACGGCTTAGTTTAGAAGTCGACTGTGTCAATTAATTCATGGGTAGAGAGTACATTGCTGTGAAATTCAATCACCTGTTTGATTTTGAGGACTGCTTTGGTTCCCATGGAGGTATTGATTGTCTGCCAAAGTTCTTAGAGAAGGCTTTCTCAAACTGAAAACTTAAAAATCTAAAGGGGTTGAAAATGAAAAGCAACAGGACATTTTGACCCAGCTTGAGTAAGATTACATTGAATGATCACTTGATTAAGAAAAGGAAAGTTAAATAAGAACAATGAACATCCTCTGACCAAATTAGATGGACATTTCGACCTCCCTTAGGGCTTTAGACTAGAGCTTTGTGGTCCGTTCGTAGTCAGAGTTTGATTCTTTTGGTTGGTTCAAAAGGTCATTTTCTGACGTCCGGGATATGAATCATGTGGTTCACAATCTGTGAAAGCATTTCAGATTAACTTGTGGAAGTGAACAACTACTGATGACATATAATTAGACTATTTTAGTCCTAATCCACTGATACTCATCTGAAGTTAATTCTGTGCAAACTCATTTAATGGTTTTACATCAGCAAAGAAAAACTACATAAAATGTGCATGAAATATGCATGAAATCTTATGAGATTTATAGCCTTCTTAAAATAGTAAATCTTAAATGCACAATATTTGCAAGTGTAGGATTGGTAGGGCTTTTTAAAATAAAAGAAGTTTCTTCTGCTCACCAAGGCTATATTTATTTGGTGAAAAATACAGTAAAAACTGTAACATTGTGAAATATTATTACAATTAAATAAATAAATAAATAAATAAATAAATAAATAAATAATAATAATAATAATAATAATAATAATAATAATAATAATAATAATAATAATAATAATAATAATAATCATAATTCTAATATGCTGATCTGATCTGATGCTTTGAAAACAGTTTTGCTGCTTAATAGTTTCATGGAAACCATGATACATTTTTTTTTTTTCCAGGACACTTTGACAAATAAAAATCATAGTAAATTTTACATGAACGCATTTAATTAAATGTTGTATGTTACTTAGTATTTGATGTATCTGATGCCCCCTACTCTGTGGTTCATCCTAAGTGAAGATTCTTTACAGTTTTGTAGTGCTTTGTGCATGAAAAGCAATAAAAACCTTTGATCATGAAAAAATTATATGCCTATTATGGCATAATGCATTTCTCATTGCTGCTTGTCTCCCTGAAATTACAAGCAACTCGCACAATCCCTTACAGTCATTTCACAAAAGAGTGGCCGGAAGTGTGTAGGAGGGACAAAACCATGAACAAAAATAGAAAAACTGAGTCATTACATATGCTGCTGACGCAAGTGCACCATGATTGGTCTAATACTTTTAGACCATGCAAGTAATTAAACCAAGCTTCTTGACCTCAACCCAATGCTCTTCTTGTGTTTGTGAATTGTATCCAGGCTGGAGTTGCATGCATGAGGACCTTGTTTCATTGCTTTTGTGTGTCTGTGATTCTAAGACGGTCCAGCTCGCTGTGCGTCCAGGACTTGGAGAGACACTCAAGCAGAATTAGTCTGGCTGTGGGTTCTTGGAAATCCACCAGAGAACAACTGGCACCGAACGCTGGGCAGAAACGCCTCTGCTCTCCTCAAGGTGATGAACATGCCTGGTGGGACCACCTTGAAACGCTACACACACATAACCGTTTGAGTAGAGGCCAAACAGATGACCGCTGGAGACTGCCAACGGGATGCCAGTGAGATGCATTACCCATCACCCAACAGGGATAAATGATGAGCATCATCGCCATGCAAATACCTGCCACAGTGAATCACACCCCAGCAGAGGGGATCCGCGCGTCCTCCAAGCCTAATCTCTCGAATGCCAAATCAAACAGCTCACGGTACTAATTTACCTCTCTCCAGCTGTTCTGAATGTGCCAGGACGCATGCGGAGGGCGATTGAGATGTCTCTGCAGGGTCGAGGGTTATAAAACAGTGCTCGCAGATGTGGTGATCAGCGTACAGGACACGTACGATGACGCACATGTGGTGTGTTTGTGCGTGCTGGGAAGCACTGAGCTTAATGACAATATGGCATTACCCAGTCTTGCGTAAAGCAACACAAACAGCCTACAGCAATAGACTTTACTATGGGGGTCCCACTCCCAACGTGGAGGAGAAAGCGTCTCGACCAGACAAACATCACATTGAGTCTGTAGCCTCAGGACTGACCAGGATGAGCTTGTAAATGGAGACAAACACAGATGTAACAGTTGTTTCTTCACTGCACTTCACTTCACTGTTGCATGACAATCAAAAACAATAAGAGTCTGACATTGCTAATTCAATCAGATCTTTAAAATAAAAGAGTACATGGCAAATGAGAAGACCTGTTGTTGATATTACAGTAAAAGTGCAATCACATTTACCATTTACCAATCACATTTAGCCAATTTTGGGGGTTGAAGTAGAGTAAATTCAATAGGAATCCAGGCATTTGGGATCATGAGTAGAAAAGAGGTGCATAGCTAATGAGAAGAGCCGCTCATGACATTTCTCAGTTATGTTTCATCCTAATATCCTAATGATTTTTGGCATAAAAGAAAAATCAATTTTGACCCATACAATGTATTTTTGGCTATTGCTACAAATATACCCCAGCGACTTAAGACTGGTTTTGTGGTCAAGAGTCACAAATGAGGATGTGCTTGTAAATGGCAACAGTCGTTACTTGAGAACCTCACTGTCTTAGCCAATGATTGGCTGCCTCATATGACAATCAAGAACATCAACCAATAAGAGTCTGACATCACTATTTAATCAGATCATGAGCAGAAAAAGGTGGAAGTCTGAAGAAAAGACCCATTAATAACATTTCTCAATCACATTTATTATTGTTCAGCCAATTTTCGCAGTCGATTAGAGTCATTTCAATAGGAATCTGCGCAGCTGGGAATTTCACTTGAAGAAAGAAGAGTTCTCCAAACATATTTTGCATCAAAATCAAGTTGGCCACTTGTATTGACTACGATGACCAACAGAAAGCTACTTTGTTTGAAAATCATGTTTGTGTGAACTGTGCTTCACAAATTGCTACACTATTGAAACACTAATGGAGCTTTTTTGCCAATAAAATTTCGCTAATGTGACTGCATTACTCAACAAATCTCAAATGTTTCTAATGAAACAAACACAAATCAGACCAAATGAGATCTCTGACTTTTGATTTCAGGTACAGATTAACTTCATATCTTGGTAAATTTAAGCACAGATGCTCAAACGTCCAGGCAAAATGTATTTTGAAAAAAAAAAAGAAAAAAGAAAAATCGAAAGAGTAGTTGGAAGCAATTTGTGGTGTAGTTCGTTTATAGCCTACATTTAGCTTTCTATTTCTGATGATTGTATTTAGGCTTTAAAATCCATAAAAGTGGTCTGATTTGGGAAGATTATCATGATTTCATATCATGATTAACATGAGTTATTAAAGTCAGTCTGAATCATTCAATCAATGAAAACATTCACAGGTCATGGGAAATGATGACATCATGGAAAGAAGATGTCATATAACAGAATTAAGCCAAACAAAATATATTTTTCTAAAATGATGCCTCAAAGGATATTTGGCTACTGGTTAGCATTATTTAATAGTAATGTCAGCTGGGCCAAAACGATGGAAGAGCAAGTTTTGATTCCAGGGGTGCCGCTAGCAATTTTGGGCCCTATGAAAGAATATGAGGTTGGGCCCCCTACCGCACCAAACATACACAATATTGCCCAAAATATTGGGTCACCCCCTTCTAATGAACAGGTTTGACTACTTTAGTAATTTCCATGAGTACAAATCTTAATGTTTAAGCATATAATGATATTCTAGGGAATTGTGTGCTTCTAATTTTATAGCAACAGTTTGGACAGGACCCTTTTCTGTTCTAACATGACAATGCCTCTGTGTATAAGGCAAGGTTCAAAAAGAAATGATTGATTGAGTCAGTGTGGAAGAACTTGACTAGTCTGCAGAAAGTCAAGTCCTAATCCAAGCTGAACACCTCTGGTGTGACTTTAAATGCAGACCTTGAGCCAAAAACTCTTTAACAAACACACTGAAAAAAAAAAAAAATGACTCTTTGAATTTACTTTTTTTTTTTTTTTTTTAAGGTAAGTGGTTGCAATCAATTTATTTTAGCTACATTTAAATAAACAAAGTTAGTCAACTAAATTTGTTTATTTAAATGTAGCTAAAATAAATTGATTGCAATGACTTGTACATAGTAATGTCAGTACCAATGACTTGTACATACACTATATGGACAAACGTATTGGGACACCCCCTTCTTTAGAACAGAAAAAGGCACTTCCAAAACTGTGGCAACAAAGATGGAAACATAATTCATGTATTTAAAAACTGTATTTTCATCTCTGTTGCAACAGTTTTGGAAATATCTAAAATGCCTGTACTTATATGTACAAGTCACTAGTGTTTGGCATTGTCGTGTTAGAATAGAAAAGGGTCCTGTCCAAACTATTGGTGTAAAATTAAAAGCACACAATTCCCTAGAATATCATTATATGCTTAAACATTAACACAGGGGTGTCCAAACTACGGCCCGCGGGCCATCTGCGGCCCGCCATCACTCCTGTGGCGGCCCGCGAGGGATTTTTTCAAATGATACGAATCTGCAGAGGTAGGCAAACTACAGGCGTTTTCATCCAGCCCGTGAGGCAGCTGGTCCAAAATAGCTAATTTGATGCAATAACAGTAAAATCCAATAGATAGCGCTGTAGCCTGTAGTGCATATAACCTCTGATTTACACCGTAGCGCCGCTCAGACACGGCCACAGGAGCTGATCGCGGCCACTTTTGTTTACACCAGCCACGCCGCGGCACGTTTCAGAACCGGCTCTCAGCACTGCTTCGCTAAAGATAGGCGCCTAGTCTATTTTTGACGAACACCGCGTTCAAGCCGCACAGCAAATACAAAATAAAAAGTTAAAATATATACCCTACAAAACAGGCACAATTGTAAATAAGGTACTTGTTTTAAAAATGAAAGTGTTCATTTGTTTTGAAAAATGCCTTGTATTGGAACTGTTTTAAAAATGCTTACAATGCTCTGTAGACTTTCCAGTATCAGAACAAATGCCAGTGTTATCCTCCTGCTCACGGGTACTGTAATTTCGTGGGGAAAACATGGAAATAATTTGTCATTTTATCTTGCGAAGATATGCTTTCTTCTTCTGTTTTCCACATACATTTTTATTTGGGGGGGGGGGGGGGGGGGGGGGTCATCTGAAACGTGCTGCGATTTCCAAGGCGAAAGCAATCAAGTTCAAGCGCAAAGTGCGCACATTAGGACTGATAACGAACGAGAAAAGGCAAGTGAGTTTGTTTTGTGCATTTACTAGCAACCAGGCACTAGATTCAATTTTGCTTTAAATATTTAGGCTGGGAGTATATAATATATGTTTATAGTGAACGGCATTATAATTTGTGTTTGAAGGGAGTAGGGCATAGGGGTGCTCACTTCCGTTTGGAATTCGCCCAGAGTGTGAAATTGTAGATTTTCTATAGCAAAACTAAAATGTGTTTAAAAGTGCGACTGACCGAATCGTCCGGCTCGGTTTGCCCCCCTCGAACTCGAAGACATAATTTGACAGTTTACCATCTGATCTCACTCAGTGACTCTAGGCTACGTAGGACGGGACGAAAACCATGCAGTGAAAGGGGGGAGATCATTTCGCTGGAGATGCAGAAATAACCCGTAATTTTGTTTTATTCATAACTCTTTGGTAGATACATTTATAATTTGTATTACATTACTATTACTACTGTTACTACTAATAAAACAGATCTCTGGGAGCCCCAAAAGTGTGTGGGCCCTTAGAATCGTCCTAACTTACCCCCCTTAGCGCCGCCCCTGTTTGATTCCATAATTTTTTCCCCTTGAAATAGCATGTAACAATAAACCATTCATAATTAGATCAGAAACATGCAATAATAAAGTAAATCGGATCATTTTATGTTTCAACTGAGATTTTTCATTCATCTGACTTTTAATTATATTAGAAAATCTTGCTGGCTGACATAGAGCAATGGATGGACTGACAAGCCGCAAAGGAAGAGGGAAGATGGGGATAAAATGAGCCAAACGCATACCAGCAGACCCGGAAGTCTCCGACTCGGAGGAGAATTCGGCCTAATTATATTTTGCTGGGTGGCTGAGCAGACCAGGCCTAGTTAACACTGCACCAGTGAAGACCACAGCTACATTAACAAGAGCTGCCCTGCCTGGGACAAGTGATAATTATCATCACTAAGCCCTGAGAGAGTGACAAGGACTAGCTGCTCTCAGGGGCACGTCTCTAATGTGGTAGAGAGGACGAGCGCGAGCGCTAATTATCAGAGTGAGAGAGCTCCTATCGGCCCTGTTCCTGCAGCACGGAGAGAACACAGACACGATCGGCCGGCGTTTTATCAGAGCGCGCATGATACTCGGGAGGATTGCTTGGACACTTGTTGTAAAATTGAACACACTACAAAGCTCCAGTTTCTGGGAACCGCTGCCAGACTTTTTTTCAAGTGGTGATAAGAGGCTGATAAACATCCAGCAGCTCCTTACGGCACCATGAGAAATGACCATAAGCAAAAAACAAACAAACAAAACAAAAATAAATAAATAAATAAATAAATAAATAAATAAATAAATAAATAAATAAATAAAACCGGTACAAGATAATTTCCCACTATGCAGTATGTGTTTTAATATATTAGATAAAATATAAAATTCATGTTTCTTCATGAAAATTATTTTAGTTAGTGCCTTTTTTAGTGGAATGTCACAAATACACACACACACACACACACACACACACACACACACACACACACACACACACACAAAAGCTGTTCTGTGTGATTTCACACAGAAATTCACTAGTAAATTTCACAAATTACGAAGAATCGTCAAGTAACGCATTAAGTTAAACTTGAAATTCTGAAGTAGAAAATCTCCAAAAAATAGGTGTAAAAGTTTAAATCATTTTTACTGTTTTCTTTCTTTCTTTCTCTCTCTTTCTTTCTTTCTTTCTTTCTTTCTTTCTTTCTTTCTTTCTTTCTTTCTTTCTTTCTTTCTTTCATGCCCTGTGTATAATTTCTAAAATAAAAAGTAAAAAAAAAAAAAAAAAAAAAAAAACTGGCCATTTTTTAATGAAATATTACAAGTATTTTTTTTTTTATTCTTTATTATTTTTATTTTATTATTTTATTTTACTTTTTTTGGGGGGAGGGGGGGTGGTATTGTTTTAATAGGTAAGCACAAACATAAGCAAGTATTAGCAATGGATTTTTATTTGTTTATTTGATTTATATATTTATTTTTGTGGTATTATTTTATTAATTTCTTTGTCTAATTCCATCATGGTTAATCAAATTACGGATATCAACATTTTCAAAAGATAATACAAGTTAAAAGAAATACCAGAAAATATATGAATGAATGAATTAATGAATACATGAATGAATGAATGAATGAATGAATGAATGAATGAATGAATGAATGAATAAAAATAAATAAATTAAATATAAAAATATAAATAAAAAATAAATACATGCATTTAAAATAAAATGTAAAAAATGCAATTTAATGAAAAATAAATATGCCTCCTCATCTACAACTTTAAGTCTTTCTTTCCATTCTTCTCTTGCAGTTATATAAATACTTTGGTATAATTAATAAATTTTAAGTCTCTGAGCTTGACCAAAACATATTTACATACCATTCTTATTAAAATACTTCCTTAATTTACAACCCCAGCATATATATTTAAATTAATTAATTAAACTTATTTTAACATTGCTGAGACATATTGCATAACAGGATTGACTCTCTGTAGCTCATTCTGGTCTGGTTCTGTTCTAAGTGTTTCTAATTTCATCTATAGCTAATTTCATAAATACTAATCTCTCCTGCTTTCATCTGTCTTCCCTCCATTTCTCTTTCCTGCCATTAGTCTTCCATCAAACATCAGCAGGCCTTAAGTTACCCATCGGGGGAAGACGGGAGGTAATTACAGTAACCTAGCAATAAGCCCAAAGAGCAGCGACAGGATGAACAGATGGAGGACAGAGGAGAAGGATGAGAATTTAAGACTCTTTTAGCTGGTAATCATGGCACAGAGACTATACTCTGAAGGAAACTGTACAGTGTGGCATACACATTTTCCAGCATGCAGTACCTGGGAAAAAAATAAATAAATAAATAATAAAAAAAAAATCAATCAATCAATCAATAAAAAAAAATAAAATAAATAAATAAATAAATAAAAATGCAACACTAATATTTCCTTTAAAATACTCTCTCTTTTGTTAATTGCATGCAATCAATCATTTAAAAAATAATAATCATGACCTCAGAATATACTAACTAGCATGCATTGATGTGCTATAAGCATAACTACTGTACAATATGATGATGAATGATGCTTTGTGGTAATTTTCAGATTGAAGAGAGTCATCAACAATGGCCTGCAGATGTGATTAGAATGCTGAACTGCGACCGTGAGCGAAGTCTACGAGGGTGAATACGATTAGACGCCGCTTGTAATGAGCCTCTGAAAAGGTTAAAGAAATCAATCAACAACGCAACAAGACACACTAAATACTGTCAGCTACTCACAGCTATGTGGAATAACAACTATGTAACTCATTTTCCTTGGAATAACATTCATTTTCACAGTCTGTGAGTGCCGATGAAATGTATCACACAGCTAAACAAGTGAAGCAAGTTTAAACAACATCATTTTCCGATTTGGAATCACTCTTAGGAAGTTGGGAGGGGGAAAAATGGGATAAAACGGCATGGGAGTAAACACTCAGACTGTCTTATGTGTTTTCTTGAGTTGCTGGCACAATGACATGAAATGATAATTTCACAAAAAGTCTTAAAAGAAGCTATTTAAAGTTGCAAATAAGGTTCCAGCTGATTAGACATGCTTTTTGATTATTAAAACTTAATTAAAGCATTAAAATGAAATGCAGAATAACTAAAACAGAATAATTAGGGAGAAATAAAACAATAAATAAAGCAGAATAAATTTCATAGGGCCATAAAATGCCATTTTTGTTAAAATTTTAATATATTGTTGTTAAACTGTGGAAGTTTTATGATTTCAATTAATTAAACATAAATATTTGGATTAAAAAACAGAATTTGGGAAAAATAAATGTATATATTTATCAGCGATTAGAATATAATGAGAATAGCTGTTGAGAACTGAAACTAAAAGATTATTAAAAGGGTCTAATTGTGATTAAATTTTATATATTTTTTGTTTGTTTGTTTGCCTATTTTTGCATGTATCTTTATAAAATAAATTCTTAAAATAAATAAATAAAATTTTCTTGAAAACAAAATAATTTTATTTCCTTCTTTAAAGTAAAAAAAAAAAGGTCTGATTTTATTTTATTTTATTTTATCCAGACATGCTTTTGCTTATTTTTACATTTTGCCAATTGTTCAAAATAAATGTTTCATAATTGTAAAAATAAATAAATAAATAAATAAATAAATAAAACACAAAAACTGTTGTTTAAACCAAAAGATTACTAAAAGTGTCTCGGTTTGACTGTAGTTTATGTTTTTATTCAGGTTTTGGGGGAGAAACGTGACCCAGACGTGTTTTTGCATCTGTATACTGGAGTTTGTCTGTATGTATTTTTGTGTTTGTGTGTGTTTGAGTCTGTTTGTGAAACAAAGGCAGGAGGTTGCTCAACTTTGACTGCTGTTCCACAGGCAGCCATGTGCTATCTGTGATTCTCACTGTATGAATGTGCTTTTTTTTTCTGGGTAGCTGGTCAGCACCGGTGGGACTCCACTATTGATTTCCGCATAGCCTTGTGGGTCTGGATAAAGTGTGTGATACAAAACAGAAGCACAAACTGAGAAAGGGTCCTGTCACAACAAAGAAAGCACCGTTCCACATGAAACGAGGCCTGCGCTTCCTGTATGACAAGGTATGTGAGGATGTAAGTGCGCACAGACACACACTCCAGATTTATGTACAGACAAGAAGGATTTGTGTTTCAGGCTAGATGGAAGATTCTCTCCACTGACTCAGATAAAGAGGAAGAAAGAGAGTGAGGGAGAGAAATATGTCACACATAGCAAAACATGGATCCTCGAAGCAAGAAACAACTGTTATGTGTTAATGGTAGATAAGACACATGCTATCTACAAACCTACAATGTCATCTTGCTGTTATCAAAAGCTCACTAAACCAGTCAAGAACAGCTCCAGGGCACCCCAAAAGAAGAAGAAGAAAAAAAAAGATAAATAATAAATTAACAAACAAAAACAACAAAATAAATAAACAAACAAAAACAACAACAATAATAACTATTATTATTATTATTATTATTATTATAACAACGGAAACAAATAAAAATAAAAAATAAAAGTATTGCATTCCAAAACATACCAAGACATGGCTTTTTTGTCTGCTTGTTTGTTTGTTTTTATTTAGAAGTTTGTTTGTTTACATGTAAAAATTAATTCAACATTAAGTTGAAAATGTAAAATTAAGTATTCTCAAAATTCAATACTCGAAAATTTGTAAACAGCTTAAGGTAAGTCACTACAGTCACTACGTATATATATATATATATATATATATATATATATATATATATATATATATATATATATATATATACACAGTATATATATATATATATATATATATATATATATATATACAGTATATATATATACACACACATATATATATACACATATATCTTTGGAAAAATATATGTGATTTTGGCATAAAATGTACCAGGAAATGATTTTTTATTTATTTTTATTTATTTTTTTACGTTTACAAAAAATGTCATAACCAACATCAAGTCCAAAATTTTAATTTTTTTCATTTTAAAATACAAATTAAACTATACTACTTACCCAAGATTTACGAATAAATTTAAATATTTGAATATTGATGTATTTACAATATTGTTGCTTGAACAGCTTCATGGACAACTACATTTTTGCTTTGTGCCTATCAGCAACCGTTTACAATAGTAAAACATCTGTAAAGCGAGGCAGTGTTTCCCCTGCCATTATATTACATTTCAGCAACTATTTTATTATATCTTCTCAAGCGACAATGCTATAAAAATGAAACTTGGATATATTTTAGAGTAGTCAATGTGTAACATGTATAGCAGTGTAGATTTACTGTCCTCTGAAAATAACTCAACACACAGCTATTATTTTCAAAACAGCTGGCAACAAAAGTGAGTACACCCTAAGTGATAACAGCTATACATCGTTTAACCATGCAAAGCCACATGTCCCATTCATCATGTTCATGTTTTTGTCTGCTTGACAGGACTATACAAATTTGTATATCTTGTATTAGAGCAGTTAAAATTTGGTGCTTTGAGTACAATTCTCTCATACTGACCACAGGATGTTCAACACGGCACCTCATGGCAAAGAACTCTCTGAGGATTTGAGAATTAGAATTGTTGCTCTCCACAAAGATGGCTTAGACTATAAGAAGATCAGTAACACCCTGAAACTGAGTTACAGTACAGTGGCCAGTATGACACAGAGGTTTTCCAAGACGGGTTCCACTCAGAACAGGCCTCGCAAGGGTCGATCAAAGAAGTTGAGTCATCGTGGTGTGCGTCAGGTGCAGAACCTGGCTTCAAAAAACAGACGCATGAGTTCTGTCAGCATTGCTTTAGAGGTTGCAGAAGTGAAAGGTCAGCTTGTCAGTGCTCAGACCATACGCCACACACTGCAACAAGTCGGTTTGCATGGCCGTCATCCCAGAAGGAAGCCTCTTCTGAAGCTGCCTCACAAGAAAGCCTGCAAACAGTTTGCTGAAGACAACCTGTCCAAGAGCATAAATTACTGGAACCATGTCCTGTGGTCTGATGAGACTAAGATAAACTTGTTTGGCTCAGATGGTGTCCAGCATGTGTGGTGATGCCCTGGTGAGGAGTATCAGAAAACTGTCTTGCCTACAGTCAAGCATGGTGGTGGTAGCATCATGGTCTGGGGCTGCATGAGTGCTGCTGGTACTGGGGAGCTGTGGTTCATTGAGGGAAACATGGATGCCAACATGCACTGTGACATTCTGAAGCAGAACATGATGCCCTCCCTTCAGAAACTGGGTTTTCCAACATGATGATAACCCCAAACACACGGCCAAGATGACAACTGCCTTGCTGATGAAGCTGAAGGTGAAGGTGATGGAGTGGCCAAGTATGTCTCCAGACCTGAACCCTATTAACCACATGTGGGGCATCCTCAAGCGGAAAGTGGAGAAGCGTCATGTGTCTAACATCCAGCAGCTCCGTGATGTCATTATGGAGGAGTGGAAGAGGATCCCAGCAACAACCTGTGCAGCTCTGGTCAATTCCAAGCACAGGAGGATTAAGGCAGTGCTAGATAACAGTGGTGCTCACAAAAAATATTGACACTTTGGACACAGTTTTGAAATGTTCACTTAGGGTGTACTCACTTTTGTTGCCAGCTATTTTGACAATAATGGCTGTGTGTTGAGTTATTTTCAGAGGACAGTAAATCTACACTGCTATACATGTTGCACATTGACTACTCTAAAATATATCCAAGTTTAATTTTTATAGCTTGTTATAATATAGTTGTTATAGTTATAATAAAATAGTCGCTGAAATGTGAGGGGTGTACTCAGTTTTGTGAGATACTTTATGTAATAGTCTACTACTCAAATTATTAAAACCTTATTTTTAAGGGATAATCATACAATATTTCTTCAATGTTTTTAATTGTAATATTAAATCTCCTTTATTTTCCAAAAAATAAAATTTGTTTAATTTTCATTAATTAAAAGATAAATTGAATGTTTTATGCCTTAAAAATTGCAATACACAACACAGAATTTCTGGTTTTGGTAACAATAAAACATAAGGTTGGAAAAAATAAAACATTTCATAGGGCCCTAAACATGTCATTTTTGTTCAACTTTTAATTAATTGATGTTAAATTGTTTAAGTTTCATGATTTTAATTAGCTAGACATGTTTTTTGATTGATAAAATTTAATTTAACCATTAAAAAGGAGTCCAGAAAAATTCAGAATCGGCCCGAGAGACACCAAATGTTCAATCAAGCAGGCCAACTGTGTTATCAGACTCAAACTGGCCTCACTGGGGGCAGCGCTGCAGGATGTTTGGCGTAATTGGACTCCACTGGGATCAGCATCACCGCATCCATCACTAGAGCTGCCTGATTGGCTGATCAACATGTAAATCTGACTCTGGGTGACTTCATGGACTTAATCATTTGCTTTGACCCTGGAGCACAAACAGGTTCGAACGAGTGCATATTTACATGACATTATGACAGTCTATCACAGACAAGTCCAGATATGGACTCAACTTCTATTGCCTGGAACACAAGTGGAAAAGTAATCTGGTTGCTTCTACATACTGGAATAATTAGGAAACCATTACACTGCTTATCATAGTACAACAAATAACTAACGATAATGTTAAAACAACAACAACAAAAATTTAAATTAAGTCAGCAAACAGCAAAACAATAATCCTATAACAGTAAATGCATCATTTATTCATGCTGCAATGCATGCTGGGAACTCACAAAGCCTTAAAATTTCAACAATATGAAATTCTTTTTTCCAGACAACTGTGTTTGACTAGTTGGAACAATATTTGGGGTAAATTTGTTGGTCTGACAAGGGGTTTTATGTAGTTTCAAGAAAATAGCATTTTATTTTAGTATTTGAGACTCAAAGGGTTTTGTAAACTGGAAAATGTGCAGTTGCATTATTTACAGTGTTGTTTGCTATTGCTACAAATATACCCGTGCTACTTATGACTGGTTTTGTGGTCCAGAGTCACATATAATAGAGACACAAAGTACCTTTTCCAATTTATCATTATTAATGTAACAATTTAACGTAACTGAACATTTTATTTAAAAGAATATCAGATACAAATGCTCTGAAATGTTGCAATTCATTCTTGCCCACTTAATATCTAATAAATTTTTACCACTTTATGAGCACATTTGACTGAAAATCATGCTGTTCACTGAAATTTCCTGCTCATATGGGACAAAGCTTGAAGAACTACACAACAGGCTACTTTTTAATACATCAAAATGTATTAAAAAGTGTATTAAAATGTATTAAAATACCCAGCATGCAGCATGATTTTTTTTGCTACTTTTATGCACTACCAAAGAGCCTTATGCAGCAGATGTTTTAGTATTGTATAATTCAGTCCAAAATTGCTCTATATAAATAAACTCAAGTCCACTTTTGTTCTTTTTTTTTTTGTTTGTTTCCCTAACCTGTGGTCATCTGAGCAAGAGACCCCATATGAAAACATGCTCCCATTTCTCAATTCAGCTCATGCAAATTCAATTGAGCCACACTGAGGTAGATAATTAAGCAGTTTTAATTGTGTTTGCAGATGGCTCTTCTTGGAGGAGCTGTGCAATTGAGAAACTGACGAAGTAGACCTTTCAATGTCACATTGTGAAAATCTCCTGTCATCTGGCAGAATGACACTGTGCACATGCAGAAAATTAATGAAAGTATGAATTTGCATTAACCTTGCAACTTGCTAAATAATAAACCTTACAAAACTAAATTAAAAAATAAATAAATAAAAATTAAAAAGGGGAAAAAATTGTGTTGAAACGGCAAAAATATATTTTCTTCTTTCTTTTATTTTTCTTTTTTTTAAGTATGCATGACTAAAGGATATATAGTGCCTTACGAAGGTATTTATACCCCTTAATTTTTGTCACATTTTGTTATGTTGCTGCCTTATGTTAAACTGCTTTAAATTTCTTTTTTTTCCACATCAGTCTACACTCCATACACCGTAATTGTAAAGCAAAAAAAAAAAAAAAGTTTTTTAACATCTTTGCAAATTTATTAAAAATAAAAAAGTAAAATGATTCCATTGCAGTATTCATACCCTTATGTGGAACAGTTGAAATTTAGCTCAGGAGCATTCATATTGCTTGTAGATGTTACCACACTTCAAGTGAAGTTAACTTGTGGTAAATTCAATTGAATGGGTATGATTTGGAAAGGTACACACGTCTTAATAAAAAGTCTAATAGCTGATAATGCATATCAGAGCAAAAAAACAAGCACTGAGGTCAAAAGAACTGCCTATAGAGCTCAGAAACAGGTTTGCGTCAAGCTACACATCTGTGGAAGTGTTCAGAAAAAAAATTCTGGGTTCACAGAAGCATGTAGTCTCTGTTACACTTAATGGAAGAAGTTTGAAACAACCAGGGCTCTTCCTAGAGCTGGACTCCTGGCCAAACTGAGCAGCTGATAGAGAAGGGCTTTGGTTAGACTGGTGACCAAGAACCTGATGGTCACTCTAGTTGAGCTCCATGATCATGTGTGGAGATAGGAGAAACCTACAGAAGGACAAACATCACTGCAACACTTCCCCAATCTGGGCTTTATGCCGGTGTGGAAAGACTCAATCCTCTCTTCAGTGTAGACACATGAAAACACACTTAGAATTTGCAAAAAAGCACCTAAAGGACCTTCAGACTGTGAGAAACAAGATTCTCTGGTCTGATGAACCTCAATTCCAAGCATCATGTTTGAAGGGAACCAGCTCTGCTCATCACCTGCAGAGTACCATCACAAAAGTAAAGTGTGCTGGTAGCAGCCTCATGCTGTGGGGCTGTTTTTCAGCGGCAGGGACTGAGGGACTGAGTAGAAGAAAAGCTCACTGCACCAAAATATAGAGATAGCCTTCATGAAAACCCAGTCCAGAGCATTCAGAACCTCAGACTGGGCAGAAGGTTCACCTTCCAACAGGACAATGACCCTAAACACACAGCAAGAGTGGCTTATAGACAACTCTGTGAATGTCCTTGAGTGGCCCAGACACAGCCTGGGATTGAACCCAATCAAATATTTCTGGAGAAACCTGAAAATGTTCATCTGCCCCCATCCAACCTGACAGAGCTTGAGAGGTGAAGAGGTGAGGAGAAGAATGACAGATAACTGCCAAATGCTGATGTGCAAAGCTTGTCGCATCAAACAAAAAAAGACTTGAGACTGTAAAGGTTCTTCAGCTAAATATTTAGTTAAGGGTATGAATACTTATGCAATGTACTTATTTCAGTTTTTATTTTTAATATTTTTACGAAGTTGTGACGGTTCAGTTTTTGCTTTGTCAGTATGGTGTATGGAGTGTAGATTGATGTGGGGGAAAAAAAAAGTAATTTAAAGCAGTTAAAAATAAGGCAGCAACATAACAAAAAAAAAAAAAAAAAAAATTGAGCGTGCAGAAGCGGTGTTTGTTACTCATCACATTCTCCTGAACTCAAGACTGAGACTATTTGCAAGAAAAGTCGAGAAATTGACTGACAAATTTAAGAGGATTAGTGACTTTATGCCTTGATGACACACAATCATTTTCAAACTGAAAGCTCCAGCATAAGCAGTGAAATACATACTGTAAACAATTATTTAATAAGTTAAAGCAGTTACACATGCTATTGTCAGTAGTTCAACGAGTCAGAAGAAAGAACTGCAAAAATAATCACCCTCAGCGCAACGAAATTAAAGCATTTCATCTTGCATTCATAAAGCTATAATAGACTTTTAGGTATTAACAAGGGAAACACTCATAAATGTACAACACCAGCAGCTGGCATTTACCCGAGAGGAAATTTTTATTGCGTAAAGGTTGCTCTGTCATAGCCAGAGAGTCTTTTTCAACCTCTCTGTTATGATTCATTGAAGTAGCAACTTTCCCTCAGATGTTTCTTCTAAACTTCCTTAGGAGAAACAAAAAGAGACAACAGTACAGTTCATGTGGATTGCATAGATAATTCAGACTTGTATGAATTTAATGAAAAATGTCTGAGTTCTTATTGAGATTTTGAATTTTGGTAAAAAAAATCTTGAACACCATTTGAGAAATTGAGATCTCTAACGATGATACAGAAGAAACGTGAGATTATAGGGTCTTTTGTTCTGGAGAAAAATCAGAAAAGCATGAATTGTGGGTAATACTGTAGATATGAGTCACATATCATACCTCAAAATAGAAATACAATGTAATGAAATCCGTTGAGCTTTTATAGGTGAGTGAACATCCAGAGCTAAATGACTAGCAAATTAATCAACTTACATTAATTTATACTGCACTTTATACCATACAGATTAATTGCTTCAAAGCAGCTTCACAGTCATAAACAAGAAAATAACATCAATATTAATGTTTCAAAGTTCTTCAGTTATGAAACTAATTAAATATCAGCTGTAAAACAGCTGTGAAAAGACATTAGTGTCATTATTCAGCTCAATTTAGATCAATGTTGATTTAATTTAATTAAAACCTGTGTGAATGTTGCAAAGTTCAATATGAGCTCAGTTCAACTAAAGCAGCTCTACAGAAAACAATAGTGTTATTTTTCACCTCAATTCAGTTTTGATTTAGTTTAGGTCAATATTACTCCAAAATTCATCCAATTATAAAAGAAGCTCAATTCAGCAATAAGCAGCTCTAGAAAAGACAGTACAAAAGAATCGGTACAATGTTGATTCAGTTCAGTTCAATGACTGCGTTGATGTTGCAGAGTTTATCCATTATGAAACAAATTTGATTGAGACATAAAGCAACTCTTCAGAAGACAATAGTGTCATTATCCAGCCCATTTTAGTTCAAGTTTTTTTCTCATTCAGTACTGTCAGTGCAGTCATATTGATATTACTGAATAAGTAATACATTTAACCAAATTAGTAACTGGGTTAATGAGGACTGTTGAACTGGGTGAGAAAAAAGGGTAGGCTTACAGAAAAAATGAAGTGACAAATATATGCAGTCAGACAAATGTAAATGGATGTCCAAGGAATGAATAGACTAATAAAACATGAAACAGGAAGCATGTGCCACTGGTGAAATGGCTTTGTGCAAAACGACTCTGCTCTGAAATTCCTGTCAGTTAGCAGAGAAAAGGATGCATTTAGAATGATGCTTTAAATCCGTCCATGCACATCTCACTGTAACAATAGCAGGACAGATTGCATGCTGAGATAAGATTACACAGACATCTGAAATACACACACACGCACACACATACAGGCTATTTTAGACTATAGTAGGCAACATTGTGTCTATAATAAAAATAAAAATAAATACAGGCATAATTATGATTTCCAAAGTATCTAGATACATATATTTATTTGTTTATTCATTGTTTATTCAAGAATGAGAATTGCAAAAAGCCCTCAAAAGTACAAAAGTATACTTTAATTATCATAAAAACAGTAATTTATCTTAAAAACAGTAACTTAATTATCATAAAAACAGTAACAATGCAAAAAAAAAAAAAAAAAAAAAAAAAAAAAAACCTTCCTACCAGAAAATGGGCTTTCAGACCTACATAAATAGCATTACATGTCATAACAAAATGATGTAACATTGGGAAGAAGAAGAAAAGAAAAAGAAGAAGAAAAAAAACATCTTACTGGCATAATTTTCTTGTGTACAAAATATATTTTCTTCTTTTCTTCCTCTTTTGGGGTAAAAATAACATGTTCAGTAAAACATGATGTCAGTGGTATTGACATCAAAACTACAGCATGAGCTCAATAACAAATTATTCTATAACTATTCATCATTATATGCTTTGATATAAAGACTGCTGACCACCCTGATAAACAGTGTGAATTATAACATTTCAAGTCTTAGTGATACACTAGTAGTAAAGAAAATTGTAAAATTACACATAGAAATTATTTGAGAAAAAAAAAAAAAAAAACACCTTTAAAGTACAAAGCAGTTCATGATCATTTTACAGTTCACCTTCATCTGACTGCTACATTTTGCCCTTCTCTTATACTAGCAGGATAATTAAACTCACTCATGACAATAACACGTCATTATAACTCCCTGGTGATCTTATATAAAGCTGGCGTGTGATCTGTGTGTAAGAGCTCATATGTGTGTGAATCTAAATGCCACACTGCCCACCCGGCGTGTCACATGGAGCAGCGGTGACATGATAGGCAGGTGTGACATTTACCCTTATAATTTCATCCTCCCCTCTCCCATCCATCTATGTCCATGTCTCACACACACACACACACACCTCTGCTCACGGCTGAAGCTCTGCTCTCTGTGTCTATGCCTCCATGTCTATACAACTCCACACTACTGCTTTTTAACATCAAATAATCACCATATTATCTGCCATGGCTCTTTAAATGATCTATCTATCTATCTATCTATCTATCTATCTATCTATCTATCTATCTATCTGTGTTTTCATATGTGTCACAAAAGCAATGTCCCAATTTTGGTGACCGCACCAAATGACATGTATAAAATTGATTTTATATTATACATGAAGCACACTAAATGCAAAATAGCTTTTCTTGAAAATAAAATGTCTAAATATGGTTGAAACAATGTTCCATTGTCATTCAGTCTAACTCATATATATTTATGAAAAAATTAAACACTTATTCTGACTGTGCTTATTAAAATTATTACTACCTAAAATAATAGTAATAATAATAATAATAATAATAATAATAATAATAATAATAATAATAATGTTTTATTTATATAGGGCCTTTCCAGAGCTCAAGGACACTTTACAATAAACATTGTATGTTATGTAATGTAATGATCAATAAGTGATCATTCTAAACTATATTGATAATGGGTAAACCCTATTGATCTGAAGGATAGTGGCAAAGAATTAAAATTACAGTTAAGCCTTGGTTCTTTAATGTGTCGTGGATGATCGCTGTAGCACAGGGGTAGGCAATATATAATATATAAACTTAACATATTTTTCTTAAATATATACATGCATGTGTGTGTATTTATATATACATAATAAATATACACAGTACATACACAAACTATGTAAACAATAACTTTTATTTTGGATGCAATTAATCGTTTGACAGCATATATATAGTTATTTTATTTTATTTTGAAAATATTATAAATATTTATAAGTTAACACTGAACCATCAGCACTCTCGCATGATGGTGGTAAGTTTAATGTGCAAACACCACTCACATTTTCGGCAGTCTTACTTAATTTTGTGCTTTAAAACATGGGGGTGGATTGTTGATGCCGTTGGCCTGTTTTGCTGTTAGCAGTCCAGAGGCTGTTGTTAAGATCTATGGCATAATGAATTCCACCAGGTGTCAGCTACTTTAATATTTCAGCCCAAAACCTGACTGTCTTGCCAAGAAGGTAAAGGCCAAGATAGTGACATTCATCTATACATAGTTGTCAACACAGAAGTACAAAATCAATGTCAAAGTCAACTGACTGAAGAAAGTTGCACTGAATAGAGCTGGAAAACAAGCCACAGACTATCAATAAACAATCAGTGACTGTGTTGACATACATAAAAATATTCAGATGTCAAAATGTTAATCTGAATGCAACTTGAATGTTGACACCAAGTTTGTTTTAAATTAAATAATAAATAAATAAATAAACAAACAAACAAATAAATAAATAAATAAATAAATAAATGTTGTTGTTTTTTATTATTTTAAATATAGAACATTTTTATGAATGTTTATAAAATACATTTTATAATATTAATTGCTATAATTACCATAAATTTTATCTATATATAAAGTTTATAAATGTATTATTTATTATTAGATTTATTTTAGTTTTTGCTTATTACCATGCATACATAAATATTCCAATAGCTGTGGAGTATAAATATTTAAAAGTATAAAAATTCACTCATCCTCACATCAGTCTATCTATCCATCTATCTATCCATCCATCTATCTCTTTCATAAAAGGAAAAGTTTAAAGCAGATCTTTACAATACTATAACATTCCCTAGTAACCACATCTGTGATGCTCAGAATATGGATCTTAATCGAAATGCATGTCAACATCGGTCAATTGCTCTCTAAATATCCAGAAATGAATTAGTTGTAAAATAGCTTCAAGCAATATGAACACGAAGCCAGTGTGGGTGGCCTGCTGATCCGTTTCAGCTATTGTTGATTGTTTCATAGTTTTATTTGGCACTCTGTTGACAGAGTTTTGGAAGCTTTGAATGCGATGAACAAAGCAGCAGCAGTGCAGCAATTTGAGTGAACGGCACCAAACACAAAGCGAGACAGATCCAGAGAGAAACATTTTGGAAAATGAGAATTCTGCTCGTATGACTTTTAGGGACTCGTCTGCACCCGGAGGAAATGGTGAGGGGCTTTAAAAATCCAGGGCGTCACTCTCAATTCCACTCAATTCCTTCCGAATGCGCGCTGCTTCTGTAATTTCGCATGATTTATTTACTTTTTGCCAGCGGGTGAGGCAGAATGCTCAAAGATTAATCCAGAATCCCTGCTTTTTTCAGACAGACACCAGCATCTAATGCTTCATTGCGTTATAAAGACTCATTTAAAGAGATTTGATATTTTTAGTTTGATATTTTTAGTTGACGTTTTAACGTAATTTCCCAAAGAAAAAGTTTCTGTTGTCTGAGTCGTCACATTTAACCCTTTGAGGTTCAAGTATAGAATTTTTTTCAAGTTCAGATATTCTGTTTGAACAACATTTAACTTCTAATGCTCATTTTAAACCTTAATCTTCATTCTGAACCTCATTCAACCCCAAAAGTGAACACAGACCCTTGAGAAAACAGCAGATATTTGAGTGTAACAGGACGTGCTTCTTAAGAGGACACACGACGTGGAAATTCAAGGAAATGGATTTTAATAACAAAGAGCAAGATCGAAACAACGTTTCCAAACAATAATACATTAAGACAGGACATCAAACTAACGAAACAAGGGACTATAAGTACTAAACTAAATGAGGACTAATGAGGTAATCAAATGATGAGGAGTGATTAATCAAAAACCATGGCAATAAATAAGGAACAGAAACAGAAGGCAGGAACACAGGGGAAAAAAAAAACAAAACGGGCCATAAACGTAACATTACTCCTCTCTCCCTGGCGAGAGAGCTGGCGAGACGTGGCGTGCCTCAGAGAAAACTGGACGACGAGACTGAAACTTCTCCTTAATTTCTACCACTTCAGAATTGGAACCGTTTAAATAAGGAATCCAAATATCTACCAACCTGCAATATGTCTCTAAAAATATCTGCAATTTCAGTGTTTTGTCTGTTGGTTTGACGTATTTTCTCTTTCGTGCTTCACTAAAAAAAATTTTCCACTAAAATTGCTGGACCCCAGTCACACCCTTCCATAAAACACAAAAAATGTGCATCAGTCTGGCAATGAAAATTCAATGCAGCAAATAAATAGCTAAAATAATAATATAAACATATTTCTCGTTCATATCTCAATTTCTGAAAATGCCATTTTTGAGCCTGTATGTAAAACTGATTTTATTTATTTATTTATTTATTTTTTTACAATTTTCAATTACAGATAAAACAAGTAAGAAGTAAGATGTAAATTTGAGCCCGCTCCCAAATAAATAAATAAATAAATACGTTTGAGAAATTGACTCAGGAAGGTAACTTCATCTAGCTGCAAAAAAAGAAACAAAAAGAAAAAAGAAAAGCAGACCATATCTCAACAAAATAATTAATATAACAATCTAATATAGCAGCAGTTTGTTGTGACTGAAAGCCTATCCATACTTTTGAACATAATGATGAATCATATGAAAATAATCAAATTAAACAATGTCCAAATTCCACATAAACCACAACAAATAAATATTATATTATATTATATTATATTATATTATATTTTATTATATTATATTATATTATTTAGTGCTGTCAAACGATTAATCACATCCAAAATAAAAGTTTTTGTTTGCATAATATATGTGTGTGTTCTGTGTATATTTATGTATATATAAACACACACACACAGCATATATTTTAAAAATATTTAATGTATTTACATGTCTATATTTATATTCAAATAAATTATATTATAAATAAATATATTTAATATATAAAAATACGTTTTTTCTGAAAAATATACATGTATGTGTGTGTATTTATATATACATAAATATACACAGTAAACACACATATATCATGTAAACAAAAAACTTTTATTTTGGATGCAATTAATCGTTTGACAGCACTAATTATATTATATTACATTATATTATTGTAACCAAAATCAAAATGCTATCAAAGAAATTGGTTGCCAACCATGTTTTGTTTACTTCACACTGTGTTAAAACCAAGCATGTTTCTTCTCATCTTGTGATGAGCATTATCAGAGGCCACCGTTGTTGTTTACTAAGTGATTGCTATGTATAGTGGAGCACAGAAAAAACGACAGGCAAATCAATTAGCAAAAAGTGCAAATGGCTTCCTTCGCCTCTCACATGCAAGCTAGCTAATCCATTTAGATGATGAATCCATTGTTTACACTGCTCAAAGACATCTCGGCTGGATTAAAAAAAACATAAAAACGAATCTAATTAACCTTTTACAGTGTTTCCAAATCAGAACCCATTCACCACATTCTTCTTTCTCTCCTCCTCCTCCTTCCATGTCCCTCTTTGTCTCTGTCCCCGGGCTCCAATGTATACGCATATTGCCTTCAGACTGCCTATTCTCTCTTACGCACCATTTGAAATGAGCTCTTCAAAGTTGCAGCCTAATCTATTCTTTATTAGCTTCCTTAAAGTAATTACTCCTCCAGGGCCGAGCCGCCACACTAAAAAGGAAATGAAGGAGAATTCGGAGCACCGGGATCTTTTCCTGTGTGTTCTGCGACTCTATCGCTCTGTTCTTTGACACGGCTGATTTGAAAGCGCTGTTTATTACGCCGGCTCTGACATCACACTTTTTGGTTCACGTCTAGGTGCCGACTTAGTCTAAGAAGATTTTGCCCTCGTCAGATTTCATCGGGCAACTTCAGGTTTTTATTTTCTTCAGATTGTCTTCCCTTTGTTTGCTTTTCTGAGCTGTTAATGTTGGCTTATTTGAAAGCACAATTTCAGTTGAGTTGTTCTCGACCTCTTCTCTCCTGTGAGATTTCTGAATCCTCAGAGCTATGATTACTGCATTATATAGACCCAGCCTGTTATTATTTCTCCTCGGAATGATTGTGGTTTTTACATTTTCTGAAAATGCAAGTGTATTTTGAACAAGGGGTCAAAGTTCACCTGCTTAGCATGACCCACTTAGCTTTGCTAGTTGATAACTACATCATCTGGACCAAAAAAGCATGTTTCTCCATTGATGGACATTCAAAACTTAGATGTTTTACCAGTTTTTGGGAGCATGAAATGGACTTGCACTCTTTAGCATCACATTACTGAACATCCAGTGCACGCACTTTTGATGTCATTAGTCAATCGGTACTGTCATGATGTCATTTCCTGCGGCTCTAAATTGATTAATCACTTGACATTTACAGCTCAAATGATGGGCTCAAAATAACCTGGATGCAGAAAGCAGAATTACATATTAGAAGAAAAATGAGGTCTGTGGCTAGTGTTCACATTTTATTACTGCATAAATTACAGACAGTCATAGCTCAAACATAATTTCACAGTTTTAAATGAAGTTTGTAGCTGAAAAATGTATATTGCTAAAAACATATGTGCTACATATTGTAAATATCAAAATATTTTAAATCTGACAACCTTTGTAGTCCTTATTGGTAGTCCTTATTGGCCTAAAAAAAAAAAAAAAAAAAAAAAAATATATATATATATATATATATATATATATATATATATAATAAATATACACAGTACACACACATATATTATATAAACAAAAACTTTTATTTCGGATGCGATTTGACAGCACTAATATATATATATATATATATATATATATATATATATATATATATATATATGAATACACACACATATATTTCAGAAAAATATGTTTTGTTTATATATTAATTATAATTATATATAATATAAATTATATGAATATAAATATATACATGTAAATACATGTAAATATATAAAATATATACTGTATGTGTGTGTATTTACACATACATAATAAATATATACAATAAACAGACATATATTATATAAACAAAAACTTTTATTTTGGATGTGATTAATCGCGATAGACATTCGTTTACATTGTATTTACACTCAAAAGTTTGAAACAAATTGTAATTTTAATCAGCACAGTTGCATTAAATTGAACAAAAGTCACAGTAAAAACATTTATAATGTTTCAAATGTCAAAAAATGCTATTCTTTTGAAAGCAGCGCATATGTTTTCAACATTGATAATCAGAAATGTTTCTTGAGCATCAAATCAGCATATTAGAATGATTTCTGAAGGATCATGTGACACTGAAGACTGGAGTGATGATGCTGAAAATTCAGCTTTTGCATCACAGGAACAACAGTGTAGATGCATAAATATCTTTACAATTTAAATTGTGCCAGGACGTCTATATCATCAAGTAAACATTATGAATACCTGCAGAGACAAATGATATCTTGCTGATTTAGTAATAACCTCAGCAAACAACACCAAATAAAATCACTGGGAAAAAAAGACAAACAGACTAAATGATAAAGACTAAACACCATTAACTCTCAATCATTTCAAACTGAAAGCTTATTTTGCATATACTTTTAGGAATAACAGAGTCATCTCTAAACCAGATCAAGGACAAAGGTGCAGATCTACTGGCCCTAAAAAAAACATTTCAGCACAGATATATTTCAGTGCTCGTGTTTGTGAGAGTCTGATGCCTTTAGTTTGACTCTGTTGACTTACTTTCACCGCTCCAAATAAGAGACAGGCACCATGACAATAGCATTTCGTTATGAAGCTTCCATCACATAACTCTTGAACCCCAGAGAAACGGTGCTCCACTTTAGACGACGCTTGACCTGAACCTGAGTGGAACTAATCGCTGCTGAAAAAAATTAACCGCTAGGCAGTTTATTAACAGAAACAAATGGATAAAAAAGTTCTATTCATAGATAGGGATGAAAATGAAGAGACGGAAGTTCAAGGAAAGACTTATCTGAAAGTGAAATGAGAAGGAACTTTAAGTATGCATGGTTTAGAATAGAAATATTCAAGGTTATTTACAGGCTGCATGAGTGGATTTTGATTTAGCACATGCGACACAAGTCAGTCAGGTTTTGAACAACCTGATGGTGAGTAAATGACAACAGAAGTTTCATTTTTGAGTGCTTAAACAAAAAAAACAAAAAAAAAAAAAACAATCTTCACATTTCTATGAAAATAACCTAAAATAAAAGAAAAAAAATTCTTTCATGAAGTCTCTGGTGAACACAGGTAAAACATGATATCTTTGCAACATCACAATCGATAAGAGCATTCATCAATCTGTGTGAGGCGATGCGAGTGCACAGTTCCTTTCGCTGCACTTTCATCTAGTGCACACTTGACAGAGAGCAGCAGTATTGACTGCTTCACATGAGGTAAATCTTAGCAGCAACAGCTCACAGCTTTTAGCCAAACAAAACACATGATTGATGGACACTGCTGGTAATGAGGTTAACAAAGAAAGTTACAGCTGAAACATTGCCAACTGCATAGATAAAGGGAATTAGAAAAGAAAGACAAAACAGCATCAGCGTGCACCGCATGAAGTGTGAGGTCTGTTCCAAAACAAAACGAGCTCCCTCGCTGTCTGCTGCCTATATACTCTAGGAAGCTAAAGCGGAAATGGAATCTCATAAGAAACTGATTTGAAACGCTCATCATGGGTACAAACTTTCACTCAAGACTCAGCTAACACTCACACTTCCAGCAGTGTATAATGTATAATAAAGCATGTCAATAACCTGGTTCAAAACTAGCTTATGAAAACACAGCTAGCTTCTGAATATCTGGCCATGGCATATAGCTGGTAAAAAATGCATGCTAATGACCACCTCATGGTGGTTTATCCATGCTCTCCAGGAAGTAAAATGATTTTTAATATAATTTCCAAAATGTCAAACTCCATATATTTTTTGTAAGAAAATCTTTGCTGCTTTGATAAAGTAATGGCCTGTATATATAAATATTTGTCATTAATAATAATAATAATAATAATAATAATAATAATAATGTTAAATTTAATACAATAATCACAGTTCATTATACTAATGTAATTATAAATATGTAACATATTTATAATAAAAAAACTTTTATATATAATATATTTGTAATGAATACATATGACAATTATTTATATTTAATTATAAAATAAAAATAATGATAAATTTATTAATGATGTTGAAATCTATATTCATTGTATTTATGCATGAAATAAGCCAAGATATTTATATTATTCTAACTTTTTTATGTTATTTTTTATTTATTTAATTATTTTTTTTTTTTACATATTTTGCACTGTATGATTTCTATATCATTTTCCATATCAGGCATTACAGGGTTAAGAAACAGCATTTCCTATTCATAATTTTCATTACTGATAAATAACTAAATTTGTAAAATCCATGTTGCCTTTGCTGGATGAATTTGGATTAGAATTCCAGCAAACTGCTCTTACTGTTTCTTACTATTTATATATATTATGAAAAACTTTATATGACCTTGTTGCACATTATTCTGGCATTGGCTTTTTTATTTTTTTTCATTATTATTATTATTATTTTTTTTTTTGGCAAAGGATGCAGTGCTGCCTTCGGTTTTGGCTGAAATGAGGCAACTTAAAAACAACATAATTTAGCTGCTGCTTGCAACAGCCTTCACGTACGGAGCAAACCTACGATGCCTCAGCTAGGTGTTGGAACAGAGCTGATGAATCACAAGTCAGTCACACTATCAGGAGAGTTTTCGGTCATGGAGAGAAAGCCCTGAAGAACAGTGTTGATATTACATTACACGGGTCAAGGAGGAGGAGGCCAAAAAATGAGCAGCGAGCTCCAGCTCTGCTCTCCAGTCTAATTAACTGCAGAACACTTGTCATATCCTGATCCAGAACTTGACTGAAATCCAGTTATTACCACGTTCGGCGATGGTCCGTTGTGTAAAGTACTTGAATAAATGTAACTAATTACTGTACTTAAGTATCTTTTCAGGTACTTTGTAGTTGTAATGAGTATCAAAGATATTAGCAACTTTTGCTCTCTACTTCACTACATTTTTGAATGAGTATCTGTACTCTTTACTCCACTACATTTGAAATGAGTGTTGCAATTACACATTACATTTTGCATGGCACCTAGCTTTTCTGCAGCAGTTTATTTATGCTACAAAAGATGTGATATTGCCAACTACAGGGCACTGAAAGTACTATATCTTGTGCATTTTGCCCTTATTCACCCAAACTTGTCAACAAACCTACTTAAGTGAATGTGTCAGTAGTTCTTAGTCAGTAGTTGTGAATCACAGGTGTTTTATAAATGAGATGAGACACAACTGCAGCTGCCAATGAGGCCGAAACCATCACATCCAGTGCAAGAAGACTTTGACTTTTTAATTTTACTTAACATTATTTTATTTATCCGTTACACTGAAGAGACCTTTTTGAAGGATATTTTTTTTTTGTTTTTGTTTTTGCAATTTTGAGGTGTTCAGTTTTATTTTGGTTTCAGAAAATAAGTGTGATTGCTCTCCTCACAAATCAGCTCTTTCTTGTTTTTGTTGCATTTTCTGTGCCTTGTCTTGGAATTTTATGTCACTTCCTGTCTCCCGTGGTGCTTGTAGTCAGTTTGCATCTTATCTTGTTCAGCTTGTTAGCCTCCTGTATACTGTATATACAGCCCTAGTGTTTCTTTAGTTCTTTGTGAGTTGTTGAATGCAATGGTTGTCTGTTTTCCCGTCATTCTGTTCTTTGTTCCCTTTGGTTTTTGGCTTATTGTTTGTTCTAGCTTTTCCATGAAATATCTGCACACCTTGCCTCTGCCTTTTTTCCCCAGCTTCTCCACAACGTTAAAGTTTTTGACTGGCATGTCTCTTTGACTTGTGCATCTTTGAGCCTATATTTAGTATAAGTAAAATACTTAAGTACTGTTAAAATCAGATTCTCTAATACTTTTACTCAAGTTGTTTTGGAATTGGTGACTTGTAACTTGTAGTGGAGTAATTTTCACTGTAAGGCATCTGTACTTTTACTCAAGTATGGTTTTCAGGTACTCTTTACACCTCTGGCGACGGACCGCAGTCTGATATAATTGTGTGTGTATGACTGGGACACATAAGTGTATCTGAACCCTGATACGAGCAATAATTGAAGGCAAAAGCATAGCAGCCATTACTGATATGTCTTTGGGGGAAAATCATTGCATTAACAACTTTCTGCAACCATCTAAACTCAAACGACACTACTTCAACTCGCAGTTCATCCAAAAAATAAATATCTTGACATCAGTTTCTTTTATACTATTTTCATAATTGACTAGTTGTTGGGTTGTCTGTCGAGTATAAATTGGCAGATTCACATGTTTCTGTGTTCAAAAACAGCTGGACGGAGCACAGCAGACTGGAAGACAACACAACGGGGTCCTTATTCAGTCAAACACAAAAGAAAAACATTGCCGAATGTCCACATAATGGGGATTGGGGCTGTTAGACTCCAAAAAAACACCATAACTGCAGTCCATGTGACTTGTGCACTTTATTCCAAATCTACTGAAGCTTTTGTGTGAGAAAAGACAGATACTTCAGCCATTATTTGCCAAAAATCTTCTCTTTTACCACAGCTTTCAAATCCCATTTAGTTTAAATATGGCAAAACGTGTATTAAAAAGAAAAAGGAGTGTAAAGGAGATCAACAGCAGACAGGAAGATTTTATATGACTTCAATATAGCTTCTGAATATAGCTAATGAGTTGTGTGAATTGCTATTATGTTTTTTTTTTGTTTTTTTTTGACATTTCTGAATACATTCATGGAAAAAATAATTCACATTTCGTAATATTTTTCTTTTGTGATCCATGGAAGACACAAATCATACAGGTTTTGAGCAACAGAAGGTTAAGTAAATTATGCAAAATATTATTATTATTATTATTATTATTATTATTATTATTATTATTATTATTATTATTTTATTTATTTATTTTATTTATTTATTTATTTATTTATTTATTTATTTTTGGATAAATTACACTACTGTTCAAAAGTTTGGGGTTGGTATGCTTATTTAATTGTTTTGAAACCTCTTATGCTCACTAAGACTGTGTTTATTTTAGTGCTGTCAAATGATTAATCGCGATTAATCGCATCCAAAATAAAAGATTTTGTTTGGATAATCTATGTGTTTGTTCTGTGTATATTTATTATGTATATATAAATACACACACATGCATTTAAATATTTCATAAAAATGTTATTTTTATATATTTATTTATAATATAAATTATATGAATATAAGTATAGACATGTAAATGCGTGTAAATATTTTCAAAATATATACTGTATGTGTGTGTGTTTATATATACATAATAAATATACACAGAACACACACATATTATGTAAACAAAAACTTTTATATTGGATGCGATTAATCGTCATTAATCATTTGACAGCACTAAATTATTTGATCAAAATGCATTGAAATAAACAGTACTATTTTGAAATCTAAAATAATTGATTTCTATTTGATTACAGTTTAAAATATGTTTTTATTTCTGTGAATCAAAGCTGAATTTTCAGCATCATTACTCCAGTCTTCAGTGTCACCTGATCCTTCAGAAATCATTCTAATATGGTGATAAATTGCAATATTATTTCACAACATTGTCATTTTTTTCTGTATTTTTGAGCATATAAATGCAGCTTTGGTGAGCATAAGATACTTATTTAAAAACATTTAAAAATCATGAAGTTCCCAAACTTCTGACAAAAACTGTATTGCATGAATAATTGGTTTTATGTCTGCAAAGGCGCCACACAAGCCATGCTATCTGTTTAAAACAAGATTCTAAGCATCAAGACAATGGCGAAGAGTAAGGCGGCTCTGGTGCTGTGTATACACAGAAGCAAACCCTAAGACCTAACCTCAACTAAACTTTAACACCATTCATTTTCTGCCCCGCAGGCACCGTTCTTCCCTTCAGCAAATGCATCTGAATTAAGCTGAAAGCCCGAATTCTGATCACAACACATTTTTTGCCTGTCTAGGCCCCAGACTTGGCAATGAGGGATGAACTGTCTAAAAATACAGCGGTGAAATGTCACATCTCGGTGCGGGGACACACCAAAGTGAATAAATTCAAACTTACAACACCAGAAACAATAGCTACTCGATGCCGCCGCTGTCCCAACCATGCGCCGAGGCTGACAGCTTCAGAAGTGTAAAATTAACTGAACACAACTAGCAAAGAAAAACACAGGCGACAGCTTTTCAAAAAAAAGCTCCTGGGGTAACGGCCCCAACATGTCGCTTATTGGCAAACTGACAAAGCAAACTTGAAATTATACAGGAAATGGGATTGGGGAGAAGGTACTGTGAGCGGGATCATTGAATTTAGACATTATAATTATGGCTCCCAGCATGCTGTGGCAGGAGTCTTTGCTATTCGCCATGGGACTGTCGAGGTGAAGGAATCACACACCACAAACAACTCGCTGAGTGTCGAGCAGAATTCTTTTCTACTTTCAATTTATCGTTATATTCTTACAATTTACCTTTTTATTTACTAATGTGGTAGAACGGCCACCACCTGCTGCACAAAAAAAGGAAAAAATATCCTAGTGCTCAAGTAAAAGTAAACACTGAGAGGAAAATCTATATAAAATGAACATCCAGTTGCTCTACTTTGCTTTCAATGTAAAAAATAAATAAATAAACAATAATTATTTGTAAATCATTATCATATAATTATATAACATCATTAAAATTATAACAAATTATATATTATATGATACTATATATAAATTAAATTATAACATTATATATGTATATATATATATATCCCAATAAATATAATAAATTATTAAAAATGATTAAAGTAGACATCAAGTCAAGTCAAAGTCAAAGTCTGCTTTATTGTCAATTCTGCCACATGTACAGCACATACATACAGAGAATTGAAATTGCGTGACTCTCAGACCCATGGTGCATACAGTTAACAAAACACTAACAGTAGACGTAGAATGCAATAAATACAGTTTAAAATATAAAAACCAACTATACAAATATACAAATAAGGACATTGTAGAGAAGAGTTTGATTAAGTGGCATAAGGCACATGGCAGATGAAATGCAAATCGGTTAAATAAACAAAACTAAACAAAACAAAACTGTGCAGATATGAGTGTAGTGCAAAAAGAGCTTAACAAAACGAAAACTGTGCAGATATAAAGAGTGTAGTGCAAAAATAGCTTATCAGGCTGTTTAAAGTGACAGAAGAGGTAGTTGAGTGGGGTCAGTTCAATACTGACTGAGGTAGTGGGCAGTCCAGTGGTGCACTAAGTGACTGGTGCGGGTCACAGTGTTTAAGGGGGGGGGTCAGAGTTCAGTGGTGCGTGGGGCAAAAGAGGGGAGGGGGGGCAAGGTCGGGAGGGAGTTCAGCTTCCTGACAGCCTGATGAATGAAGCTGTCCTTCAGTCTGCTGGTCCTGGCCTGGAGACTCCGCAGTCTCCTCCCTGATGGCAGCAGACTGAAGAAGCTGTGTGTCGGGTGGGTGGGATCACCTGCAATGCAGAGGGCTTTGCGGGTGAGACGGGTGTTGTAGATGTCCTGGAGGGAGGGGAGAGAGACACCAACAATCCTCTCAGCTGCTCTCACTATGCGTTGGAGTGTCTTGCGGCAGGACGCATTGCAGGCGCCATACCACACAGTGATGCAGCTCGTTAGAATGCTCTCGATGGTGCCTCTGTAGAAGGTGCACATGATGGGGGCCGGGGCTCTGGCTCTCCTCAGTTTGCGGAGGAAGTAGAGACGCTGTTGTGCTTTCTTGGCCAGTGCTGCTGTGTTGTCAGTCCAGGAGAGGTCCTCTGTGATGTGCACACCCAGGAACTTGGTGCTGCTCACTCTTTCCACGGTCGCACCGTTTATGGTCAGAGGAGCATGCTGAGTGTGCACTCTCCTGAAGTCAACAACAATCTCCTTCGTCTTCTCCACATTCAGAGAGAGATTGTTGTCACTGCACCACCCGGCCAGGTGGCTCACCTCGCTCCTGTAGTTTGTCTCATCTCTGTTACTAATGAGACCCACCACAGTTGTGTCGTCCGCAAACTTAATGAAGAGGTTGGAGCTGTGTGACGGTGTGCAGTCATGGGTCAGCAGAGTGAAGAGGAGGGGGCTCAGCACACATCCTTGAGGGGCCCCTGTGTTAAGTGTGATGGTGCTGGATGTGTTACTGCCGACCCGTACTGCCTGAGGTCTCCCAGTCAGGAAGTCCAACAGCCAGTTGCACAGCGAGGTGTTGAGCCCCAGCTGGACCAGTTTGTGAATGAGCTGTTGAGGGATGATTGTGTTGAATGCTGAACTGAAGTCTATGAACAGCATTCTGACGTACGAGTCTTTTCAAACACTGTATATTATCATATTAATTGTATATTTTATTGCAATAATTTATATAAACTTGTATATATAAACTTGTATTTTTTATTACAAGTTTAGACACTTTATATTGTACTATTATTATTTATTTTTTTAATTGTATATTTTTATTGCAAAATATGCATATAATAAATTGGCAGTTGGTAGTCTAAAAAATAATCTCTCTATTCTCTCTCTCTCTCTCTCTCTCTCTCTCTCTCTATTATTTTAATGCAACTATTAATACAATAATTTTAAAGCTGCAGTCCGTAAGTTTTGCCTCTTTGTCGCCATCTCTGTTTGAAAACCTGGAATTGCAGCTGTGTGCAGGATTATCTTGCTTGTGTGGGATGTGCTCCGGCATGGGTTCAGCGCGGATGAATCTAATGTTTTGAGGTGAATGTGTTGTTGTCAGTCATGCACCGGTGTGGATGTTTACTGTACTTCGCAATCACAGATTCTAGCCTACGTCTCGAATATATGACCCAAATAAAACTTTTCACCATATATTTCCACCTGAACAAGTAAGTAACAAGTCTGCCTTGTTCTGACCAACTGAGGAAAAAAACACTACCATAAATCGCGCTATAAATGGTGATTTAATCTAAAGATCGGTTAGCTCATATCACATAAAACCGTGCAAATTATTATTATTGTTATACTTTATTCTCAAATTATTAATGTTAACAACATCAGCATTGCGTGACTATGAGCATAGTGTGTTTTAAGGTGTAGATTTCAATTTCTGTACAGTTTAATATAATTGTCATACCATTCGAATTTCATAATAAGAAATTCTTTTAACCCAAAAAGCAAATTATGCTCCCTTCGACCTGGTTTTCTTTAAAATACAAATATTGCGTAATAAGTCTATCTGTAATCAGAAGCACATTTTAAACTGGAATATAATTTCATTTAATTCACATGTGTTTCATAAACACATAATCCTTTCTGGATTACAATCCACCATCAAAATGAGAAGTTTAATTATTCCAGCTGCTGTGAGAAAAGGCTATAAACGATCCTCCACCTGCAGGATCCTCACATGCTATAGCCTACTAGCCAGGACAACTTATTTATGTTTACAGACTTGATGTAATGACGCAGTGCTATGCTCGAATTTCCCGTGAAAACCTACCCATATCACTCAAATTAGAAAACATTATTATAAGCTAAATGTTGTGAATCGGGCTAAAGTAAGGCGATAGTTTTGATCACTAGCTGGTTATGTACTTGCGCAAATATTGATTTTGGATCATATTTAACCAAAAAAGTTAAGGACTGCAGCTTTAAATCTATTATATTATTTGGTAACACTTTATTTTAAGGTGTCTTTGTTACAAATGTTACATGTACTTACTGTTATAATAACAATAAATTATGCATAATTAAATGCAAGTAACCGTAACCAAACCCTAATCCTAACCTTAACCATATAGTAAGTACATGTAGTTAATAATTATTACTCGGTACTTAAATGTATAATTACAGTGTAACAAGGACACCTTAAAACAAAGTGTAACCTATTATTTTAAGTTATTTTTTTCTGTTCCAAAAATTATACACTATGCAATGTATCTATATGTATTTTTTTATACTCCAGAATTTGAGAGTATAAAAAAGTACACTTTTTTCAAATGACTCATGAATAAGTTTTGAAGCATCCACTTAAATGATTCACTCAAAAATGCTGATTCATTCAGGAATGAAAGAACACTATAAAAAATGCTGGGTTGTTTCAAACCAATTTTGGGTCAAATATGGACTAACCCAACTTTTGAGTTAAAAATTGAATGTAAAAATTTAACCCAACAGCTGGGTTAGTCCATATTTGACCCAAAATTGGGTTGAAACAACCCAGCATTTTTTAGAGTAAAATGACTAAACTATGATTATGACTGAATCACTCAAGCATTTGCTCAACTAAATCGATTTGTTCAAAAGGGCTGGTTCATTTTCAAACAACATTCTCAGACAAGCCACTTTCATTATGAGTGAGTTATTGAATAATTTATCAACCTTAAATTGAAATAGAATGGGGGTTTGAAGTTTAGAGTCAGGTCAGGGTCAGTTTTCATAGTCTAACTCTGGGTTTCAAGTTTGTAATTCAATTTAATGCTGGTGTAGATCTCTAGAACAGGAGAACAGAAAATCAAGGAATACTGATACATGTGAAAATGACTCAGAGAAACACTAGAGGAATATAAAATGAGTTCCACGTCTCTCCTTTTCCCTCTCTGCTGTTCATATGGCAGATCATTGCATATTCCTTTTGTTTCCAAAGGGATCGTGACTAGTGTGAGCCGTCACACCCTACGCCTGTCAAACCAGGTCAAGATGCCAGCGCTTTACAGGCTAAAAGTAAGAGAATAAGGAACAGAACTTGGTTTCAACTTATTTTCTTTGGACTTTATTTTCTTATTCCATTTGCTATGTCAAGAATTGAGTATCATGGCATTCCCTTCACAAATCAGATCTATTTAATATCTCATTGGTTTGTGAAATAGAGAGCAAATGGACTTTCCTGAAATAAAATAAACACCCATAGTTTCCTAGAACAGAATATATATACATATACACATATATATATATATATATATATATATATTAGGGGTGTCGAAATTAATCGTGGCATCGATGCATCGCGATGCGGACGTGGACGATTCTGCGTCGATGCAGTAATAGACCATAATCGATTATAGCCCATGACGTCATTCGCATACGCGCTTGTCACGTGAGTATTAAAAATGCACTCTCTGTTTTAAAATCGGAGCTTGGCTTTTTCTCGCATACTGCACGTGCGGCGGCTTCATTGCTTAGAATATGCGCTGTGAGTGCGTGCGCATTTTAGTCTTTTACTTTAGATATGCGTTCATTTGGAATGCAGTACTATTAGATGCATGAAACTCACGTACTGACAGACTTTCACGTGCGCTTTGTGTTTGTTTGTCCTGAAGCTCGCGGCTGCGGTTAAATGCACTTGCATCTACTTTTATGATACGAAATTGATGTAAACACAGTCAGTTATGTTTTTAGAACAGGACAAAACATCTGATATGTCGAAATAGAGTTGTGCATTAGTGTGAATGCAGTCTATTAAAGCTGCCAGTGTCTATGATCTCATCAGTAATAATCAAATGGTAATAATGCTGAGGAAAAAAGAAAAACCCATAACTATAATTATCTGTAAACTTCTGACACCTAAAGCACTCCCAGATACTGAAAGTGCTTTTTGTTTATCACTTGTAGTTGTCTTTTACCCCCTTTATTACTTTATTTGCTTGTATGTTTTGAAGCTATATTTATTTTTAATTCTTAACAATAATTAAGTAATTAATTAATTAGGTAATTAATTAACATAATTATTTTAAAAAGTAGCCTGCTTATATATAATTTCATAAAAATGCACAAAATATATTTGATATAATCGTGATGCGTTGTGATATCGAATTGAATCGAATCGTTGACATGATAATCGTAATGGAATTGAATCGTGAAACCAGTGCCGATTCACACCCCTAATATATGTATATGTATATATATATATATATATATATATATATATATGTATATATATATATATATATATGTATATATATATATATATATATATATGTATATGTATATATATATATATATGTATATATATATATATATATATATATATATATATATATATATATATATATATATATATGTATTATATATATATATATATATGTATATATATATATATGTATATGTATATATATATATATGTATATGTATATATATATATATGTATATGTATATGTATATATATATATATGTATATGTATATATATATATGTATATGTATATGTATATATATATATATATATATATATATATATATATATATATTATTCTTATTCTTCTTCTTATTATTATTATTATTATAAATAATAAATAATTATAATAATTTATAATATAACAATATAATAATTTTAATCAATTTTGAATTATAATTATTACAGTGCCTTGCAAAAGTATTCATACCCCTTCATTTTTTTCACGTTTTATGACGCTGACTTATGCTAAACTGCTTTAAATGACTTTTTTTTCCACATAAATCTATACTCCATACACCATAATAGTAAAGCAAAAAGCAGGTTTTTAACATCTTTGCAAATTTATTAAAAATAAAACACTTAAATGATTCCATTGCGCACGTATTCATACCCTTATCTGGGACAGTTGGAATTTAGCTCAGGAGCATTCATATTGCTCGTAAATGTTACTACACTTTGAGTGAAGTTAACCTGTGGCAAATTCAATTGAATGGGTATGATTTGGAAAGGCACACACGTCTTAATAAAAGGTCTAACAGCTGATAATGCATATCAGAGCAAAAACCAAGCCCTGAGGTCAAAAGAACTGCCTGTAGAGCTCAGAAACAGGTTTGCGTCAAGCTACACATCTGTGGAAGTGTTCAGAAAAAAAATTTTGCTTCATTGAAGGTTCACAGAAGCATGTAGTCTCTGTTACACTTAATGGAAGAAGTTTGAAACAACCAGGGCTCTTCCTAGAGCTGGACTCCTGGCCAAACTGAGCAGCTGATAGAGAAGGGCTTTGGTTAGACTGGTGACCAAGAACCTGATGGTCACTCTAGTTGAGCTCCTAGATCGTATATGCAGATAGGAGAAATCTACAGAAGGACAAACATTACTGCAACACTCCATCGATCTGGGCTTTATGCCGGTGTGGCAAGACTCAATCCTCTCTTCAGTGTAGACACATGAAAACACAATTACAATTTGCAAAAAAGCACCTAAAAGACCCTCAGATTGTGAGAAATAATATTATCTGGTCTGATGAACCTCAATTCCAAGCATCATATTTGAAGGAAAGCAGGCACTGCTCATCACCTGCAGAGTACCATCACAAAAGTAAAGTGTGCTGGTAGCAGCCTCATGCTGTGGGGCTGTTTTTCAGCGGCAGGGACTGAGGGACCGAGTAGAAGAAAAGCTCAGTGCACCAAAATATAGAGATAGCCTTCATGAAAACCCAGTCCAGAGCATTCAGAACCTCAGACTGGGCTGAGGGTTCACCTTCCAGCAGGACAAGGACCCTAAACACACAGCAAAAGTGGCTTATAGACAACTCTGTGAATGTCCTTGAGTGGTCCAGCCACAGCCTGAGCTTGAACCCAATCAAATATTTCTGGAGAAACCTGAAAATGTGCGTCTGACCCCATCCAACCCGACAGAGCTTGAGAGGTGAAGAGGTGAGGAGAAGAATGACAGATAAATGCCAAATGCTGATGAGCAAAGCTTGTTGCATCAAACAAAAAAGACTTGAGGCTGTAAAGGTGCTTCAGCTAAATATTTAGTTAAGGGTATGAATACTTATGCAATGTACTTATTTCAGTTTTTATTTATTTATTTATTTATGTATTATTTGTAATTAATTTACAAAGTTGTGACAATTCTGTTTTTGCTTTGTCAATATGGTGTATGGAGTGTAGACGGATGTAGAAAAAAAAACTAATTTAAAGCAGTTAACATAAGGCAGCAACATAACAAAATGTGAAAAAAAAATTAAGGGGTATGAATACTTTCGCAAGACACCGTATATAAGTAAATCTATAAAAAAAAATGTATTAAATCTGTTAAATAAATATATTTTGTCTATTAATTTTGAGATAACATTTTCTAAACCTCTAACCAACCTGTTGAAGCTTTTGTACAAGCCCACAAGAGACAAACTTCAAATAAACAGCTTTACCAACACTTTCAGTGAATAAGTGTTCCCTCAAAAAGATTGAAAGCAACAGCTCTGTACTGTATGTCTGTGTGCAGCAACCGAGGGGCTTCCATTTAAACCCACCAGGACACAGACCGAACACGGTCATCAAAAGTACTGTCAGCATGCATGTGGTCAGCCTTTCATCAGCAGTATAGAGCTTCACGGAGAGTTGCACACTAGGGGACACGTAGGGTCTCACAACATCACGTGTGTGTGTGTGTGTGTGTGTGTGTGTGTGTGCTATCAATGGTGTTAACTGAGAGACACACCTCTGGTGATTTTTGTCACAACTACAGGTAGATGAGCTTTCCTTTAGGAGAAGACCAAAGACAGTTCCTCAGCTGAGGAGATAAAACTCTACAGGGCAAAAATGCTAAAAGGAAAATGGAAAAACAAGGGACATACTTCTGAGAAACAGTTTATTTATTTATTTATTTGTACCATGTAATGTAAAAAAATAATTTTATTAGCCTCAAAGTGAATGTTTAGCGTTATCATGTCCATGTGAATCAGAGTTGTGGATTTCTTCCCAATTTTCTTATTTTAAAAATAGACTTCAAATCATGTTATTTTGGCCTTTCCAAGTAGAACGAATATGCTGAATCGAATGCAGCTCAAAATCTGTTGACAGACTGTCAGTCACTGTTCCACCAGTAGGTGACGATAAGTGACTTTCAATATGAGTGAGTCATTTAAAGCATTCACTTACAGTTTTTTGTTCATTCAAGAACAAAACAAAGGACTGACTTTATGACTGAATCTTTGTATCATTCGCTCAACCAAACCGTTTTGTTAAATAAATGCTGATTTCATTCATGAATGAAACAAGGGGCTTTATTTTGAGTTAATCATTCACTCAACTGAATCGATTAATTCAAAAACACTGGTTGATTCTGGAACCAGACAAGCCATTGCCATTTTGAGTGAATCATTCAATAATTTATTCAACCAAATTATTCTGAAACATTCATTGCTTTTATTCAGCAAGGATGCATTAAACTCACCAAAAGTGAAAATAAAGACCTTTATAAAGTTACAAATGATTTTTATTTCAAATAAATGCTGTTTGAATGTTCATTAAAAAAATCCTGAAAGAAAGTAGCACCATTTGCACAAAATGGTGATATGAAGCAGCACAACTGTTTTCAACATTAATAATCAGAAATGTTTCTTGAGCAGCAAATCAGCATAATAGAATGATTTCTGAAGGATCACGTGACACTGAAGACTGGAGTGATGATACTAAAATTTCAGTTTTGAATAAGCCACATGAATAAATAACATTTTAAAATATATTCCAATAGAAAACAGTCATTTAAAATTAATATATTTTTTACAATTATACAATTATAATGTTAACATTACAATTATAATGCACATTTTATCCTACGCAAAACATGACAACATAATGCTCAAAAACTGCCTTTGATTGTAGGACACTTCTACCTCTCTAATGTTAAAAATATCACAGACGGCACAAGATCTTTCTCCATTAGAGGTCAACTACTGCTCAGAGAGAGAGAGAGAGAGAGAGAGAGAGAGAGAGAGAGAGAGAGGGAGGAAAAAAATCAGAGCAGCAAGACTAAAAGAAACTGATTTGAGCGTCCTCAAACAGAGAAAGCGTGTCTGTATTTATCTGCCGTTTGCTCACACTGCCTGTCATCTCCCTCAGGAACGCTTGTGAAAAAAATTCACTCGCTTTATCCCTCAAGGTAAACCGTTTTTTAAATCGCTTTTCATACATTTTGTATGGCAGTTATATTTGCCCCCGTTCACTCTTTACAAGAACAAAATGTCACGGCTGGAAATAACAACTGTCACAGCAACACACACTTACGTCTGGTTATCAAAACATTGTCCACCCAGTAAAGCTGCTGGTTGACAGACTGAATGAGTTAAATAAGAAGGTTTTAGAAATGTCAGAGAACAACGTGCTAAAAGATGTACTGAAAGCAAATGGTATATTTCATTTACAGAATAAACACTCGGGAGAGGTCAAGTGTGTAAACGACTGCTTTCGAACAACTGTCTTATATGCATTAATGGGTCTGATCTATTCTCTGACGGGGTCACGCAGAGGTCACGACTAACAGCCGACAACTGGTAAATCATGCCTACAAGCACTGCATCGATTTTTGCCCAGTTCCACATAGAAACATCTCCGCAGACGCTCAGCCTGTATCATCATACAGGCTCAGCCTAATCATTCAGTTATAACAGTTAAGTTAAAAACAAAACTGGTCATTTCACATAGAAGTGCACAGATAAAGGACAGGTAAATTTTACACCATTTCAGTACTACAAAATGTGTGGGTAAACTTTTCTTTCGGCGTTTCATTTACTTTACACACCTCAGGAGTTTTTTATTCAGCTGCTCTGCATGAGTATAAAACCAAAAGGTGCAACCATGAGTTAAACAATTAAAAGAGTCATACTGTAAATTATGTCACATTTTCATATTACCAATCACAACATACATGATTATGTTAATATTAGTTAATATATACTATTTTATATTAGTTAATATAGTTCATATATTATATAACACCCGCACACCCACACCCATTATATATATATATATATATATATATATATATATATATATATATATATATATATATATATATAATATTGTTATTATTATTATTATTAGTGCTGTCAAACGATTAATCACAATTAATCGCATCCAAAATAAAAGTTTTTGTTTACGTATACATATATGCATATACATACAACAGTAACAACAAACAATAAAATAAAAATAATAATTTTAAATATTAATTTTTAATTTTTAATATTTTTATTTATATTTATATTAACATTTTAATATTTTTAATATTTTTAATATTAGTTTTATATTTACATATATAGAAGTATTAATGTATAAACAATAATAATAGCTACACCGCAGGACCAACAACAATAATAGCTACTGTTGTTTATATTACTATTTCTGTTCACGTGACTTCCTGTTTGTTGCTGCTGCGTGTTTTGAGTTTGAGCTCCGTCAAGTTAATTCTTTATCGACTATTTTCTAATCCTGAAATCTATTTTACACACCATCATTTTCGTTTCTATAACGTGTGAATATATCCCCTATCGTATTCTACAACAAAAACAAAGCGCCTTGTTATCACTAGTTTTATTTTGATTTCCAGAGTCCGCTATTAGCTTATAGCCCGTTAGCATCGCCAGCGTGGTTGCATTAGCGGCAACCAAGGAAGGTTGCCGCTAATCTCGCTTCCATTGCTAATACTCTATTCACACACATTACCATCGTTTTACTCACTGCTACTTGCTTAAATGGCGGATGTGTGTCTACCTTTGAGTGCAGGCGAGGACACGTTCGAGCTGCATTCGGTGCAGCTGGAGCTGGAGGCCGTGGAGAAGCAGATCCGCGAGCTGGTGGAGAAGCAGGCCCAGCTGAGAGAGCGGAGAGCCGCGCTGGAAACATCCCGGGCTGACGCTCACAAGTCCGGGGTAAGTATACAGCGCGCCGCTAACACTCCCACCACCTCTACTCCGTGTGTTTCTCTGCACAGATCCTGTGCACCCAGGACGCGATCTTCCCAGATGTCCTTCACTCCGGCGCCGGGACACCACGGACCCTGGGTGCAGCAGCAGCGGAAGACGCGAGCCAGGCCCCGGGCGAGGACCTCTCCCCCTCCGCCGCCTCCGGTCTTCGAGATCTCCACCCGGAACCGCTTCGCCCCCCTCCGCGAGACGGAACGCGACGCTGTGATCGTCGGAGACTCCATCGTCCGGCACGTCCGTGCTACGATAGCTGAAGGTAAAGCACACACTCACTGTTTCCCTGGCGCTCGTGTTCTCGATGTTTCTGCGCAGATACCCGCGATCCTGAAGGACGACGAGAGCATCAGCGCGATCGTGCTGCACGCGGGGGTGAACGACACCAGGCTGCGGCAGACGGAGACACTGAAGACGGACTTCAGGAGCCTGATCGAGACGGTGCGCAGCGCATCACCCGCGGCGACGATCATCGTGTCTGGACCGCTTCCCACGTATCGACGAGGACACGAAAGGTTCAGTAGACTTTTTGCTTTAAATGAGTGGTTATTGTCATGGTGTAAAGAACAGAAACTGCTCTTTGTTAATAATTGGAATCTTTTCTGGGAGCGTCCTAGGCTTTTCCGCGCTGATGGCCTGCACCCCAGCAGAGTCGGAGCAGAACTCCTGTCGGACAACATCTCCAGGACTCTACGCTCCATCTGACTAGTAAGCCAATTCACAAATAACTGCTATGATGACTTTTGTTCTACCCACTTAAATGATAGAAATACTTGTGCTGTCCAAGCTATAAAGACTGTGTCTGTTCCCCGAACAGTGAAGCCAAAATATAAATATAAATTTAATGCAGGATCTAGAAATAATATAATCGTGATTAAACCAGAAAAATGCAAAACAAATAAACAAAAGCAATTTTTAAAGCTTGGGCTCCTAAACATTAGATCACTCGCACCCAAAGCTGTTATTGTAAATGAAATGATCACAGATAATAGTTTTGATGTGCTCTGCTTGACTGAAACCTGGCTCAAACCAAATGATTATATTGGTCTAAATGAGTCTACTCCACCAAGCTACTGTTATAAGCATGAGCCCCGTCAGACTGGCCGTGGAGGCGGTGTTGCAACAATATATAGTGATATTCTCAATGTTACCCAGAAAACAGGATACAGGTTTAACTCATTTGAATTGCTTCTGCTTAATGTTACACTGTCAGATATGCAAAAGAAATCTCTCCTGTCTCTTGCTCTGGCTACTGTGTATAGACCGCCAGGGCCGTATACAGATTTCTTAAAAGAATTTGCAGATTTCCTCTCAGACCTATTGGTTACTGTTGATAAAGCGCTAATTGTTGGAGATTTTAACATTCACGTCGATAATACAAATGATGCGTTAGGACTTGCGTTTACTGACCTAATAAATTCTTTTGGAGTCAAGCAAAACGTCACTGGGCCCACTCATCGTTTTAATCATACACTAGATTTAATTATATCACATGGAATTGATCTTACTGACATAGATATCGTACCTCAAAGTGATGATGTTACTGACCATTTCCTAGTATCGTGCATGCTGAGTATTACTGATATTAACTATATGGCTCCGCGTTATCGTCCAGGAAGAACTATTGTTCCAACCACTAAAGATAGATTCAAAAATAACCTGCCTGATTTATCTCAACTGCTCTGTGTACCCATAAATACACATGAACTAGATGAAATGACTAGCAACATGGGCACTATCTTCTCTAATACATTAGAAGTTGTTGCGCCCATCAAATTGAAAAAGGTTAGAGAAAAACGTACTGCGCCATGGTACAACAGTAATACCCATTCTCTCAAGAAAGAAACTCGTAAACTTGAGCGCAAATGGAGAAAAACTAACTTGGAAGTTTTTAGAATTGCATGGAAAAACAGTATGTCCAACTATAGACAGGCTTTAAAAGCTTCCAGGGCAGAGCATATCCGCAAACTCATAGAAAATAACCAAAACAATCCAAGGTTTTTATTTAGCACAGTGGCTAGATTAACAAATAAACAGACGCCACCCGATCTAAATATTCCCTCACAATTTAATAGTAATGACTTTATGAATTTCTTCACTGATAAGATAGATAACATCAGAAATACAATAACAAATGTAGATTCTGCAGCGTCTAGTACTTCAGCTCCATTCATTGCACCCAAAGAAAAACTGCAGTGCTTTACAACTATAGGACAGGAAGAGCTAAATAAAGTTATCAATGCATCTAAACCAACAACATGCCTATTAGATCCTGTACCCACTAAATTACTGAAAGAGTTGTTACCTGTAGCAGAAGAACCGCTTCTCAATATTATTAACTCATCGATATCTTTAGGTCACGTTCCAAAATCATTCAAGCTGGCGGTTATTAAGCCTCTTATTAAAAAACCACAACTAGATCCTAATGAACTAGCAAATTACAGACCCATTTCTAATCTTCCGTTTATGTCTAAAATTTTAGAAAAAGTTGTATCTGCTCAGTTGTGCTCTTTTTTGCAAAAAAATGATCTCTATGAAGAATTTCAGTCAGGTTTCAGGCCCCACCATAGTACAGAAACTGCACTTGTTAAAATTACAAATGACTTGCTTCTTGCGTCAGACCAAGGCTGCATCTCATTGCTAGTTTTACTTGATCTTAGTGCTGCGTTCGACACTATAGATCATGACATACTCATAGATCGATTACAAAATTATACGGGTATTCAAGGGCAGGCTTTAAGATGGTTTAGATCCTACCTGTCTGATCGCTTCCACTTTATTTAAACAGGGAGTCATCTCAATTATCACCAGTAAAGTATGGAGTACCACAAGGATCTGTCCTAGGTCCTCTGCTATTTTCAATATATATGTTGCCCCTTGGTAATATTATTAGAAAATACGGGATTAGTTTCCATTGTTATGCTGATGATACTCAACTATATATCTCAACAAGACCAGATGAAACTTCTAAATTATCTAAGCTAACAGAGTGTGTTAAAAATGTAAAAGATTGGATGACCAGTAATTTTCTCCTATTAAATTCAGATAAGACAGAAATATTACTTATTGGACCAAAAAACAGTACACAGAATCTCTTGGATTATAATTTGCAACTAGACAGATGTACTGTTACTTCCTCTACAGTCAAAAATCTGGGTGTTATATTAGACAGCAACTTGTCTTTTGAAAATCATATTTCCCATGTTACAAAAACAGCATTCTTCCATCTTAGAAACATTGCCAAGCTACGAAACATGTTACCTGTTTCTGATGCAGAACAGCTAGTTCATGCATTCATGACCTCTAGACTGGACTATTGTAATGCACTGCTAGCTGGTTGTCCTGCATCTTCAATAAACAAGCTACAGGTAGTCCAAAATGCAGCGGCTAGAGTCCTTACTAGGTCAAGAAAATATGATCATATTACCCCAATTTTACAGTCTCTGCACTGGCTACCTATTAAGTTCCGCATCAGTTACAAAATATTATTACTTACCTATAAGGCCCTTAATGATTTAGCTCCTGTGTACTTAACTAGTCTTCTACCACGCTACAATCCATCACGCTCCCTAAGGTCGCAAAACTCTGGACTTTTGGTAGTACCTAGGATAGCAAAGTCAACTAAAGGAGGTAGATCCTTTTCACATTTGGCTCCCAAACTCTGGAATAGCCTTCCTGATAATGTTCGGGGTTCAGACACACTCTCTCTGTTTAAATCTAGATTAAAGACACATCTCTTTAGCCAAGCATTCACATAATGCATCTCATGATCTTGTACTGCAGTTATATCTGATCAAACACGCATTATTGTTCTTTAGCTTGGATTGAACAAATAATTGTTGCTTGGTTGGAACAGCAGCTACGCTAATTATGTCTCTATTTGTTTCTCTGTTTCTGCCACGGGATTAACATCCCGTGGTAACTAGGATTTACACAAGCTTCAGTCTGGATCCAGAACACCTGAGAAGAGATGATGCCAACCCCTCAGAGGACCTCAGATGAAGCATACCCTCAGACAACATACAGAACTACCAAATTTCGCCATAAGTTAAATATATTAAGTTTCTACAATATATAAATATATTGTAGAAACTTAATTTCCTGTAAAGCTGCTTTGCAACGATTTGTATTGTGAAAAGCGCTATACAAATAAACTTGAAAAAAATATATACTTGAATATAAGAAGAAACAACAACAAAAAACAACAACAACAACAACAACAATAATAACAATAATAAAAACAATTATTATTATTATTATTATTATTATTATTATTATTATTATTATTATTATTATTATCATCTATTTTATATTATTGATATATAAACAACAACTACAACGACAATTAATAATAATAATAATAATAATAATAATAATAATAATAATTGTTGTTGCTGTTTTGTATTATTATTATTATTATTATTATTATTATTATTATTATTATTACTACTACTACTACTACTATGTATGCTAAAATTAATACTTCCATATATACTTTAATACAACAAAAACAACAACAAAAATGATCATTCTTAGTTTATAATAACTACTATTAATATAACTATTCGTAAAAATAATAATACACATACATATACACAAACATAATTAGTATATATAATACTAAAAGTATTAATAATAGTATTATAAAATACTAACCTTTATATAACATTAACTATATTAACTTATATATGCTTTTTTAAAATTAATATTTAAGTATTAAATTCTCATTTGTCAAATTATCATTTGTTGGGTATATGGATGAAATGTGACTTGGTTAATTTATATTATCTATGAGTCTTCTGAACTATTTTAACACATGGTTGTGATAATGACTCATATCTGGTGCACCTTCTGGTTTTATACTAATGCACAGCTGCTGAATAAACACTTCTTAGGTGGATATATGTATACAAGTGAAAGTATATGTGAAAGTATGAATTAACTAATTTAGTCAAGTGATATGTGCTCTTACAGAAATCCCCTGCTGAGTATGTGAACACTACGTATAGGGACTCTGAGCGTCTGAATGCAGCTTCACTGTCAGCACACAATAAAAAAGAAGATATAGCCAAGAAAGGACAGGTAGCCTAATCTTCACAGCCATTCTGCTGAAATTCAAAAGCAGTTTCTCTCTCTTTCGCTTTTCACCTCTCCTTGCTATGTGAGTTTGGGGTATTTATTTGGGCACATCTATCTCACTCTTTGTTAGTGACAGCGTGGCGCTCACTGAACCTGACGATGAGTTTAAGCTGAGGACACACCATATTTTTTCCATTTCCTTCCTCATAACAGTCATTCTACTGTGACAGTGTGTTGTTTTGTTATTCTCAGCCAACTGCAGAGCTGCATCTGTTCTCCTCTGCCTTGTTAGTGGAAAGGCAAGTGACAACAAACCTCTAACCCTAAGTATTAAACTTCACATATTTACACACAATTCACCCGTCATCGCAGATATGAATGATACGGCAGACTATAAGTTAAGACTTTAGACTGCTGGATTATATGATAAATGAGATGAAAGAAGAGACTTTAACCATATAGAGACCATTGCAAACTTTACTTGAGCTGGCCAGTAAGCAATCACATAGAAACAAACTAAAAAACCTAATTAAGAAATGAACAAAAACACTCCAAACACTTTAGATATACAATATTGTAACTTCCTAGCAACCCCACATAAATGTATTTAAATGGGTCCTACTATGCCTTTTTACGAAGTCTTGATTTAGATTTTGGGGTGTAGTAGAATAGGTTTTCATGCTTGATTGGTCAAATCACGCATTATTTTTCACATATTTTATATTATAACAGTGCCTCTCTTCCCAGTCTGTCTGGAACACACTGCCTGCATCCCAATGTGCATACTATCCATCCTAAATTTTATGTGATATTAGTAATTTTCAGTACTATTTAGAGCAAATAGGGTGGATAGTATGCACATTGGGATGCAGGGACTATTTAATTCCTGTTTCGATGAAACTCCTCCTTCTGAAATACGAAAAGTGATGTGATTGTTTAGCTGTCCCAATGTGTTGTGATTGACAAACCACTTGGAACATGTTCCAGAAATGACACGCTCCTTACCATAACCGTGAGTTTTTATCTACTCAGCTGCAAACATTAACAATGTCGTCAATTTTTCCATACCAATTTGAGTCCGATTCAGATTTCAGACACACCAAAGCACTCAACTGTCGCAGCTTTAACTGCGTAGCGGAGGGGGAGGGGCTATCAGACTCAGTTTTGAGTATACACTAGACAGTTGAGTACATAGTGTATAAGCGCATAGTGTATAGTGTGTTATTTAGGATGCAACTTATGGTCTCTAGTGCAGCTCAACCAGCTCAATCTTTCCCTATTCTGTGGGCGGGAATTATTTAAATGAGCGACACTGTGACTTCACAATATCATGAAGAAGACGAGCTGCTTATTGAAGTTCTTGAAAAGTGTTTTCTGTTAAAGAGAATATCTAATTTTTACTTTAAACTTCGTAACCTTGCAGATTTTTTTTTATTCTCAAACAGCAACATTAAACATTAACTAAAGATGAAAAAAGTGAAAAAGAATAATAGGACCACTTTAAAACACTCAGAACACTAGCGACCTCATAGCAATGTGCCTTCAATCACCCACACCTTTCTAAAAAGTTGGCAGCAACTTTATAAGCACCACTTGAATTTTCTTCAGAAAATAAATCAGGTTGTGAGTAATGTCTGGCCCAAACACCTGTCCTGCATGGGTTGGTTTGGGAATGCTTCCTCACTCTTCAGTCAGCCTGTGCTTGGACTGGAGAACTTTTACCACATGGTGATTGTAAAACTTTAAACAGCTCTCTGGGGCCCGGGTCATTTCCTCTATCCTCGCAGCATGTGCACAGCGCTCTGCTATTCAACGGCTTTTAGCAAAGCTCCACCGCAGCCACCAGCTTTCCCTCAGGAGAACCAGTACAATGAAACAGGCCTTGCAGAGAAGCAAAAATTAGAACAGCTCTGTGTGTGTGTGGTTTGTTGTGGTGATAAATATGAGAAATGTCTTACAGTGGTGCTATATTGCACAAATTTACCACTGTTTTACACAACACAGACGCTGGCCATAAGGAAGGTGTTTAAACGTGTACATGTGCTAATGAAATACGATACATTTTCTTGTCCTCATCCATATATAGCATAAACTAATAAGCTTATATTATTTAAAAATTGTCATATTAGTCATATTTAGTTTACTTTCAGCACAACAGCACAGTTAAATGAACATATGGGTGGATTGTAAAGCTTTTCAGTCTTTCGTTGTGAGTCCATGTTGAGATTTTTTCCATTAAAAACTAGAAGAAAAATTAAGAAATATTCCAGGTGTTTCCTCACTTTTTCCTTTCTATAATCGAATTTGTTTAAAGTAAAACATGTTGTTTTAATTGACAGCAATCTGTAAGCTTCTCCTGAATATGATTTCTGAATATAATGAAGTGATATCATTTAGACTGGGCGGGATTGCAATTAGACAAATCAAAAATATGTAAATAAATAAATACAGTGAAATAAGTAAGCTAATATAAAAAATTTCATAAGGTACACACACACACTGTCACGATTCTCACGGGGAAATGGAGACCAGGAACGGGGAGATGTGAATAATCCAAACTAAAGTCTTTAATGAAATCAAACAGGGAAGAACATCACAAGCTGGAAACACACACGCGACAGACAGAGATGACGTTTAATACTCGACAGGAAACACAGGGCAGGACACACTATAGGTACACGACATAACTAGATGATTAAACACACACAACTGGAACATAATTAACTAATAATCACAGGAACAGGAAACTAACCAAATATGGGCATACAAGAAGAAGGGAAACAAGACACACAAGACAATCCTGACACACACACACAGATGTGTGTGTGTGTGTGTGTGTGTGTGTGTATAAATGACGTTTGTCTGTCTTCACCTCTCCACACCATCTGATTCTCACCTGCTGTGCACTGAGCCATGAGTGATGGAGAGGAACTCTCAGCAACACCTCCGCAGGGACGTCCCGACACCCTTGCCTGCTCCACACCACTACCAGCCATCAGCAGATGGCCATGCCACCTGCCGTACTCCATCAACAAAAGGTCCAATTATCCCATAAGCCCCTGCACTCACCTTGATATCCCACACTCCCTCTTTCCCACACCTGTCCACTCACATTAAAGCCCTCACTAGTCATCATACTGGAGTTTATCGCCTCAGAATCTGGGTGCAAGAACACATGTTTACTTTGATGACTGCTTTGATGGCAAACTGTTTTGATGAAGCAAGTTCTTCATACTCTGCAAAACGTAATTAGTTGGTCTAAAAAGTTTTCCCTCCAAAAATAGATACCATTTTGACATCATATAAGCTGTTTTGCTGTGCATTTGAGTGGTACCAACATAGTGGGAGCCATGATCAGATAATATGACCAGCCAAATATTCAATTTATCTATGTAAAACTCCTATTATTGGACTGTTTTGGCTGTAGAAAACAATCATAATACAAATAGATATGCAAATACACCGTGTTTTCTAGTACAAGTTATTAAAATCTTCTGTTTCGAAGCTGTATCCATGCCAAAATTTGTCAGCATACAGTCAAGGCCAATGTCAAAATCCTCAATGTCAATGTTAATTTCAATGTAAAAAAATAAACAAATAAATAATAATAATAATAATAATAATAATAATAATAACAATAATAATAAACCAATATCTTGGCAATATGATTATGTATATGCCAATGAGATGAACACAAAATCACTGAAATTAATTGCCAACTTACTTTACATACTATTTATTAAAATTTCACATATATAAAATTATACAAATGTCCACCTTCAGGTTGTGGTTCACGTGTTTTTTTTTTTTTTTTGCTGTGAAATCTTTACTGATTTTTATAAATTAAATGTGAAAATAACTTTTTTTTTTTTTTTTTTTTTTTAATATTTTAGAATAAACACTTCCTGGACTGAATCAACTTAGGTTTACTTTATTTATCCATACATTATGTTTTGAAAAATTATTCTAAAATGTATCAAATATGATCATCGGGCTTTTGAAAAAAAAAAAAAAAAAAAAAAAAAAAAATTTGCTTGTCAAGTCATTAGTGCACTGCATTGCTTTTTACATTTTGAAACTACAGAAATTTTATCATTAAACTAAGCATTTACTGTATATCATCTTACTAAGACATATTATTGGGAGATACAGAGTGACAACTGATATTTATATGATTTTATGCAAATAGTCTGCTATACTATTATAATACTCTTTGATTTACATTGGAAGTTCAATCTGAATTGCATCACCTTTTGGAAATATAAATATAAGCAAATGCTCCAAATTGCATATCTTTGCTCAGCTTGGGCTTCTAAATAAAATTGAGCTAATTTTTTCCAACATATTCTCACTGCATTATACTAAATGAGCCATCAAAGCCTGATTTATCAACTATGATGCTCAAAAAAAAACAAAAAAAAAACAAGCTTTTTTATTTTATTTTATTTTTTTTCAGATTTTGTCTAAAGTGAAACAAGTGGGGAAAATAGATTTTTTTAATGTATCAAGCTTTACAGGGTAAATACCTGCTTTCTAAAGTCTAGCACCTCCACATTTGCTCAAATTCAGCAAGAATTTTCTCTTAACTCTGCCAAACGCTGAAGTAACACTAATTATATGGTATAAATGTCACATTGTAAATGTGGAGAGAGAAGGCATGTGGTAATGGAACCTGGTTTTGAAGAAGAATGAAAGAAGTCATTAGCGGATAATGATTTTAATTACACTCTCTTTGTCAGCTACGGAATGCGCGAGGCAGCACTTGACAAGAGGTTCCCCCTCCGCATAATTACAGTGTGATTGACATGCTAAATAAACAGGGTCTGAATGACACTGACGGTGCGCAGTTGCCAAGAGCAACATGTTGATCGAGGAACAGGAAAATACGTGTTTGTGATTAGAGGCTAGCGGTGCGCAAGAAGCGCCATTTTTATTAGACTCTGGCTAAGGTATCATTTTAGTATGTGGATTCAGGTATCAGATCAGTCTGTGAAGAACAAAGGCTACAGGTCTGTGTACAGACATATAATGACCGTGAAATCTTTTCTACCCAGACAGAAACGTCATTGCTCAGAGATTGCTCTTTCAAAGCTCAAAAGACTTCATGAAATTCTCAGTGTTTCATTTAGAGTACATATTTTCTCCTAACATGATTTAGAACAAAAATTATGAGACTATTTACATATAAAATTAAATGTGGGCCTTATAGCTCATAATTTGATAAATGTGTGAGTTCATACTCATAAGATCTCTGATATATGACAACACAAATTCAAGAACCATTAGAGACGTTATTGAGATCTCTTCTGAAAATGTCAGATTACTGGATCTTTTACTATGATACCAAAAGGTGTCTCAGTTTAGTCTTCAAAACTCTTCATTTAGTCATCATTCTAATACACTGATTTTGTGATCAATTACTACCAATTATTATTGCCACTCCATTATTAATATTGTTCTGTCAAAAAGAGTTTTTGCTGCATATTATTTTTTTGTGGAAATCATAATACATTTTTTTTCCAGAATTCAGAAAATATAATATTCTAAAAGGTTTTACTTTTGATTTAATACATTTTTGCTGAATAAAAATATTATGTATTTTTTTTTAAACTTCAAATGGTATTGTATCACTTAATTTTATTGCAGCAAAAAATAGTTTTTATTGATAATAATATAAAATGTTTCTTGACTACCAAAGCAGCATATTAGAATGATTTCTGAAGGATCATGTGACACTAAAGACTGGAGTTATGATGCTGAAAATTCAGCTTTGCATCACAAAAATAAACTACAATTTAAAATGTATTACAATAGAAAACAGATATTTTAAATTATAATAATATTACAATACACTGTCAATATTACAAACACAATATTACTGTCTTTATTTTTTTTAATCAAATAAATGCAGCCTTAGTGAGCATACGAGACTTCATTAAGTGAAAATTAATTAGAGAGAGAGATTATTTGACCTCCAGGTCTTTTTTTTTTCCTTTCTTCTCTCCTCTTTTCATGCACTATCATATGAAATTGAACAGGTTACTTAAGGCAACCTGTTATTTCACAGCAGCAGCAGCAGACAGATTTTTGGAAGTTTATGTAACATCAAGGTACATTTCAGCGTGATGACAAACACATCTGCTGATGGGAGCCATCGGGGACGCCGGACCAGACAGTGGCTCCGTCCCTTCTGTTCATAAAAGCCCACCGTCACTGCAAACTGAATCAGACACAGACACACGTGGCCTGAAAAGAGCTACATCTAAACGATGGATTAAAAACAACTGGGATTGTTTCTAAATCCACTGGCTTTAAGAAATAAAAGGATTTAATCTGATATTATCTGGTAAACATTTTGACAGAGGAGGAAACACACATTTCAAACAATTATATGCATTTTAAAATCTTTTACGGAATGGCTTTTTCAATAAAGCCTGTTTTTAATGAAACAAAAGATCAAGTGAACATTTTTCGCCACTCATTATCACACACAAGATTCTAATATTTCATTTGATTTCTGCTTTAAATTATGCTGTGGGTGGAGGAATTCAATAGCTTTCTTGGAATCCATTTTTTCCAGTTCCATGTATAATCTGTTAGGAAGCATCTCCCTTATCATCAGAATCACAATCAGAATGAGCTTTATTGCCAGGTATGTTTACACATACGAGGAATTTGTTTTCATGACAGAAGCTACCGCAGCTGAACAGAGTAACAGTGACAGTACAAAAAACACAGATAGTAAAAAGAAGAATTAAAAAGAAAAAGTAAATAAGGAATAACAATATACAAATTGACAATTGTATGTACAGGTATATAACAGTAGACAGTTTTGTATGTACAGGTATATTATGTGCAAACTGAAATGTAGACTAAGTATGTGTGTTAGATAAATAAGTGTATAAATAGTGTGTGTTATTATTGTCAAGTGTTCATGAGATGGATTGCCTGAGGGAAGAAACTGTTCCGGTGCCTGGTCGTTCTGGTGCTCAGAGCTCTGTAGCGTCGACCAGACGGTAACAGTTCAAAGAGGGATTGTGCTGGATGTGAGGGGTCCAGAGTGATTTTGCCAGCCCTTTTGCTCACTCTGGATAAGTACAGTTCTTGGAGAGTGGGGAGGGTTGTACCAATGATTCGCTCAGCAGTCCGGACTACCCTCTGTAGTCTTCTGAGGTCAGATTTGGTAGCTGAGCTGAATCAGACAGTTATTGAAGTGCAGAGGATGGATTCAATGATGGCGGAGTAGAACTGTTTCAGCAGCTCCTGTGGCAGGTTGAACTTCCACAGCTGGCGAAGGAAGTACAGCCTCTGTTGGGCCTTTTTAACAATGGAGTCTATGTGAATGTCCCACTTAAGGTCCTGGGAGATGGTAGTGCCCAGGAACCTGAATGACTCCACTGTCGTTACAGTGTTGTCCATGATGGTGAGTGGGGGGAGTGCAGGGGGGTTTCTCCTGAAGTCCACGATCATCTCCACTGTTTTGAGCGTGTTGAGCTCCAGGTTGTTAAGACTGCACCAGACAGCCAGCTCCTTAACCTCCTGTCTGTAAGCAGACTCGTCACCGTCCTGAATGAGGCCGATGAGTGTGGTGTCATCTGCAAACTTCAGGAGCTTGACAGAGGGGTCTTTAGATGTGCAGTCGTTGGTGTACGGGGAGAAGAGCAGTGGGGAGAGGACGCATCCCTGGGGGGCGCCAGTGCTGATGGTGCGGGTGCTGGATGAGAATTTGCCTAGCCTCACTAGCTGCTGCCTGTCTGTCAGGAAGCTGTTGATCCACTGACAGGCGGAGGTGGGTACAGAGAGCTGAGTTAGTTTGGGTAGGAGGCGGTTTGGAATGATAGTGTTAAAGGCTGAGCCGAAGTCCACAAACAGGATCCTCATGTAAGTCCCTGGTCTGTCTAGATGTTGCAGAACATAATGCAGTCCCATGTTGACTGCATCATCCACAGACCTGTTTGCTCTGTAAGGAAACTGAAGAGGATCCAGCGAAGGTCCAGTGATGTCCTTCAGGTGGGCCAGCTCCAGTTTTTCAAATGACTTCATGACCACAGACGTTAGAGCCACAGGTCTGTAGTCATTTAGTCCTGTAATTTTGGATTTCTTTGGGATGGGGATGATGGTAGAGCATTTGAAGCATGAAGGGACTTCGCACATCTCCAGTGATCTGTTGAAGATCTGTGTGAAGATGGGGGCCAGCTGGTCAGCACAGGATTTCAGACAGGCTGGTGTCACACAATCTGGGCCTGGTGCTTTTTTCCTTTCCTGCTTCCGGAAGACCTGGCGGACCTCATCTTCGCTGATCTGAATTGCAGGCGTGGGGGAGAGGGGGGTTGCTGGAGGTGTTAATGGTTGTGTGGAGAGGTGTTCGGGGTGGGTGTGGGGTGTTTTTTCAAACCTGCAGTAGAACTCATTCAGACCGTCTGCCTGTTATTGATTCTCCACAGTGCTGGGGGATGGTGTCTTGTAGTTGGTTATCTCTTTCAGACCTTTCCACACTGATGCTGAGTCGCTGGAAGAGAATTGAATCCTTATTTTTTCAGAATAATTGTCTGGACTGCACCTCTAGAGACCCCTCTGTCAAGCTCCTGAAGTTTGCAGATGACACCACACTCATCGGCCTCATCCAGGATGGTGATGAGTCTGCTTACAGACAGGAGGTTGAGCAGCTGGCTGTCTGGTGCAGTCTAAACAACCTGGAGCTCAACACGCTCAAAACTATAGAGATGATAGTGGACTTCAGGAGGAACCCCCCTGCTCTCTCCCCACTCACCATCATGGACAGCACTGTGGCAGCAGTGGAGAAATTCAAGTTCCTAGGGTCCATCATCTCCCAGGACCTGAAGTGGGACACTCACATTGACTCCATTGTAAAAAAGGCCCAACAAAGGTTGTAATTCTTTCGCCACCTGAGGAAGTTTAACCTGCCACAGGAGCTGCTGAAACAGTTCTACTCAGCCGTCATCGAGTCTGTTCTGTGCACATCAATAACTGTGTGGTTTGGCTCAGCTACAAAATCAGACATCAGAAGATTACAGAGAACGATTCGGACTGCCGAGAGGATTATTGGTGCTCCTCTGCCCACCCTTCAAGAACTGTATACATCCAGAGTGAGGAAAAGAGCTCAGAAAATCACTCTGGATCCCTCACATCCAAGCCATCCCCTCTTTGAACTCTTGCCATCTGGTCGGCGCTACAGAGCACCGAATACCAGGACAGCCAGGCACAAGAACAGTTTCTTCACCCAGGCAATCTATTTAATGAACAGTTAAATTGTTCCCCCCATTATGCAATAACAATGTGCAATAACCTAATATTTGTTTGTTACCACCTCCATCTTACCACATCCCTGCTTCTCATTCTATTCTATTCCATTCTATCATCTATAGCACAACTGTGTACATACCACCTATTTATCCCTCAATTTATTTTTTCAAATTTTTGTCTATCTATATTTACGTGTAATTTTTATTCTCATCATATTTTTATTGTCTGTGTGCTGTTGTTGTCTCTGTGTACTGGAAGTTTATGACACAAAAACAAATTCCTTGTATGCGCAAGCATACTTGGCAATAAAGCTCTTTCTGATTCTGATAATTCCTCTTAGCCACTCTGATCTCCTTTTCCAGTGTGTATTTGGCCTATATATCTTGTTTATACAAGACTTTATCTCCCTTCCTGTAAGCATGTTCTTTGGCCTGACGGAGCTGTCTAAGTTTTGCAGTGAACCATGGTTTGTCATTGTTGTAGGTTAAATGAGTCCTGGTAGGGATGCACAAATCCTCACAGAAACTGATATATGAAGTGACAGTCTCTGTGAGCTCGTCCAGATCATTTGCAGCAGCCTCAAAAACACTCCAATCAGTAAGGTCGAGACAGGCTTGTAAAACCCGCTCTGTCTCGTTGGTCCATCTCTTTACAGTCTTTACCACAGGTTTAACAGATTTCAGTTTCTGCCTGTAGGTTGGTATAAGATGAACAAGACAGTGATCAGAGAGTCCTAAAGCTGCTCGTGGAACAGAGTGATATGCATCCTTTATTGTTGTGTAACAATGATCCAGTATACTACTGTCTCTGGTTGGACATGTAACATGCTGTCTGAATTTTGGCAGTTCACGGGAGAGATTTGCTTTATTAAAGTCCCCGAGAATGATTAAAGCAGAGTCTGGGTGTTGTTGTTCTGTGTCTGTGATCAGATCAGCTAGTTTCTGTAGAGCTGAGCTCACCAGAATGAACGAGTGAAACTCCCGCGGCGAGTAGAAAGGTTTACAGTTAATGAAGAGCGTTTCTAGATCTGAACAGCACGTCTTCTTTAACACAGTTACATCTGTACACCACCTTTCATTGATATAAAAGCACGTCCCGCCGCCGCGCGATTTCCCCGTAGATTCTGCGTTGCGGTCTGCTCTAAACAGCTGAAAGCTCGGCAGATGAAGCGCGCTGTCCGGAATGGCGTCGTTCAGCCAGGTTTCCGTGAAACACAGAGCAGCAGAGTTTGAAAAATCCTTGTTTAACCGGGAAAGCAGAACGAGTTCGTCCATTTTGTTGGGTAGAGAGAGGAGATTCCCGAGATGGATGCTAGGAAAGGTGTTCTTAATCCCCGCCGAGAAGCTTCACGAGCGCGCCGGCTTGCTTCCCCAGTCTGCGCGTCCTGAAGCGTCTAAACAGTACCGCTGCTTCACCGACTACAATGTCCAGCAGAACATCAGAATAAACGAAATCCGGTGAAATATCGGGTGATGTGTACTTCCGAATGTCCAGCAATTCGTCTCTGGTGAAACGGATTGCAGGGATATGACTAAAGACGGGACAAACTAACAAAAACATAAAAACAACTGCGGACGACGCCACGAAGGCTGCCATGAGTGGCGCCATCTTGCCAGAAAAGCAAGGATCATTAACAATTTACTGAGGCCAAAAGGGTCATTTTCTTATATAACAAGTAACTGAAAGCAAAGGTTCAGTAAATAAGTAAGCAGACTTCCATCTCATTCTAAAACAATGTAATTTTCTCCCTGGGTTAATAGTCTTTTGTTTCCA
>CM077238.1:4378377-4453377 GCA_039654775.1 Spinibarbus caldwelli | reverse complement strand
AGGGAAACAAGGGGCAAACGAGATTATTAATAAAACACAGCTGGGGACTAATAAACTAATGATGAGGACAGAAACAGGAATGAGAATCTCTTTTAAGATTTTGGACTTTGTACTGGTTAACATTTACCGCAGACAATAATTTAACTCATTATTTAAGGGAAAAAATTTGACTTATATACAAGCTTGCTGCACAAAGAAAATGTGTACAACTTGCAATATTCATCTGCAGGTGCAACCATAACACTTGCATGTAAACTAACAAGTAAACAAAAAGAAAGGTTATCTGCTAACATCCCCATTAATCTCAATAGCACTTGCTTGGCTGGTCCAAAACCCCTTAAAGTGATAGAATCACTTACCAACCCTGTCTGAGCAAAGTTACATGCAATCTCTCAAAAAACCCAGTTGATTTAGCTTGGAGTCAGCACAAAAAACAAAGGTCTTTAGAAATCACTTTGGTAACAGATAACCAGAAGTTGTAAAAAGAACAATTTAGGTTCAAGTGAAAACTTTCTATTGTTTTTACCAAACAATTTATGCAGGTGTTTATACAAAAAAAACTTGCCTGGTAGACTTCCATTGTAAGCGTAATACTGTACGACTGAAGGACAAGTCTGTGGTAAACAACACCATGTCTCAGGTGTAGGACTGAAACAGCCCAGAATCCTTGAGGACACAGTGAGTTTGTTGGTATGTAGATGTTTACCTCAATAAAAAAAAAGAAAAAAAGAAAAGAAAAAACGGCTATTTCACTGCCGAGTTGTGACCCTGTCATGAACTGCCACAAACTTTTTACATCTTGTCCTATTCAATTAGTACAGCGCTGCCTGAAGAGACGTCTTTGAGAAATGTCCTTCAGTTCTCAAGTGGCACTGCTGTGATCTTAAATTAAAAACCTATTCACTCGCCTCACAGACGTGGATTCACTTATAACTCCAGGCATTAGTTCTGCTTGTTCTCTCCTGCTTTACCCATTTTGCCGAAAATGTTCAAATTCGCAACCATTCATTTGCGTTTGTTGAGGGCCTGACACTGCAGTTTCTTTCATCCGAAATTTGCCTATCATCCCCAATAACAACTAATTATAGGCTATTGTGCGTTCTCAATCTGACCAATTTACATTTACCTGCCTTTGCAAACATCTCTTATTTGTGTTTTTCCATCTTAACGTGTCTGTAATTAGTTAACACTGCTTCAGGTAATTACACGGAACGGAAAACACTCTGAGTCAGCCTTTTGCATTCCTCAAATTTTATCTTTTTTATTTTTTTTATGGAAAACTTCAGAAGTGGGTGGATGGATGGATGGATGGATGGACAGATGAATGGAAAACCTCAAAGGATGGATGAATGGATGGTTGGATGGAAAACATCAAAGGAAGGATGGATGGATGGAAAACATCAAAGGATGGATGGATAGATGGATAGATGGATGGACGGAGGATGGATGGACAGATGGAAAACCTCAGAGGTGGAACAGTGGATATATGAATGGATGGAAAAACTCGCAAATGGATGGATGGATGGAAAACCTGGATGGAAAAAAGAGGTGGATGGATGACAGTTGAAATAAGGTAGAGGTAGTTTTTAAATATTCTATTAAAATGTTCATATAAATTTCACATTTTCATAGTCATATCTAAATTTACTTACACTTAAAATTAAATGCAAAACATAATTTCATGGGTTAATTTAATATGAATATTATTTATATATATATATATATATATATATATATATATATATATATATACAGTGCATCTCAATAAATTAGAATGTCGTGGAAAAGTTCATTTATTTCAGTAATTCAACTCAAATTGTGAAACTTGTGTATTAAATAAATTCAATGCACACAGACTGAAGTAGTTTAAGTCTTTGGTTCTTTTAATTGTGATGATTTTGGCTCACATTTAACAAAAACCCACCAATTCACTATCTCAACAAATTAGAATACTTCATAAGACCAAAAAAAAAAAAAAAACATTTTTAGTGAATTGTTGGCCTTCTGGAAAGTAAGTTAATTTACTGTATATGTACTCAATACTTGGTAGGGGATCCTTTTGCTTTAATTACTGCCTCAATTCGGCGTGGCATGGAGGTGATCAGTTTGTGGCACTGCTGAGGTGGTATGGAAGGCCAGGTTTCTTTGACAGTGGCCTTCAGCTCATCTGTATTTTTTGGTTTCTTGATTCTCATTTTCCTCTTGACAATACCCCATAGATTCTCTATGGGGTTCAGGTCTGGTAAGTTTCCTGGCCAGTCAAGCACACCAACACCATGGTCATTTAATCAACTTTTGGTGCTTTTGGCAGTGTGGGCAGGTGCCAAATCCTGCTGGAAAATGAAATCAGCATCTTTAAAAAGCTAGTCAGCAGAAGGAAGCATGAAGTGCTCCAAAATTTCTTGGTAAGCGGGTGCAGTGACTTTGGTTTTCAAAAAACACAATGGACCAACACCAGCAGATGACATTGCACCCCAAATCATCACAGACTGTGGAAACTTAACACTGGACTTCAAGCAACTTGGGCTATGAGCTTCTCCACCCTTCCTCCAGACTCTAGGACCTTGGTTTCCAAATGAAATACAAAACTTGCTCTCATCTGAAAAGAGGACTTTGGACCACTTGGCAACAGTCCAGTTCTTCTTCTCCTTAGCCCAGGTAAGACGCCTCTGACGTTGTCTGTGGTTCAGGAGTGGCTTAACAAGAGGAATACGACAACTGTAGCCAAATTCCTTGACACGTCTGTGTGTGGTGGCTCTTGACCCCAGCCTCAGTCCATTGATTGTGAAGTTCACCCAAATTCTTGAATCAATTTTGCTTCACAATCCTCATAAGGCTGCGGTTCTCTCGGTTGGTTGTGCATCTTTTTCTTCCACACATTCCTTCCACTCAACTTTCTGTTAACATGCTTGGATACAGCACTCTGTGAACAGCCAGCTTCTTTGGCAATAAATGTTTGTGGCTTACCCTCCTTGTGAAGGGTGTCAATGATTGTCTTCTGGACAACTGTCAGATCAGCAGTCTTCCCCATGATTGTGTAGCCTAGTGAACCAAACTGAGAGACCATTTTGAAGGCTCAGGAAACCTTTGCAGGTGTTTTGAGTTGATTAGCTGATTGGCGTGTCACCATATTCTAATTTGTTGAGATAGTGAATTGGTGGGTTTTTGTTAAATGTGAGCCAAAATCATCACAATTAAAAGAACCAAAGACTTAAACTACTTCAGTCTGTGCGCACTGAATTTATTTAATACACAAGTTTCACAATTTGAGTTGAATTACTGAAATAAATGAACTTTTCCATGACATTCTAATTTATTGAGATGCACCTGTATATATATATATATATATATATATATATATATATACACACACACACACACACACATACAAATATATATACAGCAATAAACCATGCCTGGCCACTCTCTTTCTTCTAATATAATGGAAAAATTTCAACTAAAATCAATATTTTATGTCCATTTATTTATTTATTTGCTAAGTAGCCATGTAATCAGCTTCATGTCTGGTTCCTGATCGCTCTGTCTGGGTTTATTCTGCAATAATGACTGGCTGACGGCACCTTATCCCTTATGTATATCTCGCAAAGCACAATGAATTATTTAAGTCACTTGTTTGCTTTTGTAGTCTCAGCGTATTAACGTTTGGAAAAAAGCAAAAGGATTTGTTGAGAATACAGGATGCCTGCACACCCAGCCAGGGAGAAGGGCATCAGAGCTTTCCGCACATGGCAGGAAGAAAGCACAAGCAATGTGGGCCAGTGATAGGCTCCTGCCATGTTTAATAAATGACTTGGCAATGTCTTCGATGGGCCGTGCCATTCAAAAGCTTGCAAGCTTGGTGGTGGTATCGTTACGAAATTGCAGAGAGCGGTGGGCCAACTGGCAGCTCACCCTCTGCTGCAGAGACATGTGAACGGAGAAAGGCCATGCTTGAGCTCCACTCTAACAGCAAATGAATTCACAGAGTGCACTTAACTTTGTTAAGAAATCATTTCACAGTAAGAGTAAGAGTTGATCTGGGTTTATGTTCATTCTACCTTGAGTGATGGCAAATGCGACATTGAAAAGCAAAAGTCCAGAATCAGAGCTCTTAAAGTGACGAGTGTTTAACTTGAATGACTAGAAGTCTCATGATACTGAAACCAGGAATCGTGTTTCAGTTCCCACAATCCCACACTGAGAGCTACGTTTGACATTGTGGATCATGTGAAAACAGTTTAATCTCCTTGAGAACAACATCTCCTTCTAGAGCACTTTCAGACTGATTTAGCACTTATTTATACACCGGAGAATATTGTCCTAGATTTGATATGTGTGTTTCTTATTAGCTCAATACTGTCATAATGTATTAACATATAATCATAATGAACTAATACTGTACCTCCAACAAACAGTATGCCTATCTATCTATCTATCTATCTATCTATCTATCTATCTATCTATCTATCTATCTATCTATCTATCTATCTATCTATCCATCCATCCATCCATCCATCCATCTATTCTTTACAGCTAGAATAGGCAGTTTCAGTGTCTCCTAGCTGTACTACAAAATAAACAACCTGGTCTCACGGCATAAACGTACCTCGGGGCACTTTTTAGCAAGACCGTTTTTACTTACCTTACGTACCTTACTAAAACACGGGTTCAATACGTAAACCCTGGCACGTTTTAATACACTGATATAGGTACGTATTGCTGTGTTTTTATTACGCTGCATCAGGTACGTATTGCGGCGGTTCAGAATTCAAATATCTGGGGACCTTCGCTAAAACTTAATGCTCTACTGTGTTGGAAATGTGCCCTACACCAAACCCAACCCTACACCTACCCTATAGTGTTGACAAATGCAAAACTGATATAAAAACGCATTTGTTGATGTAACCATGCTATTTGAACTTCCTAATATGTAGTTTTGAACTATTTTGTCGAACCGTAGTTACATGGAATTCGAACCGGAGCTCCTCAACTCTCAAGTACGTCTTTGTACTCTGTGAGCTACCGAAAAAATAAAAAATAAATAAATAAAACTTACCGTCTATGAAAACCCATAGATATGAAGCTGGATATGTGTGATGCTAATGTTCAAAAGCATCAGTTTTCAAATTTCCAGCATATTAATATTGTTTTGAAGTCATAACATGATATTCTTCAAGTAATTGTGCGAAAATTACGCTTTATTAATCGAAACTCTGAAAAATTTGTGTGAAATAGATTAAAAGGCGTTGGAGTTTTACTGCTTCTAGTGTTCAATTCTTTTGGAAACTGCAGTGATATACTTATTGCTACGTATTTCGCATCTCGCTAAAAAGTGCCTCATGTACGTTTATGCCATGAGACCAGGGGCCTGTACCATGGTGGTAGATGAACAAATTCTGAACTACAGGATTAGTTTCGAGTTGACAAAACCAAACCACTCCAATCCGGCCATGATGCTGATCATCAACTTTCTTTGTCAACTCAGGCTTTGATCCTGAGTTTGTGGAGCACGTGCACATGAGTGTGTGAAACTGGTGAACAGCCAGTCACAAGCCTTGGTTAAAGGTTAAAGGTTTTGCTAAAGGTTAAGAGACTGAAGAATATGAAGAATTTAAATGCATTTACAATGGGAAAAAAAAAAATACTTGTTCATGAAAGAGGACAAATAAAAGAAATGATCTTGCTTTATCAGTGCAGCCACAAGTAAAACTTGTTAAGTTAGTTTATATAGTTGGAAATATGCAGCAAAAGAGATTCGAACATGTAAGGTCACATAGTCATTTTAAAGCATTATCTATTGATTCTACAGCTTATTTATATTACATACAATCTGTATATATTAACAGTCATTTAAAATAAATGATTTATAATAACTGTTAAACTAAAATTGCTTGTGTGTAATGGATTAATGATATAAGTCATATAATATAAATCATATAAAATAACTCTTTATCATTAAAGCCAGAATTGTTTTTTTTTTTGTTTTGTTTTTTTTTAGTACAGTGACCTTTAATTTAGAGCTAGATAAACTGGGGGAGTGACTTTTTTGTGTCAGACATGTTATTTGGCTCACATCTGATTGGTCCAATTTCAGTTTGAGATCTCTAATCCAGAACATAACCTGCCCCAGAGCAGGCTACTTTCATGGTACCTAATGAAAGCCACTTTCATGGTACCTAAAACCCAGGATTGGTGCAAACTAAACTGAAACTTACCTAGCTAATCCGGCTTTACAGACCCCAGGTAGAAAATAAAGCATGTTTTCAAACAACCTTGTGTCATGCCTCCCTCAACTCAAACATCACAAACACAGTTCTTACAGCTCTATAAAAGTGAAGGCATGTCTCAAGTAAAAGTAGGCTACTTACAATAAAAAGTCGAACATATTTGAAATACTTTTAACTTGAAGTTAGCTCACCTGTTGAGAAGAAACTCCGGACGTTTGTCATGTCTATTGAAACCCAAACATTCCATCAAATTCCTCCATCTTGGAAACACACTACCAACGTTTACTTTGTTTTACATGGTTGCCTGTCTCTGTGTATTTTGACAAGTCTTCAAATTTTGTCTTACAATTCTGTAATGGAATCAGAATTATCAGAATTTATCAGAATATCAGAATTTATCAGAATAATCAGAATTTATCACAGACTAAACAACACTCTCTGGCTCAGCCTACTACAGTAGCCCAAAGGTATGCAAATATGGAGGTTGACAGACAGATAGAACATCCTATCATCGCATTCGGAAAGATTACAACGATTGGGCAAACATTTTATGGTCCTGAGCCTTCCACAGAAGATATATATTCATAATATTTAGACCACTTAATTTATTGATTGCTATCAGGCTGTGAAGAGACTTTAAACCAGTAAAACGTAACAAAAAAAAAAAAAAATGTTTTTAGCTAAAATTGCCCACCTTTAACAAGGCCCATCTTTTAATGCTGTGTGAATAATACTAAATTAACTAAATTAACACATTTATATATATATATATATATATATGCACACTATCTATCTATCTATCTATCTATCTATCTATCTATCTATCCTTATCCATACAGACTCGTAATGTCAGTAAATGAGAAAACTCAGTAACTGCAAGCAACATGAAACGGGATGTGATGATTAGGGCAGGATCTGTTTGTTAGACCAACGACAGTGTAAAATGATACATTTCACCTTTAGCTTTCATGATGTGCCTTATTTCCGAATTAATCAGAAAACTCAGCAGTGAAACAATGTAGGGCGCAAGTTGCTTGGATCCTGAAAAGTTAGACTATCATATTACTATTCCACAGCTGCACGGTCTTGGATAATGTCAGCAGGAAAGAAAAGTCATTTCAGAGCCCAAACGTACTACATTTTGATGAAATATGATCAAAACAAACATATTTTTCTTTAGAATAATGCACACTGATGAAACGTGCCCAATACGGCCTGGGACATTTATACACACACACACACACACACACACACAAGAAAGTATTTTCATGCATGAAATCAATTTCACATCAACTTGAAAGAAATCAGCAGTGTGCAAACTTTATGACACTGTCTATTTTTCTAACATGTTCATTTGTATTATTCTCCAGATTTATTGAAGATTGCATCATGCATTCATGTTTGTAAAGCCTCATGCAAGTAAAAACGAGGTTGGGGATTTTTATTCCATCACTCATAGAGATCGTGGCAAGGCTTCCAGTCTTTAATGCACTGAGAGTAACTCGGCTCCATGTAGCCAACAAGAGAGATTATTGGGGGGGAAGTTTTGTTATCCTCTCATTCGGGCCATCAGGTGAGGAGGGGAACAGGACCTGGTCATCTCCCCAGAAATCAATCAGTGTAAGCAAGTACAGATCCTTCTCCCCGCTCTGCCTCGCGGGCCGTCTGAACAAATCAATTTCACCTCATTCATTCCTGTGGCCTCCTCCCGGGGCATCTGCCTGTCAGAAAATCTGCATCTTTCACCTGACAGATTACCATTGAGAAAAAAGATGTGAGGAAATGAGGAAAAAACTCAAGCTCTCCGTTTGGAACTGTGTGTTGCCAGGGAAACCATGAGGGGAAAAAGGATCCTAAAGACTCTCTTGATGTGAGAAGACAGAGATTGACATGTCTTTAAAAAATAAAATCGAGTATTAAAGTTTCAATTACTGTGAAATCAAAACTGGAGTTACGTTTGCTGGTTTGGATGCCACCTACATCTACATACACGCTAGTGTATTCAAAAAATATCAACAAAAATACCTTCAAAAATAATACCAAGGTAATTTGTGATATGATTCTCATGATTTTATAAATCGTATGCTGGTACGCAGTAAACGATGGCACTGTAAAACCACAGTGCATGCTAAAATATGAATATGAAATATGAATATGAATACTGAACTGCATATTGTAAACTATGTCTATGTGTGTGTGTGTTCCTCCTTTCAGCTAGGCAATTGTTTCTCAGCAGGACGCTAAAATCAGCGGCGAGAGAAAGAGAAATAAGCAGTGGGTATTCATTACTGCCGGACGGAGTCCTCAGCGACTGATCGATCTGCTAAATGAGAAAGTTCAGAAGTGAACTCTAAAAGACTTTCAGGGTGAACGATCGGATTCTTTGTTTTACAGCTAAAGAAAGAGAGAGAGAAAGAGAGTGCACTGTTACACAACAAATACGTACACTATCATTCAAAAGTTTGAGGTCAGTAAGAAGTTAAAATATAAAGAATATATACTTTTATTCAGTAAAGCTGCAAGTGGCGATGAAGACAGTCCAAATAAACAGTTCATCATCATCACAAAAATATGAAGCAGGACAACTGTTTTCAACATTGATAATAACCAGAAATGTTTCATGAGCAGCAAATCAGTACATTCGAATGATTTCTGAAGGATCGTGTAACACTGAAGACTGGAGTAAGGATGCTGAAAATTCAGCTCTCATCACAGGAATAAATTACATTTTAAAATACATTTGCACAGAAAACAGATACTTTAAACTGAAACAATATCTACTAGTGGTGTCAAACGATTAATCGCAATTAATTTCATCCAAAACAAAAGTTTTGTTTACATAATATATGTGTGTGTACTGTGTATATTTATTATGTCAATATTGTCACAAATCTGGCCTGTGGCCTTCCTCCCGATAGCCACCGGAGGTCGCCCTCCAATTACATTGACTTTCACACCACACAAACTGTTACACGTTACCCCGGACTGCATTTCCCAGCAGCCATTTCACTAATCGCATGCTCACACCTGAGACCCATCACACAATCACACACCCTACATAAGTCTTGGACTTCCTCGTTCTAATCGCCAAGTATTGTTCAGCGCTTATCGTGTGATAGCTGCATTACGGAGCCAGTTTATTCTGAGTGTCTAGTTTAGTCTAGTCTTGCCTTGCCTTGAATTGCCTGTTTTCCCGTGTCTAGCTCTTTGCCCGTGTATCTTGGATTAACCCTTTGCCTGCTTTTTCAGACTATGTTTGCACTTCGCTTGGACTATTGCTCGTGAACCTGGATTATCTCGTTGCCTCGCCCTGTTGGATATTGTTCGCCAATCGAAGACCCACGCTTGCCCTAGGATTACTCTTTGTCTTGGCTGTGTTGTACCTGTTTGCCACTGTTTGAACCATGCCTGTTATGACCACGTCTCTGTCTAATAAAAGCTTGCACATGGATCCGCTCGTCTCGTCAGCTCTGTAACATATATAAACACACACACACACACACACACACACACATATATTTAAGAAAAATGTTACATTTATATATTAAATATATTTGTATATGATATAAATTATTTGAATATAAATATATACATGTAAATACATGTACATATTTTCAAAATATATGCTGTATGTGTGTGTATACACAAAACACACACATATATATTATGTAAACAAAAACTTTTATTTTGGATGCGATTAATCATTTGACATCACTATTTACTAATATGTACACTGATTTTACTGTATTTTTGATCAAATAATACAGCCTTGATGAGCAAAAGAGACTTTTTTTTTTTAATTAAAACACTAAACTTTAGATAGATAATGGCAAAATGAATGTCCTTTAATAACCAATACATCATAATAAATATTTATGTTTATGTTATGTATGTAAATGTTTTATGCATTTTTATGGTTTATAAAATACAAATAAATGTGTATTTATGTTGGGATATGGTGTTAAGTATGATAGTAAAGGCTAACAAGAAATCTAGCTAAACCTCTTTCTTTCTTTCTTTCTTTCTTTCTTTCTGTTTACATACCATTTTTTTTGCCCTATAATCAGCCTCCCATATATATATAATTGCTGTTTCCGTGATTAACATTTTAACTTCACCGTGATCAATATTTGCAGCTTGAGCTCGTCCTCTGTCTGACCCAGGTGAATTCACTTTACATGCAGGCCATGAAAACAAGCTCCAATTATTACAGTAAATATTTGAAAGACCTTGAAATCGCCATATGCTTCAATAAAAGTGACAGAGCAAGACATTCAGGCATGTATTCCCATGAAAAAAATAACAACAGACCTTCAGTCCACAGAACACATGCCTTCTGATAGCGTGCGTTCATCGATATGTCGAGTAATTGCTCGAGTGACCTTTACTGATAAGAAACTGTGGCTCCCCAAATCTCTATCGCTCTCTGTCAGGATCTCTTTTAGTATTCCTTCTCCTCTATACATTCAATTTATCTCTGTCATTTCCTGAGTCTCCCTCTGGCTTCTCTTCCAATCACATACAAAACAAAGCAGGACTTGAGCAGATAGTCGAGGCCTGACTAGAAGAACTCTAGATAGCAACTTCACTGTGACTATAGACAACAACACTGGACTGGAAAATACATGATAAACACAAAGGCAAACATGCAAGCTGTAAATGCACAAGGGTAAACAATGCAACAAGATCACCTGACAACAAGATACACCTAAAGACAGTTGGGAAAGGCTATTAGTTTGTGGATAGGACCTTCATACACTGGAAAAGGAAGGAAGCATTTTTCAGCATTCAAACACAGGAGATCCAATGAATAAAACAATATCTCACAAGAAATGGTGATACTTCAAAATAAAAAAGCAAAAATGTAGTTTATTGTTATTTTTGTATTTATTATTTTTTTATTTTATTGTTTTTTTATTGAAAACGGGGAAATTTGTTTTGAATATTCAAAAAAATATTCAATTCAATTCAAGTTTATTTGTATAGCACTTTTCATGATACAAATCGTTACAAACCAACCAAGCAAAAATGATTTGTTCAATCCAAACTAAAGAATAATAATGTGCGTTTGATCAGATATAACTGCAGTACAAGATTATGAGATGCATTATGTGAATGCTTGGCTAAAGAGATGTGTCTTTAATCTAGATTTAAACAGAGAGAGTGTGTCTGAACCCCGAATGTTATCAGGAAGGCTATTCCAGAGTTTGGGAGCCAAATGTGAAAAAGCTCTACCTAATTTAGTGTACTTTGTTATCCTAGGTACTACCAAAAGTCCAGAGTTTTGCGACCTTAGGGAGCGTGATGGATTGTAGTGAGATAGAAGTCTAGTTAAGTAAGCAGGAGCTAAACCATTAAGGGCCTTATAGGTAAGTAATAATATTTTGTAACTGATAACTTAATAGGTCGCCAGTGCAGAGACTGTAAAATTGGGGTAATATGATCATATTTTCTTGACCTGGTAAGGACTCTAGCCGCTGCATTTTGGACTACCTGTAGCTTGTTTATTGAAGATGCAGGACAACCAGCTAGCAGTGCATTACAATAGTCCAGTCTAGAGGTCATGAATGCATGAACTAGCTTTTTGGCATCAGTAACAGGTAACGTTTCGTAACTTGGCAATATGATTTTCAAAAGACAAGTTGCTGTCTAATATAACACCCAGATTTTTGACTGTAAAGAAAGTAATACATCCGTCTAGTTGCAAGTTGTAATCCAAGAGATTCTGTGTACTGTTTTTTTGGTCCATAAGTAATATCTCTGTCTTATCTGAATTTAATAGGAGAGAATAATTGGTCATCCAGTCTTTTACATTTTTAACACACTCTGTTAGCTTAGATAATTTAGAAGTTTCATCTGGTCTTGTTGAGATATATAGTTGAGTATCATCAGCATAACAATGGAAACTAATCCCGTATTTTCTAATAATATTACCAAGGGGCAACATGTATTTTGAAAATAGCAGAGGACCTAGAACAGAACCTTGTGGCACTCCATACTTTACTGGTGATAAATGAGATGACTTCCCGTTTAAATAAACAAAGTGGTTACGGTCGGACAGGTAGGATCTAAACCATCTTAAAGCCTGCCCTTGAATATCCATATAGTTTTGTAATCGATCTATGAGTATGTCATGATCTATAGTGTCAAACACAGCACTAAGATCAAGTAAAACTAACAATGAGATGCAGCCTTGGTCTGATGCAAGAAGCAAGTCATTTGTAATTTTATATAAAATGTAAAATTACAATCTCCGGTGTATAAATGTGTGTACGTGTTAGACAGAGTTCACAGTGTGTTCTTGTGCAGTCCAGTGAAGGCGTCTTCACTCTTCAGTAGATGACAAAATGAGATTGCTCACTGTGTCCTCTTGATAGTCCATCAGGCTCAGTCCTGATTGAGTCTGGGCCCCTCGGGCCCCTCATACCACCAGAACCCTGATTACACACGTTCTGCTTCTAGGCTCACATTCTTCTTTCAAACTCCTGGACCCTGATAATGTTGTTAAGATTTTAATAAGTATCGCATGACCGTGAACAAATACATTCACAAACTAAAACAGAAACTCTTTAGCGTGGATTTATCAAGCCTCATTATTTATGGATTTATTTTTTTTTTTTTTCCTTTTTTTTTTCTGGCTGTGGTAATTTGGCTGTAATTGTCAAAATTGTTTTTTTTTTTTTTTTTAAGGCAAGACTACAGGTGAATAAGGTTATTATTATTATTTATTTGTTTTACTAATAGATATTACCATACTTCCCCCAGTTGATTATTCACAGTATATTAAGACAATTGTTTTGTATTATAAATCTAAAATGTCCCGTTTAAATATGCAAATAAGGCATTATCTAGTTAAACGTACTAATTTGCAAACATTTCATAGAAATCTGAAAATTGAAAGCCAGGTTCAAAATTCCTTTTTTTAATTATGTTGATATTAAAACAGAAAATACGAAAATACTGTCAATAGGTAGAAAAAAAAATCATCATATTTTTAAGGAATATAATGTTTGGAATAGATATTTTTGGCTCAGTGCACTAAAAAAATATTTTGAGAAAACAGCATTTAAAGATATGGATTGAAATAAACACTTATATGTGTATTTTAGAGGTTTTCTTTCCACTATTTTGAAAGAAGACACATTATGTAAGCCAAAATCTCAAAATTTACCAGTGAATGAAAAATTATGGTTTTAGCCTTGCTTTAAATGTTAAAACATTACTGGGACCTTTTTTATCTTTTGCTCCAGTAAAACTGAAAGGTTTATTCAATTAAAAATGACTCAGATTTACCATGTTTCAAAATGTTTTTGAAATGGTTTCATTTTATCAAAGGTCTGGAGAATAAAAATGCTGTGTAATATTTAGTTTTACTGCACAGTAAGTTTCTACAATTTCATTTATTGAATTATTTGTTTTGCTAATGTTAATGTTTTTTTCTATTGCATAAAATCGATAATGCTCGACAAGGTGAAATCAAGTCACATTTTTCACGATCGATCATTGCTGTCGTTTTCCTCTTTTGGCCCTTCCACAGGCAGCGTTCAGCTGAAGTGCTATTGTAATGCTGTTTGTGAACACACTGCACGTCTTTATGGGCCGTTGGCTGCTGGTGTCAGACTCAGTGTCTCTGTGGTCAGGTGAGGAGAGCTGATTCAGCATCCGTTCGTCCGCCTGCAGACTCCTGACTGTCAGCACTCCGCTCGTCCCTGGCCTGCTGAGAGCCTCGCTCACATCCTCACACATCAAACCTTGCTCGCTCTCGCTCTCTCTGGAGTCTAATCAATCCTGTACCATCGCTCTGCTTGAATCAGAGCAGCTCAGTCTTAGAGGAACAGGAAGAGAGAACACGTTTTAGTCTCTCTCAAGTGTTTTTCATTTACTCTGCCTTATTGGTACGACAAAACGGCACATTTGTTTAGCCAGTGCAGTGCACAAGTAGTGAAAGAACAGTAGTGCAGACAGTAATGTTAACAAATGAAATGTAATTTGTAGATTTTGTCTAGATAACGCGGTGTTTGGCCAACAAAAGTTTGCCACTGCAATGTTTTGTCGATTTTCAGCACTGAGGTATTTTAGGTTTTGGGTTCCTAGGCAGTTGCTTATTGACCGAAGTCAAAAAGATCCCATCCTCAAATTTTTATGATATTAGAATGTCTAGATATATCTTGGGTCACATCTTCAACATAAGTCTATAGCCTATGCCTTAGATTAAATTGGACAAATATTTTCCCGAAAGTGTATAATTTCTAAATGATAACTCAGAACTTCACAAAAATAGGTAAGCAAATGTGACATGATTCTAAACAAACATGTAAACTTTTTTTTTTTTTTTTAATAACAGTTGGAAGAAAAAAGTTAAATATTTCTAGATCTCTGATTTAGATGGTTACAGGCTTGTAAAATAACATGTAATATCTTTTTATGCAAGTGCAGACACATAAAATAAAATAAAATAAAATAAAATAAAAAACTGAATGTTAAAAAAATAATTCATAACTGCAAAACAGCCTCATAACTGGACATTTGAAATTAGCTGCATATGCTAATACAATACATTTTCCTGCAAAAATGTCACTATATTTCTAGATATTAATCAAGTATGACCTTCAACAGTAATCAATATATAGTAATCAATTTTATTTTTTATTTTTTTTTTTGATGTCAGACATAAAACAATAAGTGTTGTAGAAGATGCATGAACTTTATGGAAAAAAAAACAATATGGTCTCTTTCTCTCTCTCTCCATTCAAAGCGCTGTCTCAGCATTACTGTTGATGGTATGATAGTGTTGATGGCATGACTTTATTGGCATCTCTCTTTCTCGCTCTCCATCTTTGGCTTTTAGACTGCCGGCTAAATTAATTGCATTAATGCACTGGTCAGACTGTATGCAGTGCTGAGTCTGAGACACAGGTACCAATCTCAGTAGAATCAATTTCCAGCTGTCAGGCAGCCAGCTGTAGAGAGCAGATGGGCCCTGATGCAAGTCCCTCCAACTTCCTGTTCACCAGGCTTTGTGCACAAATCTAAATACCCGCATGGACGTCTGCTGCCCCAATCTGTGCACACAGAAGACAGGTGGGCAGAGACACAGGCCTGGCAAACATAAAGAAACAACAAAAAGAGAGAGAAAGTAAGTGACAAAAGGAGACTTTATTTCTTATTGTGCTGCACCTGTGTAACGCAATGTGGAATATGCATAAAGCATCCCAAATAAAGCAGTGATGTCGTCCATATGTCCAAATGAGTTATTTAAAGCCTTTCTTAACGCCTTGGGAAACAAAAGCAACGGCGGTTTCCGTGTCCTGCTGGTGCATTATGGAGTGTGCATCTGTTTTGTCTGTTATATTGGTGTCACGTCTTATTTCCTCCTCCTGTGGGCCAGACTCATGCTGGGAGTGATGTTCAGTTCCAGGTTTAAGTCATGCACTATAGTAAAAAAAGACCTCTTAAAAAGACCTCTTAAGATGTGTCCGATATTTTATAACTACATTGACATATGTAGCTGCCTGCTAACCAGAACAAGCTGCAAAATGTATGCTTCGTGTTTTATATGCTTTATATTTGAGTTCATATTGTTTCAATATAAATTATGAACAAAACACAAATATTTTAATATATTGGTTATTAGAGGACTGTACAGAGTTCCAATGCAAAAGCCTCTAAAACCTATCTTGGTCAAAAATGAGTTAACGATACTGAGTGAATGCTCTCAGCACAAAGGGCCCTATCATACACCCGGCGCAATGCGGCGCAGCGCAAGTGTTTTTGCTAGTTTCAGCCCGACGCCGTTCTCTTTTTCCCGTCCTGCGCTGCATTGTTTAAATAGCAAATGCATTTGAGTCCATTTGTGCGCCCATGAGTGTGCTGGTCTAAAAAAAGAGGTGTGTTCAGGCGCATTGTTGCGCGTTGCTATTTTGAGGAGCTTAAAATAGACTGCCATAGACCAACTCGAACTTGGTCTAAAGTCAATGGCGCAATATATTTATTATTATTATTATTATTTTATTTATTTATTTATTTATTTATTTATTTATTTATTTATTGATTGATTGATTGATTGATTGATTGATTGATTGATTGTTATTTAAAGAGCGCGTTAGTAGAAAATGTGCCTCTGGACGGGTCCACAACGCGCGTTCACTTTGCTTATTACACACAGGGATTACACAAAGGGCTGCGCAGCAGCACACAAACATGCCAAATATTAAAAATGAAAGGATTACAGTGTAAAAGAATATCATTGTGTAGGTTACATCAATATAAAAATGTCATACATTTCATAATGGATAGTCATTGCGTGTATTAGAATTAGCCGACCTATTTGCTCGCGCATGAGCAGATCCGTTTGCTCTCTGGAGACGCGTTCAGTCTGTGCGCCTTAAAATTCCGCAGTTTAAATAGCGAATCCGCCATGGCGCGAGCGCAACTTGCTCGTAAAGTGAATGGGAGATGATACTCTGATTGGTTTATTGCACATTATGTCCAAAAACACACCCATTACTCATTAAGAGAATAGGGACAACACTTTTAGACCACGCGCCGGGAGCGTCGACCGTTTTTCCCGTCGTTATACTTAGCAAAAGTGGATTCGGAAACGCCCTAAGTGCACCTGCGCCATGAGCTTTAGACCATGCGCTTAGATCGTTAAAATAGGGCCATAGTATATGTTCATCAAGTACTTTCACTTCAAATGCTATAAATCCTACCCGATCTCATGAATGTGCGTATAAATAGTACGCCAAATAAAAATGAACACTCGTGGTAATGATACGCAAAAACGGACTTTGGCGTGTATATGCTACGCATGTGTAGGATTAGGGTTGTGGGGTAGATGCGTATCATATACACGCGAAGACTGCGTATTATATGCACGCCAAACATGTTCGTATCATATGTACGCCAAAGTCCATTTTTGCGTATCAGTACCACGAGTTTTCGTTTTTATTTGGCGTACTCATGAGACCGGGTTTGATAAATCCCAGCCTCATCCTATTCAGAAGTACCATTTACTTACATAGAAACCTATACATAGTAGCCAGAAAGAAATGCTAATTTTAAAGAAAAACGTCAGACGTAGGCTACTTAGAGGCTTTTGCATCCGAACTCTTCATATATATAACAGTCATATATATATATATATATATATATATATATATATATATATATATATATATATGTATATATATATATATATATATATATATATATATATATATATATATGTATATATATATATATATATATATATATATATATATTCAATACTACTAAAAATATTTTCAGTTTATTAATCTTTCTTTTACTCACCAAGGCTGCATCTTTGATCAAAAATAATAATAATAAAAAATAATAATAATAATGTAGAAATTGGATTACAGTTTAAAATAATTGCATGCTTTATATTTTCATACTTATCAAAAAGTAATTTATTCCCGTGATCAAAGCTGAATTTTCAGCATACTCCAGTTTTCAGTGTCACATGATCCTTCAGAGTAGTAGTAGTATATATTTATTTAATGCCATGTCAGCATCTTAGGCTATTTTTTATGGCAAGAACAATTAAAAAAATGAATAAATAAATAAATAAAAAATAAAAAAATACAAGTTTAACAAATACAATAAAAACCAGCAAACAAACAAACAAGTTATATCACAAGATTTTTTTACATTAAGTCCAATAAAATATATTTGACAGAAAGGGGAACCTTGCAAAACATGCATTGAGTAGGGTCTTCACCTTTCATGATCCTTCAGAAATCATTCTAATATGCAGAATTTGTGCTCAAGAAATATTTCTTCTTATTATTAGATATATTAAATATATCTTATTATTCTTCTTATTTTATTATTATTATTAGTATCTATGTTAATAACAGTCGCTCTGCTTAATAATTTTTGTAGAAACTTTAACACATTAATAATACTGTCACAGATCTGGACATTTTGTGTGTGTTTTTCTCCCCACGTGCTCCCCATGACCCAGTTTCCACATGTGTGACTGTTCATGTGATTCACCTGCGTCTCGTTAATTATCCCTCGTTTAGTTGTGTATTTAAAGTGTTGTCTTCCCTTGATTCCCTGTCTGGTGTTAACCATCTATCCCATGTTCTACGTGTGTGTTCCCTACTATTTTGATTGATTAAAGTTTGTGAAGCCGATTCTCTTGCATCCTCGTTCTCTGTACTCCGACACAGTAGAAGTGTGACAAATACGTTATACATCAATACATAAATGAATGTATTTTTTCCTTTAATGAATGAATAGAAAGTTCAATATAACAGCATTTATTTGAAATAGATATCTTTTGTAACACTATTAATGTGTCATCACTGTCACTGATAAATCTAATGCATATTTCTATACTTCAAGATACATATTTTTTTCCATACATATTTGAATCTTCCTTTTGTTCATTTATTGAAACAAGTGAGCTGAAAAAAAAAACAAAACAAAAAAAACAATCTGTTCTCCAGGCTCTCACCATTAAAGGTTAAACATCTTAACATACCAACATCTTAGCCATGCTCTCCGGTTATGACTTGGGTTCTGTAAATTATTCAAATCAGGTGTTGAGTGCTAAATACTTGAGAGGCCAGTCGGGCAATTAAGATTAATAATAGAGTGGGTAAATTAAATCAGAACAAGAGTAGCACATTTGGAGAGTGTGTAGTTATATTCCATGGCAGATTTGAAAAGCAGTTCCATGAATTTGTAATGTCAGCCAGATGATATTTCCTTGAAATGTCAGTCTAGCCAAGTGGTGTTTTCAAAAGAGTTCATGCTACAGAAGCTAATTCGACACATTAGCAGTGTTTCTGAGTGGGTGGAACCACTCTGACGGACCCCGCAGGAATTAAAACTGGGAGTCTTTGATAGTAGGACTGACCATTGATTCATACGAGCTAGTCGCACAAGATCAAGTGACCAAATTGGGTTCAGATTGCACACTTTATAGTGACCGCTCACTTTTTCCGCGGCACGAGTCCCAGAATTACATTACAGAAACTGTAAGGCAGAGAAGGGCCAATATTAAATATATAAATGGGAGATTGTGTAGCTCTCAATCAGGTGACTGAAGTCACAATTCACAATCATGTTTAAGTAGCTAGCTAACATCAGAAATCCTACTGTATCTACCCAGCAGGCACCAGACGTCTATGTAACGTCAGGTTGACGTTGGACGTGACGTCGGACAGACGTTGCATTTTGGTTGAAAATTTGACGTTGACTTAACGTTGGATTTTGGTTACACAACCTAAAAACAACAAAATATCAACGTCAGCTGACGTCGGTATTGGACATCAACTTAACATTGACATTAGACGTTGAATTTACGTTGAATTTTGGTCACCCGACGTCGCAACCGAAATTTAACCAAATATCAACATCTTATGACGTTGTGTGCCTGTTTTGTGCCTGCTGGGTAGCATCATATAACCTATAAAAAGGTTTCAAAAAGAAACCATTTCAAAAAGAATAATTCACCCAGAAGTGAAAACTGAAATGTATTTAACCTCAGGCCAACCATGTAGATGAATTTGTTTCTTAATCTGAGCACATTTGGAGAAATGTAGCATTCCATCACTTCCTCACCAATGGATCCTCTGCAGTGAATGGGTACCGTCAGAATGAGGGTCCAAACAGTTGATAAAAACATCATAATAATCCACACCACTCCAGTCCATCAATTAACATCTTATGAAGTGAAAAGTTGCATGTTTGTACAGTGTTTTTAAGGTGTTTTTGAGTCCATAATCCATGATAACACTTGCAACAGTGAAAAAGTCCATCTCCTGTTGTCTTTCAGATCAAAATCCACCAAACATCTATAGAACTCTTTCGTACTGTGTCAGCAATGTTTGATCTGTGCATATTTGAAAGTGAAAGTGAAAGTGAAGTGACATGTGGCCAAGTATGGTGACCCATACTCGGAATTTGTGCTCTGCAATTAACCCATCCAAAGTGCACACACACAGCAGTGAACACACACACACCGTGAACACACACCCGGAGCAGTGGGTTTTCTACATTTATCTCCTTATTTAGACAAGACAACTTTTTTACTTGAGAAAGCAATATTATGAATAGAGGAAGTTTAAAACGGAAGTTAGACGTGTCTTGATGGATTTGTTTCTTACAAACATTACAAACAAAACTGATGTACTGGAGAGGTGTGGGCTATTTGTGGATCACTGTGATGTTTTTATCAGCTGTTTGGACTCTTCTTCTGACGGCACCCATTCACTGCAGAGGATTCATTGGTGAGCAAGTGATGAAATGCTACATTTATCCAAATCTGCTTTGATTAAGAAACAAACTTATTTGCATATTGGATGGCCTGAGTACATAACATGTGCCCTTGGTGGTGTAAAACTTCACTGAGAATGTGGCATTTTTCATAAAAATAAAATAAAACAAATAAAAAAAATATTACAAAATCAAAACTTAAAGCTGCAATGACATACAGCATCTGCATAAGCATATATCATCATTTATCAACCTCTGAGCTCTGGTTCATCTGTCTTGAGAGTTTATGTGTTAAAAATCAATATGCTAAAAATCAATTTTGCTTTGGACATTTTGAAAGACATTTTTTATATCCAGTATGGTACCATTGAGCTCTATTGCTGATCTATAAGAGGAACACAATCAGTGTACTCAAGGCCACAGCTTTTGCTCATAAACTTTTGTTGAGCTGTGTACAGATTCTCAAACAGAATACCTGAGTTTTGCTATTTTATATTGACATGCACAGAATCATATTTTTATTTATTTATTTTTGTCTTTTTAAACTCTTGGCATTTCCTTGCATTCTTGCAGGGCATTAAAAAAGTTTTTTTTTTTTTGTTTTTTTTTACAGAAGATTTCAAGAGTCACGGAAGTTATGAAAAATATGCAAAGTCATGCAAGGTGTAAAAACTTTTTGCATTTTAATTCTAATCCCATCCTAAACAAAACCAGCTATATTGCATCCCGTCATAGCACACAGTAACCTTTATTTTGAACAGTACCTTGAGATATTTTCTTCATGCAATATTTATACCACATAAAATGACAAACCATGAATTCAAGTCAGACATTTTTGAATAATCACTGTGGCGAATTAAAAGGGCAAGCCAATTATGCAGGAGGTGTGTTTAATTCCAGCCTCCATGAATATATGTGGCAGCTTAATAGTGAGTGATCTGGGCTGCTAACACAAAGGTTGTCTGTTTAATTCCAGTAAGGTGAGCCAGGAATTATAAAGTTGCTGAGATCACAATCGTAGTGCCTTTGAGGAAGGTACTTAACCTCAGGGTTGTCCAGAGGGACCAGCCCTATAATTAGTGAACTGTGAGTTACTTTACATGAAAAGCATCTGTTAAATGACTAGTAACTAAGTAAGCCACTTCAATCTTTTAAATAACAATCAGGAACCTGCAAAACCTCAGTCCTTACAGTAAATGTTCAGTGCTGTTGTCTACTATGCTTTATGTCTTTTCAGTTCTGAATCCCCAAAGTATAAATACAATGTCGATTTAATATACTTTTGTTAACCCAGCCATAATGAAAGCTGCATTATGTCAATATAATATGTGATTTAGCACTGACTGCACCGAAAAACTCCAGCATAATTTATGACAGACAGCGATTGGCTCAACCTGGCATTTTTCGCCTCTCATTTGCATAAAACTGAGCCTTTCCCTACATTTTGACAGTCTTATTGCTTGCTTAACTGTCAATCCCACACAAGTGTGCTATTCACCTCCCATTTACAGTGAACTGGAAAGCTTTGCTCTGTGAGAGCAGAAACATACAGTTAATATCTGTCTATTCTTTTTATTGCCGTGACTTCAAAAAAGCCACAGTTAAAAAGAGAGATGTACTTTATTGATCCAATAAAGAGAAAAATTCCAATTAAGAGAATTCACCTGAAAACAAAGATTCTGTCATTTTTGTTCACCCAAGTCAATCAGACCCATGTGATGTTATTTATTCTATAGAATACAAAAGGAGAATACTTTTGTGAAAAAAAAAAAAAAAAAAAAAAAATCTGAATGCAAATACACTATGGTTCAAAAGTTTGAGGCCAGTAGGATTATTTTTCTGAAAGAAATTGCTGCACTGATCAAAAGTGACAGTAAAGACATTTTTCTTACAAAAGATTTCTATTTCAAATAAATGCTGTTCTTATGAAGAAAAAAAAATATGCATATCAGCATATTAGAATGATTTCTGAAGGAACATGTGACACTAAGGACTGGAGTAACAATGCTGAAAACTCAGCTTTGTATCACAGGAATAAATTACATTTAAAAATATAATAACAAAACAGTTTTTTTTTTAATTGTAAAAATATTTCAGAATTTTTTTTTTTTTTTTTCTGTATGTTTAATCAAATAAATGCAGATTTGGTGAGCATGAGAGACTTTTTAACTTTTAAACAGTAGTGTAGGTCACCATGAATTTTCCTGAAAAAAAAAAAAAAAAAAATCTTCAAATTTACATCATATGGATTTGAAACATCATGAGCTATTCCTTTAATGCCAACGGATATTGCATTCTCACCCAATGCAGAAATCCTCTCATTTTATTTGCAGTCATAATGTCATGTGACCGTAAAATGACTTTATAATCACCAGCTAAGACAGAGCCCATCACGCTAATGAGGGTTCGGGGTCACTGAGGAAGGAACGAAAGGTTTCCTTGGCAAGTTTGTACTAGCATTTACAGCATGGAAGGCAATTGTCCAAGACAAAAAAGGTTAGATTAGGGCACAGCAAAATTATGTTGACAGGGAGCTGCAAATTAGACCGAGTAGCCATGTATAAATTGAATGCCCCCAAGTTTATCAGCCAATTTCTGGAACTCTGTCTGGGGTGTAAATGAAAGTTAATGAAAGTGTGTATCCAAAATCCAGTCGCAATAACTGGGATTGGCTGGAAAGGTTATTTAAACCCATGAAAGGTTTTGTTTAAATTTGACCGCCTTAGTCTGGTTTCCTGGTGAAGAAATGAGTCATCATTAAAATGCAACCAAAAAAAGAGATGAGCTCATTATTCCACTTTTTGCTGCTGTCTTAAACATATCAGGGAGTGACAAACCCCGGTGCGTTAATTTGGTAGATGGGAGGACAGAGAGGAGAGAAAGCAGCACCTGCCCTATGGAGAGTTTCGACATCCCATTCGTTCTCCGATGCAAACGAGGATGCGGGATCGCCCGCCACGACCCCGTGAACACTGGCGGCGACTGGACCGACATCAGAACCGCCTGCGATAGTTGGCTAATGAGAAGCTCGAAAGCGTGCACACAAACAATGCAGAAGATAAACAATAATAACACACGCGAACAACGCAGATGAAGGCTCAGAGAAATAATGAAACGCCTCACACACACACCTGCTTGATCCTCCGGCAGCTCCGAGAGCTGAAAAGACCCCTCCGATTTTTCCAGCAGAGCCGCAGTCAGGCATAACTGCTCAAGATGGGCCCCTGTAACACTGCCAAAAACAGCTTCCTTTAAACACAGTGAAACCTAGGAGAAAAAAACAGACCAAAGGGGGTATAAAACATCTACCTCTACAATTACGGCACAGAAAAACAAAAACAAATGTTCGGGGGAAAACTGTATACAAGCTTTGGAGTAAAGCAGACATCGGTGAACAATGTTTTATGCAAAAGATAACAATATAGGTTTTAGGCTTTCTTCATACCTCTGATGGAAAGGTTTGTTGAACAACACAAGTTTGGTTTACAAAAACTAGTTGTATGAAGTCAATAGAGAGAAAAAAAAAACAGAGGCAAACAGTTGGTGAAATGTGTAATGTTTACATTTTAAAGCAAGAACACACACACACACACACACACACACACACACACACTTACCCACAGTTGAACTCTACAGCATAAATGTATTATTTAAATCTGTATGAATATGTAATGGTACAGTAGTAAAATTCATTTCCACATTCATATAGGATAATTATACATGCAGTCGAATTCTTTGCGATTCCACAGCTCTATTTATTTCTATTTTTATCTATTTCTGCGCTTGCGTGGCCATTTATTGTGATTAACAGGAAAGTGTGTTCAAGCGCCAGCAGAAGACGGTGTGTAAGAAATACTCTTTGAGAGAAGCAGTCTATCAGCGGAAGTTAAAAGTAGCTCGTAAGTGTATTTACTTGTCTTATTAGTGTTTAGCGCAGTTGCCGTTGCTAGGAAACACTTGTTTTGTTTACTGAGTGGACACGTGCTGAAATTGCGTTTGGTCTCGTACTGTATGGCGTACCTTGTTAGTGTCTGCGCTTGCGTGGCCATTTATTGTGATTAACAGGAAAGTGTGTCCAGCTGAATTAAATTAGTGATTTGTTAGACTGGTATAAAAAAGGTTATTATACCACGGCAGCTCTTGTGTGAAGCCCTCGTCGTGTGAAGACCGAAGTGTGTAAAGATCATCGACTCTACCGAGCGACTCCACCGGACAGGGACACCGGCAAGGGATAAGTATCGCTTTTCATTTATTCTCTTTCCCATTACTTGTTTCACTTCTCTTTCAGTTTTTATAACCATTTCTTGCCAACTTGTATGTTTGGCACAGTTATTTTTTTTAAGATTACTGTTAAACTAATGTAGTTTGATTTGTATATGTTATCTATTTTAATTTTAGTTACAGTTGTAGTAATGTTTGTCATTATATTAGTTTTTTCTATTATGTCTGTATAAGTTATTTATTAAGTTTTAGTTTTATTTAATTTGAGTTATTTTAGTTCTTCAACAAACTACATGGAAATGAAATAATATTGAATTAATGGATATGTATGTGTGTGTGTGTGTGCATATATGTCTGTGTGTGTGTACATACACGTAGTTGTTTTTGGTGTTTGGCTTAGTTTTATGTTAGAATCATTATTACACTCTTATACCTTTTGTTCTCTTAATATTTTGAATTGTTTGTAGCTTTATTTTGTTTTCATTTAAATGTTAAGTTTATAAATTTTGTCATGCGTTTCTCATTTTTATTTAATAAATGTTTTTAATGTGTGTATATATACTATATATAAAGTTTTAGCTTTTAGTTTTGGATCAGTTTTAGTTGTTTTAATACTACAGTTGATTGTTTCTGTTGTCCTCATTTGTAAGTCGCTTTGGAAAAAAGCGTCTACTAAATGACTAAAAGTAAAAGTAAAGTTGTAGCTTAAACAGTAGAATCAGCGTTAGCAATGTGAAGGCCTTGGGTTCGATTCGCACGGAAAGCTAGAATTCAATGTAATCTGAATGCAAATACATCACTTTTTTTTTTTTTTTTTTTTTTCTTAATTAATACCTCTATTCAGCCAGGATGCATTAAACTGATCAAAAGTGGCAGTAAAGACATTTATAATGGTACAAAAGATTTCTATTCAAATAAATGTTATCTTTAAGTTTCTGTTTATCAAAATCCTGAAAAAAAAAACAACAACTATATATTACAGTTTCCACAAATATATGAATCAGCACAACTGTTCTCAACACTGATGATAATAATAAATGTTTCTTGAGCAGCTAATCTGCATATGTTTTCAAAATCATTTTATTTCATCATTCAGTTTTATAGGGAAGGAGTAGGATGAATGTTCTGGTTAAAGATTCGGTATGACATGAGGATGAGTAAATGAGTTTCTGTGCATGAACTATGTGGGATCCTTATTTTTTTAGTGATGAGTTCTTTATAGGACGTCTGACTCATTTTTCAGAACAGAACCAAATCTGTCTCTTCCTGAGCACAATGTTCTTGAAAGAAGAGACATTTTTAAGCAATTCGTTATTATTTCACTGAATTACCAAAATTGCCCTGTCCCTGAAAAAAAAATAAATAAATAAATAAATAAAAATATGAATGACCTCAGAGGGTTGTGACACTGCATCAGCGCAACATAAAATCAACATATTTTATTTGTTGCGATAAGTTGGGAATGGATGAGCCTATATTGTTCAAAACGTTGGGGTCAGTAAGACATTTATCAGAGATCCACATTGATTTATCAGTTTCAACAAAAATACAAAGGAGCACAACTGTTTCCAATACTGATAATAATCAGAATTTTTTTTTTTTTTTTTTTTTGAGCAGCAAATCAGCATATTAGAGTGATTTCTGAAGGATCATGTGACACTGAAGACTGGAGTAATGATACTGGAAATTTAGCAACTTTGCAACACAGGAATAAATTTCATTTTAAAATATATTTAAATAGAAAAACAAAACAGTTATTTTAAATTGTAACAATATTTTTACAATATCACTGTTTTTACTGTATTTTTGATCAAATAAATGCAGCCTTGGTGAGCAGAAGAGACCTTTCATTTTTCAAATTCTTACTAAGCCTTCCTTTAAGCTCAAACAGTAGAGCTGGTGCTAGCAACGCCAAGGCCATGGATTTGACTCCCAGGGAAAGAAAGAACGAAGAAAAGGGAATAAAAAGAATATCTTGAATGCAATGTTAGTCAGTATTGGAAAATAGCTTTTACCAAATGCTTAAATGTAAAGCTTACATCACGATAACTATCACTGTAGTGAAAATATAGTGTATGTATTTTGACTTATGTTAGGAAGCCAAGAGTCTGGAGGTTGATCTGTACTGCGGTATGACATCCGTTTGTGCGTGAGCGATGAGCCGAGGGAAACGGGTGAGTATTAAACTGACCAAAAGGACACTTGGGGGTCAGAATGTTTGTCATTTAAAATGGCTGCTGTGTCATATGATTTATCTGTCTGCTGTTCCATATTCTCTTCAATCGCTTCCTGTCATCGCAGGGGCTGGAGCATCAGTAATTCCAGACAGCGCCAGTTTGTTCTTGTCTAAAGGGGAAAAAAACAAATTTACAAATTCAGCCAATGCATCAAGATTTAACCACGAAAAGGGAGAACTTTGAGAAAAAATAGAACTTTCTGGAAAACTTCTGAGGGAAGACAACATCACGGATATACTGAGGCCTTTGATTTTGTGCACTTACGAATAGTACCATGTACCACGATGTTCTTTGAAGTATTGAAAAAGCATGTAAATACCATAGAACAGTATTATTTAAAAAAATATTATAATGTATTTTGGATTTCATTCTTTGAAGTTCATACCATGGTGCATGAATATGGTAATCATTCAGCATCATGGTATAAACTACTGTTGAAAGTTTGGGGTCGGTAAGATTTTTTCATGTTTTTGAAAGAAGTCTCTTCTGCTCGCCAAGGCTGCATTTATTTGATTAATAATACAGTAAAAACAGCAATATTGTGAAATATTTTTTTTATAATTTAAAATTGATGTATTCTATTAGAATTCATTTTAAAATGTTTTATTTTTATTTTATTTTTTACTGTGTTGCAAAAGTTTAATTTTATGCATCATTATTCCAGTCTTCAGGGTCACATGATCCTTCAGAAATCATTCAAATATGCCAATTTGCTGCTTAGGAAGCATTTCTGATTATTGTCAATGATGAAAACAATTGTGTTGCTTCATATTTTTGTGGAAACCATGATAATTTTTTCAGGATCTTTGATAAATAGAAAGTTCAAAAGAACAGCAATTTATTTGTAACATTATAAATGTCTTTACTGTCACATTTTTTTTTTCTTACTGACTCCAACATTTTGAACAACAGTCTCATCCATTCCCACTGTATTCAAACAAATAAAATACACTGATTTTATGTTGCGATGAAGCAGTATCACAACCTATTTTCGCTAAAGTTATGACTGAACCCTCTGAGGTCATTTATACTGTAGTTTTTTGGAGGACAGGGCAATTTTGGTAATTTGGTGGAAATAATAACGGATTGCTTAAGTGTACGTTGTCCCTTCTTTCAAGAACATTGTGCTCAGGAAGAGACAGATTTGGTTCAGTTCAGAAAAATGAGTCAGACGTCCTACAAAGAACTCATCACTAAAAAAATAAGGATCCCACGTAGTTCACGCACAGAAACTCATTTACTCATCCTCATGTCATACCAAATCTTTAACCAGAACATTCATCCTACTCCTTCCCTATAAAAGTGAATGATGAAATAAAATGTTTTTGAAACAACATATATACTGCAAATATTACATTATTGTAATAGATGTAGTAGTAGTGTTAGATATTATATAGATATATGCAGAAATACATATTTGGATTGTGCATTTTGTTTGGCCAATTTTAGAGTAATGGCATACAAATGCTTGATGGAAACACAAAATTAAAAAGAAAAGTTCCTAAAATTCACACAACAAATGTATATATTCACTTGAGATGGATAAAGGTGTTTTATCAGGTAAAAAGAAGTACATGAAGTTGAATGGAAAGAGTTTCTAACCCAAGATGTGCATCAAAGTCATGTGACAAATATTCGCACTTTGTTCTTCATCAAACTTGTTCCTGGTGTTTTGAAAAGATTGTGATGGTTAAAATGCACAGCAGCGTTCAGACTCTTGTCACTCGAAACTGAACACCGCTCCATCTCTCCTAGGCCTGATGGAGCTCAAATCTACACCCAAATGTAGCATGTCTCCAGGGTCACGGCTGGAAGCTCAATAGTAATCACACCAGTCTGCCATTCCCAGCAGGAGCGTTTCTCCAGCGGCCATCATTACAGGCCCCACGCTGTCATTCATTCCTCTTGTCCTGAGGGAGCTCCTGTTACTTTAGGTTCAACAAGCTTGAACACAAAACATTTAAATCGCTCTCAAAAGCCAAAACTGCAGAGCCAGACAGACACTCAAATGCTGCCTAAATGTAATTATACAAAGCCAAACACGAACACATTCTGTGGTTGTTATAACTAAATCAGGCTACTGTGACTAAATCAACTCATAGGAAAGAAAAATCATGAATGAGATCTCTTTAACATTGAGATTAATAAGATTTAATTTAGTAATCTCAAAAGTGATTCAGAAGACATCAAATATCTCAAATTGCTCTCAAATTTGCTCAATATGAAGATCTTAAAATGAACTCCGAAATGTACCATACTATACTCCTAGCGTGTCAACAAATATTTATTTTTTGTCTAATTAACTTGACAGAACTAAAAACATTGAACAAACGAGCATTTGATACTATTAAATAATCTAGTCCTGCATCATAAAACTTACATTGGCTAAACCATCAATAATGAATTTTACATGGTTTTACACTTCCGTCATTAATAGTCTAAATATTTCATTAAATATTTCTTCAAATATATTAAAAAGGCTGCAAGCACCATTGAGGCAGTGCTCTAATTATCTTCACGGATGGCTCCAGGGACAAGGCCCGGTTGTATGAGAACACAGTGAAACTGAACTTGTAACTTGGCTCCAAATCAAAGCATCAGGGTCCCGGGGTTGAGGCGACAGGAACAGTGTGCATTTCTAAAATTAAGGCTGTTAATATAGCAACATGAGCTCAATCCATAGCAAGCTAAGGGCAGAGAAATTACTGTCGTATTAAGAGGAGTCGTAATTCACAGAGTGAACACATAGGGAAACAAGTTCGTGTGCATCACATACTTCAATGTGTGCTTGAATCTCAAGGCCAAAAGGAGGCACCTCTATTATTTTGGCCTGTGAGAGTAAAATAACTTTTAATTACGAAGCCTAAAAGCTAGGTAATTCAATTTGCCTGTTTTAAGAGATATAGATGTTAAATAATATGGAAGGTAAATGCAAAGTAACATTCAGATTGATGGTCTGATTTAGCCATAATCACGACTCTTAAGAGCTGCCTCATCACTGCCATGCTCTTGTAACCAAAGACAACTACAATTTTCCACTGCACTTTTATGTGCAACCAATGACACTTAAAATACAGCCCAACAGTAATACTTTTAGTATTTACTTATTTTTTTTGTCAGAGAATGAACAGAAATTATATATTATTTGATGTTCCTGTAGCACTTAAATTTGTCTTGGAACGCTGTTAGCAAGACTTCAGCTTGTTTTAAGGTTTGTGTTAAAATCTACCATGCATTAGTCAGTCTGTTTTGACATTTTACTGCATCCATGGACTGCAAAACACTGAACGATTGACAGACCTGTGTTTCCAAACAAGTGCATTAACTGAGAACAAAAGACACATTTTGAACGTACACGTTAAACGTTAACACTTCCTGCCAATCAGGAGCGTCATGCACTCTTTATTTTTTAAGGGCACGAGTGGGGGGAGTGTGTGACACACAGCAGCCACAATAGCACTCATGTTTTTTTTTTCCCCCTTTTTGTTCGAAACATTCCCAAACGCATTAACTATATCATGAAATATCTCGATTCTCACCTTTATAGATTATGTTAATTGATCTATATAGAGGGCGATGGTCAAAGTAAACTAATAATGTAGTCTATTAACTAAACATAAAAACCTGTCTGTTTACTTAAGAAACAGATATGGGTGTCATGCCATAACATATATGTAATACGACTAACTTTAATGTGAATTTGAAAGTTAATGTGAACATTGAAAGTTAATGTGAATAAAAACATTGTAAGTTAGGTGTTACGTCCCAGGACCTGTATAAGTGGGAGTGTCCCTTTTTGTGTATGTGCTCTGTTTGTTTTGCTCTCTCTCTCTCTCTCTCTCTCTCTCTCTCTCTCTCTCTCTCTCTCTCTCTCTCTCTCTCTCTCTCTCTCTCTCAAATGCTGATAAGGACTAACAGTTAGTTGGTGATTCTGCTGATGACTGCACTATCCTGATTGGTCCACTAGAGGAAATGTTTGGAGTTAAAAGGCAGAGCTGATGTGTCTGGAGGGTGAAGGCTTGGATCAAGAGTGCTTTCTGCTGACTTTTCTTGTGTTTGTGGTTAACTTGTTGTTGACAAAAATGTGTTAAAATATCTTTAATCCTCTTGTGGGAGGTTTCATTTAACACAAACATGTGAGTTATATTCTTTTCTGTTAAGGTCAAGAATTATTTATTTTTTGTTTGTTTTTTTTTTATTGTTTTTTGTTTTTTTGTTTTTTGTGGGAAGCTGTAGAGAGGTGGTTGCGATTTATTTTGTATACACTTTTTCTCCTATTTAAGGATAGCAAGGGAGGTAGTGTAGTATTTTGGAATTTTTTTTTTTTCTTTTTTTTTTTCTGTTATTTGTTAGACTAGGTAGATTGCTTTTGGGAGTATGTTTTGTTTATTATGTTGGCCTTGACCCCTCCTGAAGTTCTGTTTGCTTCCTTGTGTTCAATAAGTTTTATTCTGTGTTGCATCGATCATGGTGTTGCGTGTGAGTCAGTAGAAGGGGAAATCTCCCTCCATTCCTCCACCACTTTCTTTATTACTCCTTTCCTTCCCTAGACTGGGGAGGTATGTAATACTTACTTATCATAACACTTTCATTGTACAGAAAGCGAGCAAAGAACATTTACATTATCAAAGAACATTTTTCACTGACAGAGTAAAAGCACTCTCAAAAACTCCCATTAAAATCACTGAAGCGGTTTACACTCTGAAATGAATATCTCACTTGCACATTCATACACACATCTGCAGTTTGCTGTTTCTAAAGAGAGAATTCGCCAGAAAGAGGTATTCAGTCAGCGAGCCAGTGAAGAAAACACCGCATTTTAGCGATTACTCATCTGAACGCCTCTGGTTGGTCCTTGCATTCATAAACTCAACAGTATGGTGTGTGATTGGTTATAATATCTCTGGCTCAGCGCCAGCAAGCCAACGATTTGTATTTAGCAGCTGATGATAGACTCACTGAAAGATTTAATAATCATGGTGTTGTGATTGTAACAAATATAGAAAAACAAATATTCAGCAATTTTTTTTTTTTTTTTTTTAGTATTTTGGAAGCTGCATTCAAAATCCACTTGGCTCAAAAATCTTTGAGTCACTTTGAATGGGCATGACGCCTCTGCTGCCAACGTAGAGCATTTAAAAATCAAATCAGACACGTCAAAAAATGGCGACGCTAGACTTGTTCATCAAGCGATTTCCGATTCGCGAATTAATGATTCTTTTGAGTCGGTTCCTTTCTATGCTGTGTAGGCACAGCGGTTTGAATCATTTGGACAGCACTCGCTCGCGTGGTGAATCGTTAGAGGTTTCCAAGCTGTGCTATCCATGGGGGTGTTGCGATCATAAAATGTAAAATACCGTTTGGGGTGATGGGTCATAGGGCTTTCAATTGAAGTAAATTACTAAATAAAACAGGGCAGAAATGGTAGATATTACTGAATTCATGACAAATACAACAAACTAATGACAGTAAAGCATTGATTTTGAGCTAGACTGCTGGAAAGTTGCTGCTTATAAATTCTGTAATTTCCTCACCCTCATGTTGTTCCAATTGACATTCTAATTTATTGAGATGCACCTGTATACAGTACTGTTTTTTTTGTTTGTTTGTTTGTTTGTTTGTTTTTTTGTTTTTGTTTTTGTTTTGTTTTGTTTTTTTTCTTCTTTTTAGGATATATACCCTGTGAACAGCAGGGTACATGAATACACTAAACATTTGGTACCATGATATATATATAAGTATAATATAATTTTCCTGCCATCTGATAGAATCGCTCCATGATGTACTGTGATTGATAGCTTGCATGACGCTACCTTAGTAGGTAGCTCCCTAGGCAGTTGACAGCAAGGCAGCTCATCTTTTCTCTCCCTTTCTTTGTCAATCCACTTCACTAGTTTGTGTACATCAGCCCTGTTGCTTGGGGGCATTTTGTTGTTAAAAAACAGAACACAATATGCTGAATGACAACATCACTGAGGAGACGTCAATGCTTTGCATTCTGGTGACTGAAATAAGCTGATTGTGAGAGAGCGTCCTGGCCGGGCTCCTGGATGCAAGCCAGGCTATTTGAGATGCACACTGAGCACTGACTGCTTGTTTTGGCAGGCAGAACTGTTGCAGCCAGCACCAGACAATATATTGCACACACAAGCTCAAAAATAAACATGTGCTTGCTCATTTAATGGGGGAAGAGAGCATCAAAATTACCTTGAAATGCAAAATGAAGGTGTATTCTTCATTGCAGCGCACCTCTACAGAAGCTCAATGACGTCAAGCTATATCATTGTGTGCTGATATACTCCCGGCACTGGAGGCATTATGGGTAAGCTCACATGCTTTATTTCACAGAGCCACCGCTGTGTTCCCAGCTGGTCCTCTGAGGGTAGGCAGGAATTTGTGAAGATCATGTGTGAACTAATTTGAGCTGATGTGCTGCCAAAAATAAATGCACTTGATTTCCTAGTACTAGGACAAACTGCAGTTTCAGGTGCTTGCGTGCAAAGCTTGGAACCATGATGCTTGGAGGATGCTGGGTGGTTACCTAGGTCAACTAGCTTATATGAAAAATAAATAAATAAATAAATCACACACATACACACACGTATATGTCTATATGTATATATAAATGTTCAATATTAATGCTTAATATTTTTGTGAAAACCATGATACAGTTTTTTTTTCAGGGTTCTGAAATAATTTTGTTGTGTTTTTATTTTTATTAGTTTTTTTTTTTAAATAAAAAAGGTCATTGCGACTTGTCTCATAATTCTGATTTATTTTCTCGCAATTGTGAGTTTACATCTCACAATTCTGACTTTTCTTAGAATTGCACTATGCAAAGTCACAATTGTGTTATAAAGTCATAACTGTGAAATATAAACTTGAAATTCTGAGAAATCAAGTCAGAACTGGGAGAAAAAATCTGAATTGTGTTTAAATCTCGCAATTCTGAGTTTATTTCTCACAATTGTGAGATTATATCATGCAATTCTAAGAAAAAAGTTGCAATAAAAAGTCACAATTACCCTTTTTTAAGTATTATTTTATTTTTTTTAACATATATATTTAAATGTATTATTTTTTCAAATTTTTCACTAATTTTATTACATCAAGTTTAACTTAAACTTTAAGAAAAAAAATTATTTCAAGTAACATTTTTTAGGGTTTTACTTTTAGTTTTAGTTAAATATAATATCCCAGATACACACTGTATAAGTAAATAAATAAATACATAAATTCAAAGAATAAACAAAGATTATTCAAGTACATTTTTCAAGAAAATTTTTCAGTCATTCTAATTTCTACTAATTTTAATTCAGTGTATTGCTGTTTTTTTTTAATTCATTGTGAAATTTGCTAGCAATTTCTGAGTGAAAAATTGTTTCTACAGTGTTTTTTTTTTTTTTTGTTCAGTGTATTTATATATACACACACAAAACATACATGCTTTTTATGTGTTACAGAGACCTCCAGAAGGGGCAGCACTGATCTTGGACGAGCAGAACTCTCTATGCATTTCGTTTCATGGGAAAGAGATTATGCCATCATTATATGATAGATCAGGTCTCTGATGTCATAGATTAACACAATTAGACAGACGGTACATTGGAAGAACACAAGGGGGTCATAGTGTCTCTAGCAAGCGTTTGCCCCAGCTGCTCTTACTGGCACAGATCCGCCCCTCGCCCGCCCCACTCATAATGTGAGCATCTGTCCGTACGCCTTACATACTGAGATACTGCTGCCCACTGCTCAACAGTGAGTGTGCCGTTCATCCACAATTTGTCTCTCAATCTGTTTTATTCAGCTGAGGTTTTCCCGTGGAGTGGGTTAAACATCACATCTAATTACTCAATTGCTTAATTGTTGTTAAACGGCTTGTCCTTTCATTGCAATTAATTTGTTCGCCTAAAATGCAAAAAAAAAAAAAAAAAAAAATCCATTCTTTAACAATCTTATTAGTCTTACTTAGCAGCTGTTCATTACTAATACAGCAACTTCTGAAATCAAATGAGCTGAGAGCATGCATGATGTTTAAAGGGACAGTGCACCAGAAAATGAAAATGATGTCATTTTTTTACTAAACATCAAGTTGTTCCAAACCTGTATGAGTTTCTTTCTTCTGTTAAACACAAAAGAAGAATTTTTAAGAATTTTGGTAACCAGCTGTTGGTCCGTATTGTATAGAAGCTTGTTTTTGCCACTGAATAAAAACAAAATGGTAACTGCAACTTTTTGTCTTCTGAGAGAATTGTACTTTACAAATTTGAAATTGTGAAATATAAAGTCAGATTCGCATGATATAAGCTGCAATTGTGTTATAAAGTCAGAATTGCGTGATATAAACTTACAATTAATTGTGAGAATAAAAAGTCAGAATTCCCTAGAAAAAAAGTCAGTCTATATCCCACAATTCTGACTTTATAACTTGCAATTGCGAGTTTATATCACACAATTCTGAGAAAAAAGTCAGAATTGTGAGACATAAAAAAATTGCAATTACTTTTTTTAATGTTTTATTTAGACACTCATTTTCACATTAAAAACATTTGGAGAGGCTTTCTTTTATGCACTTTTTTTCCTGTAAGAGGGGGATTACACAGCACAGCTAGAAGCTTCAGAAAGTGAATTACAATTTTCGATTCTGACAGGTAGCAAGCAAGCAACATGCCTGCAAATTATCTTCAAGAACAGCTTGCCCCGGTGAGAACCCACCTGCTCCCTATTCAAAACAGCCACCTCACTTCAATTTGAGTTTTTAGATCTCACAAACACTCTCTTAAAATGAAGGATCTTCAAGAGTTCTTTGTTGCAATTTGGTTGCACCTCAAGAAAAAGTTCTTGATGTTAGGTTCTTCAGATTACCATACTATTTTTTACTATTTTCATTATCATCTGTTAACTAAAGAACATTCCAACTTCTTTAGAACATTCTAATGAAATGTGGAACTTCAAGGCTATGAAACTCTTGGTAGAATCTTTTTTTTTTTTTTTCATTTATTTTATTTTAGTTTATTGCACTCGTGTACATTTACATTTATGCATTTAGCAGACAATTTTATCCAAAGTGATATTTTTTATCATTTTCTTATTACTATAATGCTGTTTGATGCCATTATTAATTAAAATAAAATATAATTTGAATTAAAATTATATTAAAATATAAAATATTATTTTACTTTATTTTAAAAATATATATATATTACTATAACTCATCAAATTAAACCAACTTATTTATTTTTAAGTTATATGAGATTCAACTCTTTTTTAAGTCAGTTTGAATATAATTTAAGTTGAAATGACTTCTACAGCCAATTTCATTAGATTTAAAAATTTGTAAAGTATTTATTTTTTTACTGATGGGATCTATGGTGACATGGACAAGTTATCACAACACATCTATTACTTAAATGAAATAGCTAGATTTTAATAAAATACTAAAAAGATAAATGAACAAACAAACAAAAATGGTTTATAAACCACAGACTTTTACACTTGAGCCTTTGTATACGTTCATTTAAAAACTGATCAAGTCATATCAAATAACTACAGCCTAATCAGACACAGATGGTTGTGATCAGTGGTTATTTTGACTACAGTATTCCAGACACTAAATAAAGTCCCAAAAGCTCTTCCATAAAAATACTGCAGAGCCTCATGAACAAGTTGTTTACGCTGTATTTAATTACAAGGCAGAAATAAATTGTTTTTCATTTACGTCGTTTGAAAGATGTCAGCGGTGAAAAATGGAATTTTCAAATGAAGACCGTAAGTGCTGACTGAATCACAATCTACTATTGATGCTGCTTTTGCTGCACTCAACTCTCTGTGTGCCATAATTGAGATATTTCTCCTTGACTTTGTCCTTGTGTCGATGCGGACATACGTGAGCAGACACAACTAATGATGAGAAGCAGATTGTAATGATTGTTAGCACAAGACAAAACTGCTATTTTAGAAAATGTCCTTTTTTTCATATTTAACTAGATCATTTTCAGTTTTCCTCCATTGCTAATATTTGTCGTCTCATTTCACCATCTGCTTGCCAGCGCAGTGTTTCACAGCAAATTAATGCCTGACATTTGCCGAAGTGAATCCATATGTTTTGGAGGTCTTCGGTAACAGCAGAACTCAGAGTCATATTCAAATGCCACCAGGAGTTTAGCAGAATGCTACATGCAACCAAAAATACACAGGAAGGAGAAACAACGGGCCGTATATGAATCATCAGTGACCTTTCGGGCATTCCGCACACTTCCTCTTGCCGGCCAGCTTTGGAGGAAAGAAAACGAGAACAGAGGCAAAGATGAAGAAAGGAGAGCTAATTAAACCAAACCGCAGAGCAAGCGATCTCCATGTTCAGTAATTATCTGCAAGGTTTCTTTTTTTTTTTTTTTTTTCAGCCGGTCGAGGTGAGGAAGAGGTAGATGGCTAACAGCAGACCTGGATGAGATCGAGCTTGGTGGCAAAAAAGTGATGTAGATGAATCCGCAAAGCAGTAATTAGAAGCTGGTAATTAAAATGCACTTGGTGCATGACACAATGCAAACACAGCTTCCTGAGCTATTGTCAGTGTCTGCTTTTTTTCTCTCACGTCTGATTCCTGAGCTCACCTTTAGCTGAGTGAATCTCACAAAACCTGGAAAAAAAAAGAGAAAGATGTAAGACATTTTATTTGCCTGCAAGAAAATGATGCTGATAGTAGCATAAAATTATAATGAAATATGTAGTAAAGTATCAATATTTAAGTGCACACTAAACATTTTAATTGGATGTTGGGTAATGAACCCTCACCATGAAAACTAAATAAAATCAAAACAAAACTTTTATTATGTATTATATATTGCCTGTTCCTCACACTAATTAAGAAATTAGTCACTATGAGATATTTTATTGCAAATATTGACTTATTTTAGACCAAATGACAGACCATTTGTCAAGATTAAAAACAAAACTTAATTAATTAATTTATTTCCATTCTGCCTTTATTTAAAAAAAAATAAAAATAAATAATAATAATAAAATAACAAAAAATAAAAAAAAAATCAAGCACAATTTCTCACCCCAATCTCATTACTTTAATGGAAAATAAATAGAAGCTTTAAATAAGGTTCAATATATGACTTCTGTTTTGCAATAAAAATATGTTAGTGACTAATTTCTTAATTGAAATGTGAAGTAAAATAACAGCTCTGATTTTATATGCACTCCTCGCACTAATTAAGAAATTAGACAGTGAAATATATTTTTATTGCAAAGCTGAAGTCTTAGACTAAATAATAAACAGTTTGTCAGAATTAAAAAAGGATTTTAATGTTACCTATATTCAGAAGTACATTTATATATTTATTTAAAATAACAGCTTACTAGAGCCCCACTAGTTCACATTGAAAATGTATTTATTTATTGTTTGTTTGTTTATTTGTTTGTGCAATCTGACATTATTTTCATTAAAATCAAGAATAATTTATCATCCAAAGATCAATCTCATTACTGTAAAGATAGATAGATAGATAGATAGATAGATAGATAGATAGATAGATAGATAGATAGATAGATAGATAGATAGTAACATATATGACAGTATTTAATGTAAATATTTTCTTTAATTTATGATGATTTCATCATAATAATTATCACAAATTCAATGCAATTTAATTTGCTTTATTGCTTGCTTAAAATTTCTGGCTTCACCCAGCTAATTGACCATTTCCCTCCTTGTCATTTTTTCATTTCTTCTGTTCTGTCCATCAGCTGTTATTTATCCTCTCACATTCTCATATTTTATTTCTGCATGCATGCATCTGATGCCAGAATGTGAGGTTGTTTCAGAAGTCACACAAAGTGCAAACTTCAAAACCAAAGAGGATTAGTTTGACAATGCATGCTGGCCGAGTAAAAATAGAGAGGGAGACAGAGAAAGAGAGAGAAGATTACAAGAGTTTGTTTTTTTTTCTCTCTCTCTCTTGTGGATCGGAGCAACAGGCAATAGCAAAAGGCTCTCGATCACTCAGATATCTGTCCTTACACAACAATACGGGCAAAGAGATACTACAGCTTCTCAGCAGGCTGGAATTGCCAGATCAGCACCTTGCTTTGATATGTGTCAGTCAGTCAATCAGTCAGTCAATCAGTCAGTCAGTCAGTCAGTAGGATTTAAGGTAATCTCCGCTTCAGACAACACAACCGGCAGTTCAGCACCACGGACAGCGGCTCCCACCTCACACTGAGCTGATGCCTGAACAAACTGTCTGAGAGGCTCCACTGAGATCCTTAAGGAAACTTCATGTCTGTAATAACTGGGAAATGTCTGCTGATATTGTCTGATATGACAGCTAGTTATGCTGGTTATGCTTCTGACATGGTTTATTACAGTGATCGCATTAGTATTAGTATTTGTACATATTCGTGTAAGTCTAATTATTCTAATTATTCTGTTTGAAAATACAGATGTGAACAATTTCAGTGTTTGGACAGATTGTAACGTACATATTTACAGCTTTAGAGATGTAAAAATATTTAGGAATCCTCTGTTCAGTTTTATAGAATTCATAGAATTCACCCACTTTTATTTATTTATTTGTTTGTTTATTTATTTATTTATATTATATTTTTTTTTACAGATTGTAATTGTAATAAAAATGTATAACATTTATGAAAATGTTGAATGGCTCTGAAAAAACAACAACTCTGAAATCAGTATCTATCCAAAGAAAATGCTACAAATTGTGTGTGTGTGTGTGTGTGTGTGTGTGTGTGTGTGTGTGTGTGTGTGTATATATATATATATATATATATATATATATATAAAACATTAACTTTTCTAATCTTTTTGTATTCTATCTGTTTCTTTTTATTTATTATACAATTAACAAAAAACAAAAAAAGGCCTCGAACTAGCTTGCTCTATTCTTTTTCTATTCTATCTGTTTTCTTTTTATTTATTATATAATAAATAAAAAAAAAAACCTTGCTATGTGTACTGCATTAAGCTAACTGAGACTTGTCATAGCACTTGCATATCATTGCTCTTTTCTTGATTTTGATTGCTTCCATTGTCCTCATTGTCCTCATTTGTAAGTCGCTTTGGATAAAAGCATCTGCTAAATAACTAAATGTAATGTAATGAATATACATCTATCTATCTATCTATCTATCTATCTATCTATCTATCTATCTATCTATCTATCTATCTATCTATCTATCTATCTATCTATCTACCTGTCTATCTGTCTATCTGTCTATCTATCTATCAATAAATCTAAAGACAGTGTCTATTAAAAAAACATTAGTGTGTGTGTGTGTCTGTGTGTTTATAAATATATATGTATATATGTATGTATATATATATATATATATATATATATATAAATCAGTGTCTATCAAAAAAAATAAAAACACAGTATCTAAGAATAGTGTATATAAAAAAACATAACATTAGTATCTATCAAAAAGCTCTAAAATTTGTGTACAAAAAAAAAAATAATAATAAAATAAATAAATAAATGAAAAACCTAAATCAGTGTCTACCAAAACATACAAACATCAACTTAAATTGAATGCTAATGAGATCATGTATCATGTATTATCTGCTAATTTTAATAAATCCAAGACCACACACACACACACACACACACACACAGAGAAATCACACAGTCATTGATATTTTAAATGATGTTTTCTAGCCACTCTATGTGTCCCTATTGAGAGGAAAAAGATGTTCACTTGAATAATGCACAAGGCCCAGAGGACACTACATTTCAACTGCTGCTTAAAATCAAGGCACACAATCTCTCAGCCCTTCCATTTGCAACCGCGTCACTTCTTTTATTTGCTAACTGCTTGCTGATGAATAAAATATGGAATCGAATTTAGTCATATGTTGATTTGTTGGATGCATATGAAATTTTCCTCTTTTGCTTTAGAGGGTAGAATTTCAATTGAGACATGAAAGCTGACAACGGCTCAACGATGAAATATGTAAAGGTGTTATATGTTATTCAAACAGGACAAAGGGCTTAAAGTGAGGCACAAAAATTAAATGTCTCTCTCTCTCTCTCTCTCTCTCTCTCTCTTTTCTTTTTTTTATTTTTATTTTTTTTTTGCTCCATGTACAACACATGCAAAATAACACCAACTGAGAGCCCTCTCTTTAAGTAATATTTCAATATTTACAATATTAGTGGCTCGGTATGGAGTACAGATTTGACCAATTGTACATGACAGAGTGACATTTGGGTCAGCAGCTAAACTTAGCCTACAATAAGAAAGAAAGAACTTGTAGTTTTTAATGACCACTGAGATAAATGAACATCTGTTTCATGTGTGCGCTGAAGGAAACAGTGCTCTGTATTGCACATGACTGTGAAAGATCATTATCCACTCGCACAGACACAAATCATTCTTCAATACCTTCCATATTGATATCTGACGCATATACAGCATTAGCATTAGTTCAATCAGAAGCAATTTCCCAAGAAGAGAAAGATAAAACAAACCAATGCTCAGAAACAGCCACAAATAAGTCTGTAATATATTTTTTATATAAAAATGTATGAAAAGGTATATTATAAGTTTTTAAAAGAAGTATCTTCTGCTCACCAAGGCTGCATTTAGTTTATCAAAAATTCATTAAAAAATACATAATATTGTGAAATATTATTACGATTTAAAATAACTGTTTTCTATTTGAGTAGCAAATCAGCATATTAGAATGATTTTTGAAGGATCATGTGACACTGAAGACTGGAGTAATAATGCTGAAAATTCAGCTTTGATCACAAGAATAAATACATTTTCAGAATATATTGAATACAGAATATATATATATATATATATATATATATATATATATATATATTATATATATTCTGTAAATACACACACAAACACGCACGCACACACACACAGTAAACAAAATCTGTAAAACTAAGGAACAATGTACTGTATTAATATAAAGGAATGTGCAGTTTTTTATTATTATTATTACAGGTTATTACAATGTTTTATTTATTTTTATTTACAGGTGTTTTACTTGTATTTTGAATTTTTACCTTCATTGCGTTGTGTTTTAGGGTTAACAGAAATGTCTGTGAAATTAATGGATGTTTTTTTTTTTTTTTTTTTTTTTTTCCAGATCAGGTCTTAAAACCTATACATCATTTGCAATTTGCTTCACAATTGCGTATGACACTGATATTAAATTATTTAAATATATGTACACACACTTGTTTACACTTGAGTCTTAGTTGACACTTGAGAAACTTTCATAGCCTAGTGAATCACGTGGAAGGTCTTGAGAGACTACTTTGTGAAGGACACTCTTCAGTGCATTCACAGTTTGTTTTTTTTTGTTTTTTTCTGAAGTTTGTTCAGAACATTCAAAAAAAAAAAAAAAAAAAAATCTTAAAGGTGCATAAACATACTGTTTAACACATCTTTCCATCACCAATAACCATCACAATTTCATGAATTCTAAAAATACTACCTGGAGATGAGAAAGTCTAAAAGGACAGGAAATCTGAGAGTGATTCTGTCCTCGGTGCTTTGGCTTTTGAATAACAGCTGTATTAGTTGTATACTGGGTTAAAACAGATGAATCTGTCAGAGCAGATCTAACAAGCTCTCCCACTACTTGTTTGTGTGTACAAAAATTGGCTCTTTGGAGATCTGTGGCCTTTGGCCCATCCAAATCCATCTCATATTGATCAAAGCCACAGCTAATTCCATTACCCAATACTACTGAGTCATGCACGTCTCGTTGGAGCAAATTATTATACTTGCCTAAATGCTCCATTAAATCTGTTGGACTAACACTTCATACAGCATGATGCATCCTTTTAACAAATAAACAATCATAATGTCATCTAGTCCCTCTTCATCCTCAAGCACTACACAGTATGCAAACTTTCTGCATGAAATACTCAGATGACCTGCTGCATTTGCCAAAGTGTGTAGTATGCAATCAGAGCACACTGCAGGAGGAACTGTTTCCCACAATGCAATGCGCTCGACATGACCTTCCATTTACAGTGTGATGACTGAATGGGGAACAATGTCATTTTTAAGTTTTAAGACATTTTCCAACTCATTGCACTGAATTTAAGGCTGCAAAAACAGATTTTTTTTTTTAATGATAAAAGAACTGACTTATTTAAAGAAGAGGATATGGAATATTAACATACTAAGCAGTATCAACATACTATGCATGCATTATATATATATATATATATATATATATATATATATACACACACACATATACATATATATATATATATATATACAGTATATATATCTTTTATCACAACCAAGAACATGTTAAAAATCATAAAATTGTGATTTGTTAGTATGTTTCCTCATTCTCTTCATTACTCTTTCTCTTTCCTCCGCAAAATACAGGCTATATATAAAATCTGTAGTGTAGCGTGATTATTTAAATAGACACATACAATTTCATAATGCATAAAAAATACAATCATATCCTTTTATCTGAAGCACCAATTCCATCCTGCTATAAGAAGCACCACTATAAATTTCAATTTCACAATCAGGGAAGAAAATGTCTTCCCTGAATAAAACTATTATATTAGCCACCTGATACATCACACTATCGCACATGTCTGGAATAACAAGAGCTCCTGGAAGCTGATGACTGGCATGCGGCTGGACGCTCCAGAAGGCAAAGGTGATGTTTTATGAGCCGCCGTTCATTCGCAGTCTCTCCAGTTAAGGCCAAATAGCACTTAAACAAATGCAAATAAGCGTGAATCAGTGCCAGTCTGCAGGCCTTTCACCAGATCTTCTCCAGACGTCCCAATGACACCCAAATTACCTCAACCTCGCTCACCAGCCGGCACGATCTCGCTTTAAACGCACCGTCGAAATACAGATCGATACCGTCTCCTCATATTCCCACTCAATTACACCTGAAATAAAATAAATCTGAAAGTTTACAGATCCATTAGCCGGACTGAACTCAACATTAGAACAGTCAGCAGGGTTATTACAGCAAACTAAACCATAAATATATATATATATATATATATATATATATATAAACACACAAACACACACAATCAGCCAGGGTTATTATAGTTAGCTAAAATTACTAATATCATATCTTAATATATATATAATATATATAACATATATATGAGAATATATATCATTTTAATTTAGTTTAGTTTTAGTACTACAATAACTAAAAATAAAACTGAAAATTATATACAGGTTTTTTTTTTTTTTTTTTTTTTTTTTTTTTATGAGAAACCAAACTTAACAAATCTGGCTATACATTACTATACTGAAATTTAAAAAAAAAAAAAATCGACTCAAATTTTGGTCACCCAACTACTCGCGGTTTGACTGAAAAAGCACAAAGCTTTATTAGTGTTTCTGAGAGGAGATGAAGGGCCATTAAGATGCTTTGTGAGGAAGCAACAATACTTTATTAGAAGTGTCTGGAATATGTCCTCTAAAATTATTTTTAGCAATTATTTGAAAGATCATGATCGTGTCTTTAGTGATATTTCACCAATTTAATGGTTCGTTTCTGTATTTACACATCTGTTGTGGGTGGATTTGATTGGTCCTGTCTGCACATTTCTGACACATCTAATAAACAATGTCGCTGTCTAATAAACAATGTCTTTCAAAATACAGTTGTCAATGCTTCTTTCACTTTAAACACAAACAAATCTACAAAGCTACATTCAGAGAAACTTTAAACATTGATAAAGTGTTATAAACCGAAAATAAAATGAAATAAAATAATTAAAAAGGACATCTTATGAAAAAGCATAAATCATTGATTTGTTCACAGATGATTATGCCACACAATTTGTGCCAAAAATCATAATATTCAATATTTATAATTGATTATTCAGATTTTTCAAGAAAGTTTTGGTGTGAACTCAGATTTACTGTGAGTGACTTTGAAACAATATTCAAATTAATTGGTAACAGCAAAAAATGGTAACACTTTACAATAATGTCAGATCAACAGAATTTATTAATCTTAATATTAATTTAAATAGTTGTATGTTAACTTTGTTTAATGCACTGTGAAACCAGTGTTATTTTATTATTATATACAATAGTATTTATTAATATTTTGGCATAATTATTTCATTATATATTAATTATTATTTCATATATATATATATATATATATATATATATATATATATATATATATATATGATGGACACCAAGGAGCCACATTTTAATTTTACATTTCATTTAAGTTTTAGTCCTTTTTTCAGTAAAATGTGCTTTTGTCCATTTTAATTCACATTTTATTTTTTTAAATATTTCTATTTAGCTTTTATCTATTTTATTTCAATTTTAGTTTTAGTAACTTCAGTACTTCAACTTAAACTTAAAATATATATTTTTTTACATTTAAGTTTAGTAATTTTAGTATTTCAAGTTAGCCTAGATGTAAAAATATTTCTATTTAACTTTAATTTACTTTAGAACTTCAACCCAAAATTCAAAATATTTATATTTAGCTTTAATTTATTTTTATTTAATTTTAGTAATTTAGTAATTTATTCCTTTATATTAAATGTTAAAATATTTCTTTTTAATTTATTTTCATTTCTGTTTTAATTTTAGTATTTTTAGAACTTCAACTTCATTTTTATTTGTGTTTTTAATAATAATTTTAGTACTTCAAATTAACAATATTGCTATTTAGCTTACATTTATTTTATTACACTTCTAGTTTTAGTAATTTTAGTACTTCAACTTAAAGTTATTTTATTTCAGTCAGTTGTCAAAGTGGCATTTCTAATTTTTGTTGATGTTTTGTTTGCAAAATCAGATGCAAACCACAGAACCACACAAATCTGTCTAAAAATTATGAATTCAAATGGACTTCACAGGTCTAAAGCTTAAACACAGTTTAAACGTGGATGAAAGGGAAAGTGAAATGAGGCAAGAAACTGGCAGGAACCGTCGCTCTATAAATTGTCCTGATTGTCTGTAGAAATCTCCCAGTGAATGTCGGCCCATTAAAAAATTCATATTTTATGTTTATGGACAGTGCAATCTGCTGAAATGATGGTAACACTGATTGCTCTCCTGTGACACACCTTGCGGCTCTGTGAGGACAGCAGATGTGTGTATTAATTAAAGCAGCATTTAGCTCTGGCCTCGTGCGCTCGATGTCCGTCCACAGCGGCGGTTGACTTTGCACAACACTCTCTTAACTGACGCTCTGAGTGCCATTATGTCAGATGCTGTGCTTCACTTATTAATGAAATGGGTCTCTTGGCAAACCCTGTGATTTAAACTGCCAACTGGAACCCCATTCAATCTCAGGGACTGTTGTGGAGCGAAAACAGCGGAAGCCATTTCAGACAAAACAGGGCATCTCATTTGGTTGGTCATGGATGGTTGCATTGGGGGAACTGTAGTCTTTCAGCAAACTTTTCACAGAAGCTCTTTGAATACATTTCATCAAATGCATGTGCCATTTTACATATATACAAACTATCATATTATATTATATTATATTATATTATATTATATTATATTATATTATAAAAATGCAATGATTTAACATGAAATAATAAAATATTAATATATAGTATAATTATTATAGTTATTATATTGTTTCATATTCACAAACTATTAAACAATAAAGTGTTACATTATAAATTATAATTATTAAAATGTTATACAATTTTATAATTACAATTATATTTATTATTTTAAAATACTAAATAATAAACATAATTATAAAACATTATCTAACAATGAATAATTATTATAATTAACTATTATAATGGTATAATAATACATGGAATATATACAACTTATACAATAAAGTGTTATATTATTATTAGTTATAATAATATTTTTACATATTTCACCAAAAAAGCTACTAAATATGATAAATAGAATTATATAAAAATACAATTATATAACACAAAAATTATTGTAATTAACGATAATAGAATAGAATAGAATAGAATAGAATAGAATAGAATAGGGGAAAAACTACTTAATACATGACAGTAATAGATGCTGATATTAACTGTTTTCAAAATATTAGTAGCAATGTGGAAAGTTGTTCATATGGATATTAATAATAATAATAATAATAATAATAATAATAATAATAATAAATCTAATCTGTGATGTAATGTAAAATACGTAGTGAAAAGCTGAAGTTCATCAATGTTTTCAATTGTAGTTTATTAGTTGTATGAAGTTCAAATGCATATTTTAAAGTTGTATTTAATTAATGTCGTGATACAAAAATACTGCTCAGATTAAATTCCAATTCTATCATCTGACTATTTTAAATTATAAAGAGTTTGTAGACAAGCTAGAGTTTCAAAATAGCTGAAGAATGAATCTTGTAGTGTGAAGAGAGACTAACACAGCGGGGAATCAGAGAAGGAATTACAGCAGAATCAGCTCTGTAAATGTGTAACATCTGGTTTGAAATGTAAAGCTTCACGCAGTACTGGATCTAAACGGAAAGGTAATAACCTGACTGTGAGTGCACTTATCGGTCCTCAGGAGTCGTACAGTTCTCCAAATCAACACTCTCCAGGGCAAACAACCAACTAGACAAAGCACGAGGAATTTAAAACAGTGTTTACCTGCACAATTCATAGCAAAACAGAAATGAATTTCAAATCAGACTGAATAGTTTCAGTTCGACTCAGGGGCGTCGGACAGGGGGTAATAGTGGGACAGAGTAACAGAGGCCCTTGGCAAGGGGGGGCCCATGGCGACCCCCCCACCACCCTGAATGTGATTTTGCGATCGCGAACCACCCCCAGCCCCACTGAACGTGATTTTGAGGGGGCTTCATAGCAAAGTCAGTGTACAGGGCCCAGAATTCCCAATGATGCCCCTGGTTCGACTCAACAAACACACACACACACGCACGCGCACACACACACACAAAGGCTTGTACTGTCAATCTTAACGCGATGCTAAATCGCTGACAGACCCAATAACAGGCCGCTTCCTCACGAGTCATTTCACCACGTGACACTCAGTGACACGACGGCGCGCCCATGCAATTTTCCCTTCACTCGCGCCACAGACGACAGGGGGCAGAGGGGGACAATACCTGGTAATTGCAGCTGCTTATGCTTCACTTCACACCGGCTGTGACAGGTGTGTGTGTGTGTGTGTGTTGAGATCAACCCAGGCATTCTGTATCTCATATTTCAATACCAGCATTGCATTTTTAAGAACAAAACCTCCATCTTAGAAAACTATTAGCCAGTGGTGTATTGTAACAAAATAATAATACTTCGTTACAGTACTTAAGTATTTTTTGGGAGTATCTGTACTTTACTTGAGTTTTTATATTTCAGCCAACTTTTACTTTTACTCCACTACATTTCCTAATTAAAATGTATACTTTTACTCCGATACATTTCCCCGAAGCTTATTCGTTACTTACTACAAAATAGTCAGAAGAACAGAGACTGCAGGAAAGCAGGTTTGACGAATCAGTGTTTTGGCGTTTGCAAGTTAGACTCCTAAAAACACCTTTGCTCATGCAAACAAGTGTGCGCACAACCGCGGACCTTTTCATTTTCCACTCAAGTCGAGTCTGGGGTGTGCGATATACAGTATATCTTCTGTGATAATATGGTAAGTGTTGCTGTAACGATGTGCAATCTGACATTATCAAGTAGGCTATATCACCAAATCACACACAGTGTGCACGCACATTGATTTATTAGTCTATTAAAACTCAAAATTCCAGGCATTCTAAATTGTAAATGGCAAAAATGCTTCTGTATGCTTTTTATATTTATATAATTTAATATAGTTCACTTCTATATCTATCTATATCACACAAAGAGTGCCGTTTTTTCTGCAGATATCAGCATGAACAGATTTAATGATCATTTTATACAAGTTCAGTAAAGCAATAAGTGACTTACATTTTAGAAATAATATTGCTTGTTTTTGCTCAATTTTGCCAACAAAAATAGTTCCAAACAAAGATCACAGCACTGTTTTGCGTCTCTGAGCAATGAACGGTGTTTACTCATTGAATGAATCAGCTTTTTGAACGAATCGGTTGAATAAATGATTCAGTGATTCACTCATTAACAGTTAAATGCTTTGTTTCTGAATGAATCAGTCGTTTGAATGAATCAGTTGAATCTCAATGACTCACTCATTAACAGTGACTTGCTGCCACCTACTGACGGTTTTAATTTCAAATTTCGACTTTATTTTTCATGTTTTAACTTATTTCAAATATCAGTATTCAACGTTTTATGTTAAAAACAAAACATTAGGCCTATTTATGCATCTGTAACTGCAGTTTAAAAGCATCCATGATATATAAACTGTGTAAATATATCTAAATGCCATTTCAGATGCAGATTCCAGAAATGTTTTCTTATGTTGGAATAAAAGACACCAAGTACCAGATGAAGTTCTTCTAATTCCTACCCAAAAATACAAAATGGAAGAAAGAGTTAAAACTGAACACGATCTTGCTACTCAAGCTGTATGAATATTTTTTATATATATATTTATTAGCTTCTTTTCCATTTTGCATTTACTTGTACTTTTACTTTCAATACATAAGTACGTTTAAGATTTTAAAAATACTTTTCGCACTTAAGTACAATAAATATCACATACTTTAAGACTAATACACAAGATATATTCTAAACGGTGACTTCAACTTCTACCAAAGTTATTTTTTGGTAAGATATCTGTACTTTTACTTGAGTATGGCTTTCAGGTACTTTATACACCACTGCTATTAGCTTTATTGCTAGCAAATTAGCATAATGGAAAGCTATTTGTATTGAGGGTTTATTTGACAAAATGCAAAATGTCTATCTAAAAGATGCCCGTCTAAAAGTTAAGCTTCACAGAAGTTTTATTTGAGGAAACTTTTTTTCTTTCCCCTAAATCATATTTTTAAGTGTCATCTTTTAAGACTTGAACCCAATTATAATGTCAGGTGCTGATTTATTTCAACACATGGATTGTTAAATAGACGTTAATGAAGCACATTGGTTAAAATAGGCAAACAATGAACAAAGCTTCTGTAGCATTTATTAATATATATATATATATATATATATATATATATATATATATATATATATATATATATATATATATATATATATATATATGAATATTTATATTAATATTTTTATATTAATATTTATATTTATATATTATAATACTAATAGCCTACTACTAAATTGCATCTGTTAACATAATGCTTGTGAAATCAGTGTTATTTCAGTATAGACTACTTTTTGATATTTTATTTTAATTTTTATTTTAGGCATTTATTTTTGTATTTTCAGTTTTCATATAAAATTGTAGTAATTTTGTTGTGATTTTGTTATTAGTTTTTTTTTTTTAAATAAAAAATAAATTAATTTAAATGTAATGTAGTTTTAGTGAATTTACTTAAGTATGTTTTGAAGTGTACATTTTCATCTTTTTGTTTTATTTCAGCTTTATTGGAAATAAAAAATAATTTTAATAGTTTTAACTTTAGGCTAGTTGACAATAACAGCAGTCAATGAACAACTGTATTTATTAACTATTAACAAAGATTCATAAAAGCTGTAAAATATTTTGATACATTAATGTATCAATTGATAGGCTACATTAACAATTATATATATATATAATTTAATTCACCAGTTAAATTATTGTGCTGTTCAATTGAGATCATACTAAGTTAGACTATATTTGTAGATTTCTCTTAAATTTGCACAATGAAACTATAATATAATTCTATTTTTTAATATTTCACATGAAATCGTGTCACATCTGTAACCTGCGTGAAAACAAAGCATTAGTGTTCTGGATCAGTGCACGTCAATGTTTTCTTTGCACTTTTGTCCCTAATCCATGTTTTGTCTAATGTATTCCAGCATACAGACATCGCAAACACTCACAATCACATGTCGATGCTTTGAAGTCACTTGAGTGTGCGTTTTGTCTTTCATGTCGTCTTGTTGTTTCCCTCTATTTTATTTTTTTCATGAGTACTTTCCTCTCAATCCCAGTCTTTGTTTGGAGGGTTGGTTAAATCAAGACAACATTCTCTGTCTGTTTTTGATTTACTTGAGTCAGATTGATTGTTTTAATGCACCTGACTTTTGACTGATGTCTGGATTGCGTTCGTGCAGGAAAGAAACAAAAGAAAGTTTCTTCAGAGATTAAAGCAAATATTACCATAAAATCAGCAAGTCAAATCAGTCACAGGCTTCCTGAGGTTTAAATCAGTTTATTGCAGTTTTAAAATCTTTCTCCACGTTACAGCTGTATTATTCTTTCATATATCACTTAATGGACAGCGTTGAACTTCTAATGGCAAAATTAACACAACCAACTCAGGCAGAGCTGATGTTTTTATAACACAGAAGTTTAAAACTTTGTATAAACTCCATGAATAATTGTATGTTGCCTCACTGCCTGACTAGAGAAGGCTCTTTTTCTTGTAAAAACCCCGGAAAGCAGGACCGCTGTTCTTCGCTAATTAAATACAAGCTCTGGATAAACCTCTTTCACATAATAGAAAACCCAAATAATTAGTCTCAGTCAGAACAGCTCCATCCTGTTTCACACTCGGATAAAAAAAGCTCCTCAATTATCATTGTTTTTGGCTAGCTTCTAAATATCGAAGGCACACCCTTCCCGCCCTCTTCCCCGCGGCGTCCATCTCTCCAGCTCGCCATGATTGCCAATTAGAGCAGAAATCAATTTACAGTCTCCATTGCTTAATTGATATCATTATGTTTACTGTAGAATGAATAATTGATTATTGTATCATTACTTCAAACTGTAGTCGTGCGTGAAGCTCGCCCGGCAGGTAGCCGCCGCTGAGAGGTTTTCTCGTTAAAAAGCTGTGATTGTCAATAAATAAGGGTTATCATTATATTCCCACTTCCCAAAAGGCCGGCATTACAGATTCAGTCTTCCAAGTTCGGCCTGAAGTTGCACAACCAGTAATAGTTTCTAATATGAGATCCAAACCAAAAAAACTATTTGGCGTTGGCATTTATTTGAGAAGACATAATGTCATATTTTAAATCCAGATGATATGTACAATAAAAAGCTTCCAGAAGAAATGCTAAATAAATTACTAGTTGACTGAACATTTATAAATAAACAGAAATAATCATGCGATTGCTCTTGGCTCAAGTACGTCTCTGTAGACTTGTCCATAATTATCCTGTGGTCCAGGTGACTGTGAAAGGCGTTTCGATGGTGTGAGATTGCAAGGTTGCATTAATTTCCAGCTCCTGACTCTGAGGGAAAGGAAGAGAGAGTTAATCCAACAGAAAAATGCAGTTTTTTAGAGAAAAAAACGGAAAGCTACATTTAGCATTACATCACTTGCTCACCAATGGATCCTCTGCAGTGAATGGGTGCCGTCAGAAAGAGAGTAATCCAGAAGACTCCAATACATCAATTCTTGTCTTGTGAAACAGAATGCTGCATATGTTTGTGAAAACAAATCCATCATTAAGGTGTTTTAGCTTAAAACTTTTGTTTCTGGCCAAAATGCGAGTCCATAATCTATAATAACACTTCCTCCAGTGAAAAGTCCATTCTCTTTCGTTCTCTCACATCAAAATCCACCAACATAATTGTTTAGGTCTGTTTTGTACTGTTTTTGCTTGTAAATCTGTTCATATTTCTCTCCTTATTCAGATGAGACAACATTTTCACTGGAGAAAGCTATATCGTGGACATACATTGGAACAGCATTGGAAACGTACATTGGACATACATTGGAAACGTTTTAATGATGGATTTGTGAACAAACACGCAGCTTTTGGCTTTGCACAATGTTAATTGTTGGACTGGAGTGGTGTGGATTATTTGTGGATTATTGTGATGTTTTTATCAGCTGTTTGGACTCTCATTCTGACGGCACCCATTCACTGCAGAGGATCCATTGCTGAGCAAGTGATGCAATGCTACATTTCTCCATATCTGATGAAGAAACAAACTCATCTACATCTTGGATGGCCTGAGGGTGTGTACATGTACAGCAAATTCTCATTTTTGAGTGAACTATTCCTTTAAGAGCTTAAACTCATGTGTGATTACAGACAATTCAGTCAATGACTTCATAATGGCATGATGAAGAAAAATAAAAGATGTTCGAGCGAATCGTTGGGAAACGCCACCTCTGATCTGACATACGCCGCTGAGGGCAAACACACACATGGAGACAGATGGAGCTGCCTCGCCTCTTTCAGACTTATTATGCAGTCGGGAAATACTAAGAAAGATAAATGATTTGGTGTGGGCTGGAACACTAGTTGTTCAGATTCATATGTGCACAGTTTCTTTGTCATTTCCCCCCCTTCGATTCTTCTCATGACTAGTATAAATCTCAGTCTCTGGAGCTCCTTCCTGCAGTCTTATTAATAGAAACGGTGCGGTCGATGCGCATACAACTTTTAAAAGCATTTATTTTTAAGCAGTCCAGGAGAATGTAAACTTCTCTATGCATTTCATCAAGCTCAATGTGCATGGGTAAATGTATGGAGGACTAGGAAAACAACTTAATAAAATACAAGGAGGAATCAATGGGGTGAATGCATCAGATGTTTAGCTTCTAAATTATTCTCAATAGTGTTTCTCATTACTGTATTTTTTTTTAAAATTATTATTGTTGTTCTCAGCATAAATTAAAGGCAGAATACAACTTCCAAGATGTATAACTTATTTTCAGTTACAATAAATTTCAGTTTAAATAATATAATTATTTCAAATGTTTAATTGTCATATAAATAATATCTATTTAAAATATAAATTATATATATTATAAAAATCATTTAAGTATATTATAAAATCATATTTCTGTGTGTTGATTTTAAAACTAAATTATATAATTATTTATAATATTCTTAATTCTAAGAAAATATCGCTTAGAAATATTAAAATTAAAATATTAAAATCTCTTTAAAAAATAATTTTCAATAAGGTAATTACATATTTATTTGTATTAACTTTGGGGTGAAATTTCACCCGGATAAATTAAATGCAGCAAACAAATAGTTCCATGATGTACAGATTATTTTTTAAATACTATTTTAAATAATATTATTATTTATAGTATTCTTAAATTTAAAGAAAATAATATTTCTTAGAAATATTACAATTAAATTAAACAATTTTAAATATAAATAACATAAGTATTTATACATTTCTTTTTGTCATGAAAGTAATATCAAAGTAATATAAATTGGCAAATGCATGGCAAGTACATAGCTTCAAGAACAATCCATTTTTAATTTCCGTCTTTCATTTTTCAAGAAAAATGCATTTTAATAGCTGCATATAAAATTATCAAATTAAATAATTATTAAATATAATTTATATATTTACCTGCCATTTTACATTTTTAAACATAGCAAGTTAACATGATTTATTTACTTATTTATTTTAAAATAAATAAAACTGAATAAAAATAATTTTAAATATTTTATTTAAATTTTTTTTTTTTTTTAAGTAGCACCTCTTTTCTATATAAAAGGTATCATTTCTCATAATTGTATCAGTGGTTCTGACTGTATGAACAAAATGGCTAAAGTATATGTTTGCATGAAGCACCTCACCTCAGAGTTATATGTGAAACCCAAGTCGACTTTGATGGTAACCCGAGTGACACGGTTTGTTTGTTACACCCCAAACCCTCACGACACCCAGGGTCAGTCTGTCAGCCATGGCCAGCCCATTTACAGAAACCACACTGGTAAGAGTATACTATAAACGTAATCACACAGCACAGCTGTTACACACACATGCCCATTTCCAGTATAAGCAAAAATGCTATTGATAATTGCTGACATTAAAACATCCGGATATATTACAGTAATAAATATGTGTGAGGAAAATGCACTTAATTATCATGAAAGTAATGTCACAATGCAAAAAAATTGGACAAATTACCCATTGCTTGAGATTCTCTCACTTAGATATTACTAGAACAGAATGAATAATAACAGAAAATAGTTGTTTCAGTATTTATGTAACATCTGTGCCGAGACAACTCAACCTAGCTGAGTCTGACCTCGTTTTATAAACAGTTCTCAACTCCATAGGGCCGTGTTTTCCCCACCGCTCAAATAATCTCAGCACATACGACATCAAACCCACAGAACGTCCAGAGAGCTCCGACCTGGGCCAAGTGGCCTTGAGCTACTACAGCATCAAACAGTTTTGGATCTGTATTTGTTTATAAATAGAGTGTGGCCACAGATGTTTGGCTTCAAGTGAGATGGACAATCTTGGACTCCCTATTGGATTTAATGACCACAATCCAAATAAATCTGAAAGAACTGCACACTTAGCTTTCTTCAATACATATTAACGTACCTCATTGACACTGAAAGTTGTCAAGAGGTATCGGCTGTTCTGAACAGTATCTGTAAGAATTAAAAATATATATATATATTAAAAGAAGAAAGTATTTTTAAAACACTGTGATAAATGATTTTAGAATGATCCACATGCACGAACAAATACAGAAATGAATATATAACGATACGCTTTAAGAACACACTTTTATTGCTTGTAATGCTGATGAGATTTTAAATTAGAATATGTCAGCAATAATAGCATTTACTACAAGAAAAAAAGAAAAAAGTAATACATCCAAAATAGGCTCATTGGAAATATGTGTTCCTTCTTACTGTACATTTTTGCTAAGCTTCAAAACACATGCCTACAGTATACATACAATTCACTGCAGATTCCAGTTGAAATGAACACTAGTAGTGACTGTAATACGCTAACAACTTTTATTCCTTTTCACACAAATTATCATTATGGGGCAGATTATCAGTTAATAAAGATTTATTTTCATGCAGTTCCTTGCACAAAATATTAAGTAATGACCTCAGAGCACTTTTACCATAGTGCATGATTTGTAAACTAACAAATTTTGACATTTGCATCACTTAACCAGCTCCATATGTATGGATTTTCTGATGTAGTAAACTTGCTCGGTAGCGCACCCGGTACAGTATTGCACTGCACAGAAAAAAAAATGTGTTTTTATCTATTTTATTAGCACTGTCGTTTAGGATCAAAGTAGGGTTTAGTGCAGGTAGTATCTTATTTTCAAATGCAATACAGCATGAACCAATTATCACCACTCACTGGACATTTCAGTTCCGAACTGCAGCAATATGTACAACCAACTTAAAACACTACCAGTGTCAACTTTGCCTGTTTTGGATAATAATGAACGTGGTTTTAGGGCTACTCCCCAAACATTTCACTTTGGAAATGTCACAAAATGGTGCAAGAAGCAATGTAATATCATTTTGCAGAATTGTTGTATTTCCACATATTTCCAATGAACCGGGTTGAATAAATCATTAATGGAATTGGAAACATCAAGATAAATCAAAACCTTTAAATTCCTAATGATTCCCATCCCTACAGACACACAAGCACACAAATCTCACCAATTCCCTCTCCGTCATCCCAGAACAGGGATCCCTTTGCTACACCTCCATCATTAAGAGCAACAATCAGACCCAGAGGATTTCGACGACTACAACAATAAAACAAAACACATTAAACATACATACAACATATAAACATACAACCACTCACATTTACATATTATTAATTATTCAGAGTTCTGACACTTGCTCATCTTGATAAACAACAGTGTGAACTCTTAAAGGCACAGAGAGAAAATTGAAAATGGCCAAATAAAACAAATTTTGACTGTTTGGGGGGCAAGAAGCCTTTTGAGAATGGAAAAATACTATGCAAGTATAGCAAAATGGCCCATTAAAGAGGTATTAACACACATGCAGCATCGCTTCACCTGTAGTGTGTGTTGTTCTCTGGTTTCTGCCAGGGCAGAATGTGGCCTGCTCTCACGTGCAGGTTAATTTTCTCTAACGGTGTATCCACATCCACAAACTCTCCTCCTGTTCTTATAGCTTTACCCTGGATGATAAATCACATACAAGCAGATAAGAGACCCCAATATATAGAGGACAATGTACTGCAGGTTGAATTTGTTTCAGAAGCTAGCTTCATAATGACTGGTTGTTAAATTGAAATGCTAATAAAGATTTGAATGCTTACTAATAAAATGCTTACTTGCATGTTGGTAAAATGCTTACTGTGTGGTAATCGTACCAGACGCCATTTGGCAGGTATCCCTTGACCACAGTAACACCCTTCACAAAACAAAATCAATGAGAAAAAAATTCATAAACAACAACTCAAACAATACTAAGTAGAACTGCAAGACTCTCTTTACCGACTGAATATATACACACAATAAATAATAATAATAATAATAATAATAATATTAATAATAATAATAATAATAATAATAATAATAATAATAAAATAACTAAAAACATATTTTTAACTATATAAAAAAATATTTAAATATTAAAATAAGTAATATAATTTAAATGCATTAATCATGCAGTATAATATATATATATATATATATATATATATATATATATATATATATATATATATATATATATACAGCATAATACATAATAATACATTTAGTTTTCAAATAGTATATATATCATTTTTAATATATATATATATATATATATATATATATATATATATATATATATATATATATATATATATATATTAAAAATGACTTATTTGTAATTAGTATTACAATTATTACTAATGTAGTATACATTAGTATAGTAATATAGCCAGGGTATTTCATACCGGGTCCAGAGCAGGTGTGATTAGAAGAGCGGGACCCCAGAGGAACTGCTTGTCAATGCCCCAGGTTTTTTCATCTGTGACAAATCTTCAGTAAAGAACACAGCACTGAGAACATCATCCACTCAACACTGTACTGTACATGCAGTTCATGACGGAGAGAACAAAAAATGAGCAAGAGAGAGGTTTAGAGCATGAAATGAAATGAATGCAGAGGTTGAGATGCTGAAAAAAAAAGAAGCAGATTCCGGAAGAGGAAGGTTAGACGGGTCAACAGAGTAGTGATATCAAAGCAGGCTAAAAAAAAAAAAAAAAATCATTAGATACAGGAATATAAGACCAATACAGAGACAGAGCATTTGGTCCAAGTTCTGATTAGTCATTCCCATAATGCTTTGGGGGAAATGTAATTGAAACGAGAGGATGGACTGAAAATAGTGTCAGAAAGAAAAGATGGTGTAATGAAGATATATTTGGAAGGAGCAGAACATGAATGAAGGTCTTAAAGAGATATTTCACACAAAAAGGAAACTTCATTTACTCACAGGCCTCGTTACATTTCTAGAACTTCCTTAACGTTCTGGCAAAGTTCTTTCAAAGTTACAAACAAGTAATGTCAATAGAATGTTTGTTCCAAATTATCTGACATTATATGACTCAAAGATGAAAAACGGTTTTCAAGCATCAAAACAATAAAAGTATAATGCAGCTTTACTTTTTTTTTCTTCATACATTAGAATGTGCCCTGTTTAATTAATCCATTTTTTTTTTTCTGAGCAACCACTAGGCTTTACCCATTTATCAGAAGCAAGTTTTTAATCATTTAAAACATAATAAATTTAATATGATCACTTATTATTTTATGTATTTTAACATGTACAGGTCAGAATAAGTATGTTGTTTCATTTGTATATCCATATTTTTGTTATGCTGAATGCATTGGAACATTATTTCACCCATATTTTGACATTTTATTTTCACAAAAGTTACTTGAAACATTAAAGTAGACACTTTACATGATTTAATATGCTGTTTGCATATGTATTTGATGCAGACACCAAAATGGGACATCTCATCTTTGACCCATACACATTTTTAGTAGACATTCTACACATTTTAGTAGAATGCTTGAGAGTTTTTAAATGTTACTTCTTGTTTCAGAACGTTCAGAGAACATTCAAAAGTAACATTCGCACAATGCTTGCAAAATGCTAAAATGGAATGTTCTCTTAATGTTTGCATAACCAAGAAAAAATGTTTCTAAAATGTCATAGTTTTTAAATTGTTTTAAAACTTTTTTTTATTTATTTATTTATTTTTTTTTGTTCTGTCTTATGGTTTTGAAATTGTATGAGGGTGAGCAAATGATCTTCATTTGTGGGTCAACTAAATGGTGGACACTCACTCGTGAAGCATGGGTCTGACCACAGTGTTTCCGTGAGCGTGGGCTTCGTACATCAGTCTGCACAAATACGGCAGGAGGGTGTAGCGAATGTTCATCACATCACAAGACAGCAGCAAACTCCGTTCCCCAGGCCATGGGATCCTGCCTCTGTCAAACATCACAAAAACTCATCAGATTACAGTCATTCAACACTGCTGTGTATATATATATATATATTTATTTATTTTATTATTTTTTTTCAGAGTATATAGCATTAGAAATATAATCAAGGAATCAATATCAATATTTCATTATCTATTTGTATTTTGTATTATCTTTTGTATTTAGTAATTGATTTATTTATGATCTAGCTGCAAACAGATAGATCTGGGACAACACCATATGTCCTGCATTATGCATTTTGATACCATGGGAATAAATACTTAAGCTCTGAACTATATACAGCTGTGTCCCGATGAATCCAGACATAACTGTACACCCCTGTCCCGCGCGTGTGTGTGTGTACAGACGTGTTAATGTGTGTGTGTGTGTGTGTGTGTGTGTGTGTGTGTACAGACTGAATGTTAATCGTCTGTCAGACAGAGAGAGGACTGGCCTGTGTGCGGGTCTGAGTGCTGTTAAGAGCAGTGGGTGTGAGTTAATGTGCTCACAGATATAAAGGTGAACTATATCTGATAATTATTTCTCAAGTGCCACACGTTCACAGGTCTGACCGCTAATGCGCGTGTGCTAACACTTAAACATGAACTAAACAGTTTCTGTATGTTGTACTAAGGCCTAAAAAAAGCTCATCTAAATGTCCTTAAAACAAGCTGCATGAGATATTAAAGCTCATTTTCAGAGAATGTTTCTTGAATAAAGCTATGCTTTGTCTTGTTATTTAATTGATTTTCACCTGCTTATGGTTAAAAGAAGTGAAAACAAATAAATAATATATATATATATATATATATATATATATATATATATATATATATATATGCCATTGCCTCAAAATAAAATACTCTTACAGTATATTAAACATAAATTCTCTGAAAATGAGCCTTAATATCTTATGCAGTTTTGGTGCTTATTTAAACTTGTCTTGCTCAAAGGATATCTAAATGAGTTTAGAACTGGAAAACAAACAAAAAAAGGTACTCTTTAAGAAATCATTTTTGCATATAAACATGATTTCATCAAGTCCATTAAAAGTTTTTAAGGTTCAAAGAAAAACAAAAACAAAAACAAAAACAAAAACCTGACTATATATATATATATATATATATATATATATATATATATATATATATATATATATATATATATATATATATAGTAAGTCGTTTTGTAGGAAATAGCATTATAAGTACTGAACTTATTTATTTATTTACTTATTATTTAACAAATTTGACACAAAAAAAACTTATCTTACTGAATTATTAATACAACATTTCTTATTTTCATTTACTTGATGTACTAAAACAACTAAAACTAAATTAACTAAAACTTAAATAAAAATAAATAAACCTATAAAGATATATAAAACCTATATATATATATATATATATATATATATATATATATATTAAAAACACATAAAACATTAAAATAAAATAAACACATATTAAAATAAAACCTATATATATATATATATATATATATAGGTTTTATTTAAAAACAATACATATACATACATATATAGGAAAATATAGATAAAAACTATAATAGTATCTCAGTTATACTACCAACAATGTAACAGATACAGTTAATAACATTATTTCATTAAATATTTGTATTATCTAAATAACTTGTTTATTTAATTAATAACTAATAAAAACCATAGATATATGACTACAACAAAATATTACAAAAACAATAAAATTACTAAAACTTTAAAAATTTAACAATATGTTATTGTTATTTAACAATATTTTACAATATTAATAAAAAAACTATAAGATTATAAAATAATATGTTATGTGAAGCTGAATTTGTTCAAAACTGTAACCTCAAGTATTGAATAATAATAATAATAATAATAATAATGATGGCAACCTAAGCAAACAGACTGAATATTGTAGGTTTATATGGTTCTTTCCCTTCTGACCTCTATAATATTTAGTATTGCCCTCTCTCTCACTCATGAAGTGAAAACTCCTTCTGCTAATGTAATGGGAAAAGCTAATATCTCTGTGTTAAAGTGTTTGAATGAACTAGACCTTCCTCCTGTTAGAGCCAAATGCTGCTCCCAGACAAAAAGCCAAATTATTCCAAATGTATTGCCCTCTAACTCCATTAGCATGTGACTTAGCGTGATGGAGAGACGGACGAACTTGGAAACCTGGCAGGAGTGTAAGACTTATGAGCCGTGCAGCAGAAACCCGTCTCTCTCTCTCTCTCTCTCTCTCTCTCTCTCTCTCTCTCTCAGCTGGCATCAGCGAGAATATTTGCACTGGCAAATGACTATATTAGCCAGATATTAGGAGCAAATAAGGTGGTCTTTCTGAACTTCTTTGGGTGTCTGTTCATCTGTCGTTTACCGCCACCAGCTTGTTTTGCTAACTTGAACACAGTTTCTTCTGAAATAGATAGTGGGAGCTGAGCATTTCACAATATTCTGCAAAATTTTCTGCTAAAGAAATACTTTGCAAATGTATGTTACTTCCTAGGTAAACTGATCTTATTTTAAGGATATTTAAATGAGTTTAAAACTGGAAAACACAAATACACTTTTTAAGAGAATGGTTTTTGCATATGAATATGATCTGAACACGAAGATTAAAATTATATGTAAATTATTTATTTATTTAAATCCATTTATTTTGTTTTATTATCTTTCCAGAAACCTATGTTTATTGTGTGGACCTTAAGTGCTATTTTGCAACAATATTAATCTTGAAAATGCTATACAAATTAATTTGAATTGAATTGAAAAAAAAAAAAAAGTTTATATACTACTACAACTAAACTTTTAATTTGATACAAAGTAAACATTTTCCAGATTATTTCTTTATTTATTTATTTTTGATACGTTGATATTTTTTTCATTATTTTTTGATTATCATTTTATTTTATTTTATTTTATTTTATTGAACTTTTATTATTTTGAGGAAAAAATAATAAATGTGAAATATGTGGGACCAGGGTTATTAAATTAAAACTCAAAACATTAATTATAAATTAAAATGAACGTTAACAGGAAAAAAAAAAAAAAAAACGAAAACAAACCTAAACCTTAATTTTAGCTACTTGCCAACACATTTCTTACTTTCATTTAATTTTACTTTTACTAAAACAATTACGATTAACGCTGAAATTAATTTATAAAATTAATAAAAACTATATACAGCCGCGATCCAGGATTTGCTACTTCCAGTGCTAGTCAGAGCACATTACTTTAAAAAGTTTTGTCATTAATATTAGTCCATTTCCTGCAATAGAAATACTTTGAATGCTTTAAGTGAATTTATTCAACTTTTAGAAGTACACTACCATATAGATGACACAAAACTCCTGTTTTGATTACATTAAGTGTCTCTTATTCACTATCTGACATGTCTTTCTCTCTATTACTTATTGCCACCTTGACGCCCTCCATCCTTTGCTGTTTGTCTCTGGATGACCTTCCATTTGCCTGCGCAGCCACATTAAAGCTAATGACATCTTGGAGGGGTAATTACAGCAGCAAGGGGACGAGCAGGGATAAACACATCCGAGCGCGGGGTAGAGGCGAGCTGAGGACAGTCTCTTATTGAAACTGTCATTGAGACACGCGGAGGACACATCCACACCGGCGCAAGTGAATGACTCGGCAGAGCACCGGCGGAAAATGTGCGGACATGCTGTTGTGCAAGCACTGCTCTGCACTTTTGTTTTAATAAAGCCCTCTAAATTCCCTGGTCTCTAGCAGTGCATGTCGAATACCAGAAATAATACATTTCATGCTATTTTAAAAGGATTTTTGTTAGCATTTTTACTTCTGTGTTTTACTCTAGCACAAATCCCAAAGGAATATGCACATATAATATTGCACAAATGTTTTCTCTTTTGCTTTTTCGCCAGTTTTATTGACAAAGACAGTGAAATGATAGGGAGCAGAAAGCAAACGCTGTCTTCAACCCCAATTTCTGTCATAATTTGCAACAAATCCTGAAGGATTGTAATAGAAATTATCATATGATTGCAACATAGCACAAAACATAAACTTCCCAATACCCTGTTCCCAAAAGGACCATCATAATTACCAGCAGGATAAAAAAATAAAAATAAAAAAAAAACCTTGTAGGATAGCAAAATAAATTTAAAGAAAATCCTGATGGATTTAACAGTAACTACAAATTCTCTACAGATTTTCCTTTAACCATTCAGACATTAGACATCATTCCAATACAATAAAAGAAGGATTCTTTTAAAATAAAATACAATATAAATAGTAAATTAAATAAATAGTACATTAAATTATTTTTAATTAAACTTTTACATTGTTTTTTTTTTCTTTGTAAGGTAAAATTTAAACAAATAGTAAATTAAAAATTTATTTAATAATTAAGTTTATTCTAATAAAAATAAGTAACTTTTTTATATTTTTTAAATTAAGTTTATTTTATTTTATTAAATTAAATTAAATTAAAATAAAATAAAATTAAGTTAAATACATACGTTAATTAAATTTAATTAAATTTGAAAATAAATACATTTGTGCAATTAATAACATAAAATGAAATGATAAATTAAACAAACAGTACTTTCAATTATTTGTAATAAAACATTGAATTTATATTATTTGAAATAAGGTTAAATTTAAACAAAGAAATGAACAAATAGTAAATTAAAAAATATTATTTAAAAATTATTAATTTAATAATATTTTTATTTGAAATAAATAAATAAATATGAATACATTTTATTTTAAATTAAGTTTAAGAAAGAAAGAAAGAAAGAAAGAAAGAAAGAAAGAAAGAAAGAAAGAAAGAAAGAAAGAAAGAAAGAAAGAAAGAAAAATATGTTCAATTAATTCTGTGCACATTCTTTTAGGATTTTTAGGCTATATTTCCACTCCAAATTTTATTTCTGTTTGTTCGTCCTTTGTTTAATCACTCATTTAGCAAAGTTGTTTCTAAATGATTGAAGCGCAGGAGGCTTCAGGATAACTTATATTAATAATTTAATTATACCCCCAAATGTATCTGTTAGCAACGAAGCTGCCACGTCCACTCACTGAAGAATTTCCCCCACACCATATCGATCCCTCTCACTCCCCAGGCTTATTGGATTTTTGTGACAGGTCCCAGCACTTGCAAAGGTCACATTTTAAACAAGTGCTGGAGTGAATACCTGACAGCCCACCTGTCTACGGATGCCAGATATTAGTCAGAGCCCGTGTGGGAGGCCCTTTTCAATTGCCGCTGTGTGTTTTGGAGCTACTGTCTGTCTCAGTGATTCAGAGATCATTTTCATACTCTCTCAGGGCGTCATACAGACAAGCGTTCATGTAGGAAGTTGTCATGGCTGTCTGTACAGTTACATTATCTTGTTTCAACCTCTGTTTTGATGCCCGTCACTCACTGCCACTGATTATCAGGCTTAACACCATATAAGGTTCAATTAAGGTCCGTTTCACACAGTACAATGGCCCCACATGTCCCCTGTCACAGCCATCAATTTTCTGAGCATGATTAAGCTTAATAAAACCAAAATCACTTGGTGCAATTGTCATAAAAGTCATACAGTAAAATAATAATAATAATAATAATAATAATAATAATAATAATAATTATTATTATTATTATTATTATTATTATTATTATTATTATTATTTCTCTTAATTTAATTCTACAGTAAAATATTACAATAATATTATTTTATTTAGTTTAATATTTTTATTTTAGCAAAAAATAAGAATAAGAATAGCATAAATAATAATAATAATAATAATAATAATTATTATTATTATTATTATTATTATTATTATTATTATTATCATCATCATCATCATCATCATCATTTTCTCATTTAAATACTAATTTCTATATTTTACGATAGCAATATTTTGTATTTAGTTTAATAATAATAACAACAACAACAACAACAACAACTACAATAATAATAATAATAATAATAATAATAATTATTATTATTATTATTATTATTTATTTGTTTATTTGTTAACAGGCATACTGATATACAATCGGGGGCCATATTGTGCACCCTACAAATATTAAGTCGTGGCCTAATGGTTAGAGAGTTGGACTCGTAACCTAAAGGTTGCGGGTTCGAGTCTCGGGCCGGCAGGAATTGTAGGTGGGGGGAGTGAGTGTACAGCGCTCTCTCCACCCTCAATACCACGACTGAGGTGCCCTTGAGCAAGGCACCGGTCCCCCAACTGCTCCACGGGCGCCGCAGCATAAAAATGGCTGCCCACTGCTCCGGGTGTGTGTTCACGGTGTGTGTGTGTTCACTGCTGTGTTTGTGCACTTTGGATGGGTTAATTGCAGAGCACAAATTCCGAGTATGGGTCACCATACTTGGCCACTTCACTTCACTTCACTTACAATAGCAATATTTCTAATTTTACCATAGTAATATTAACTTAGTAATAATAAGAAGAAAAGCAGAAGTTATTATTATTTTCTCTCATTTAAATACTCCTTTTTGTATTTTACAATAGTAATATTTCTTTAGTTTAATATTTTATTTTATAATAATATTTATATTATAAAATTTTATATTATATTATAAAATATTGTTATTTAATCACTAATTTTTAATGTTTAATCGCATTTTTATTTTTTTTTTTATCATACTGTACACCTCTACAAGCGCAGCAAAGTTGGACCTTTTTTTCCGTTTTTTTTTTAAATCACATTTTGAATTTAAATTTACAGGTTTTATTAATAATAATAATAATAAAATAATACATAAAATCCCCCAAATATGCAGCCCAGCAAATTTCTGTATCAAAATCCCCATTTTTATACCCAAAAGTTTGAAATGTGATGAAAAGCATAAGATATTTTTAAGGGAAAAGAGCTCTGACACAATTTGACTGATTAAACTATCCTCATACCTAGGCTTAGAATAAGATTTAGTCAAGTTTTGGTTAACACTGGTCTAAAAATCCTAAATCTGTCCATAAAAAATGCCAATGCATGAATAAAGCTTCTCTAAAGCTGTGTTCTTACTGGCATGTTGATGGTGTTGTGGTTTCTGGAGAATGGATAGAAAGCTCCAAGCTGCATCCAGCTCATACACATCTCGTATTCAGCAATGTTAAAGAAGCCGCAGATATCAGCACCGGTCTGAAACATGTGCGAAAAGGGAGAATGAGAAGGGAAAAGAGACATAGAGAGAGAGAGAGAGAGACACAAATATAGATCTCTGTAAAAACAGGGCCACAAGAGCCAACTTCAAAACATTAATAAATAAACTCTAGAGGCAGTGTAATGGCTGCATGCTAGTGTAATGCACCCAACTGAACTAAAAACATCGTTTGATAGGAAATAAAGCACAAATGAAAAATCAATAGCAAGTGCTGCGGCAGGACGAGACAGGCACTTACGTAAGGGATGCCAAATATGCTGAACTCCATCATGCCTAAAAGTCAGAAAGAGAAAGAGAGGAGATTGGTTTTCATGGATAGAGATATCCACTTAATGCACTGAACTGTACAGTACATGTTCAATAAAACACCATGTTTAATGAGGAAGGTGGGTCAAAAACTAAAGGATGAGGACAAACAACTTTTATATAAAACAAATGTGCTGATTGCTTATACAAAACTTGTTGCCATGTTTTTAGGGTGTTCTTTCTGGTTTGTTACTGGCCTATTTTAAGAAGTCTCTATAATAATCTGAGGCAAGGTTATGTGTCTTGCTGTCCTTAATTTGATTTCAAGTTCTGTTGTTTTCAGTTTAGTACTTGGTGTTTTTTTTTTGTTGTTGTTGTTGTTTTTTTTCTCTCTTGCATATCTCTGCTATCTTTTCATTGACTCTTGCACCATATTTTAAAAAAAAAAGTCAGGACATTTTTGATTCCTAAGAAGACCATTATATTGAAATTCTCATTGCAAAACTTTCCCATTTAATATACAATACCATTCAAAAGTTTTGGGTTATGAAATAAGTCTCTTATGCTCACCAAGGCTGTATTTATTTGATAAAAAATACAATTAAAATGCAATAAATGTGGAATATTATTACAATTTAAAATAACCTTTTTTTCAATTTGAATATATTTTAAAATGCAATTTATTCCTGTGATCAAAGCTGAATTTTCAGCATCATTACTCCAGTCTTCAGTGTCACATGATCCTTCAGAAAGCATTCTAACATGCTGATTTGCTGCTCAAGAAACATTTCTGATTATTATCAGTATTGTGATGCCTAATAGTTTTGTGGAAGCCACAAAACATTTATTTTTCAGGATTCTTTTATATATAGAAAGTAAAAAAAAAAAAAAAAAAAAAACTTTTTTTTTTTTTAAATTAGATATATTTTTGTAATGTTATAAATGTATTTACTGTCACTGTTGATTAATTTAATGCATCCTTGTTGAATAAAAGTACCGATTTCTTACGACACCTCTCTTTCCAGTGGTATTAAGCAAAGCACTGGGAAATACACATAAAAAAACATAGGGATTAAAGCTCATTTCAGAACAACCGAGTAATAAAATAGTAGTGAATGCAGAGGAACAGAAAACTCACTCGTAAGTGGGTTTTGTGTGAGCCCAGCCATACAAGTTGTGGACATCGTAATGCTTGACGTGTGTGCCGTCGGCCAGGACCTGCTCGCTGTTCATGCATAAAGTCTTGTGGTTCAGACCTCTGTGCATGGACTCCAGTGCTGGGAAAAGTCACACGCATCCAGATTAATTTTGGACAGAAACTGCTAAACACAAGTGTAAATGTTGACCATCGTGCACTCATAGGAACTTACGGGGCATGTATGGAGAATTTTCCAAATCTTTATTTCCTAGACAATTTTCTCCAGCGGTGCCATGCACGAAACTGGCCAGCTCATTCATGCCCTTCAGAAAGCAAAACACAATGACAAGGTTATCATTCAAAGAATGCAAAGGAGAAAACTGTGACCATATGCAAATAAGCGCAGAAATGGGGCGTGGCTATGCAAAACCATCACTTGTTCTTGCACAGCTCACCATGACTTTGTCAAGTAGGACATATTCAACATTCCTATGAATCTATCATTTTCCTCTGATTTTTGAGGTATTTATCGGTTACGGTTAGAGTTCGATGTGTTGCTTTAAGAGCAACAATGGTGTGTAATGGCACATATGTGCTCAAAGAATATCTTTTACCATTTTAATTCATAAAACTGACTGCTTACTTGTCTGCTTACCCCAAGCAAAAAATTAAAATTAAATTTAAAATTAAATTAATTTTTAAAATTAAAATTAAATTTAATTCTAAGTATAGTTCAAACCTACTAACATATTTACTTACATATCGCTTGAGACTTACTGATATGAAAATTAAAATGAAACTTTATTTGGATTATTACATGTGCACAATGCGCATTTCTTAATATTAATTCTAAAATGTGTTTTAATGTCACTATTGATGAGGATTGTATGATCTTTGAATAATATCAGTCTTTAAATTCAATATATTTCAAGTGTACCCGAAGTGTACTTGCAACAGTTCCAGTTTAGCACAATCAAATAAACTTCAGTATATCTTTAGTTGGACTTCAGCACTAATTCCACACAATTTAACGATTACTACATGCTGACTGGATATTACAGTAGTGCAAAATGCTCCAATGTGTTCCAATTTAGCAGACTTTAAGTATACCAGTTTAGTATAATAAAAGTACAACTGCAGGGTATTTTTATTAAGTACATAAATATGTAAATATCTTTGTAGTATACGTGGCATGAAATAAATTTATTTCAAATACATTTTAGTATAGTTATTTTTCATTAGGGACATGAGATTGTCTGCTTAATATCTGCTAACACTTTATTTTGATAGTCCTCCAACATTTTATTGACTATAAGTAACTTTGCAAGTAGGCTACATGTCAACTTACAGTATATTACAAGCCATATTTCTAACAGTCTTCTAATGACAGTTAGTTGATATACTTAGTTACTTATAGTTAGCAGAATGTCTATCGAAATAAAAACTTTACATTTCTTTGCTTTATATTCCAACATGAAAACGAAAATGAAAAAGACAAAGCACTCACAATCCAGAGTCCAGCAAACTTCATGATGTTGTTGTAAAAGTTTTTAATCTGCTCTCCCCACCACTCTGCTGTACTGGTCTTGAAGAAATTAGGGAACGCCGCAAAAGCTCTGAATAGCTTAAAGTTTAAGTGAAACAAGCATTATTAGAATTGCTGCAGGTTGGATGCAGTGCTTTAATGATTACTACACGCTGATTGGACATTACAGTAGTACAACATGCTAATTTGTTTAAATAATAATGTGCTGATTCACTTCTGATCTGTTCTCATTGGCTGTTGGCATGTCTTCTACATACCGACTGGCTGATATAATAGTGGGTGATATAGTATAACACTGTTATGTGCTCATTGGTCGATGGTGTGTCTTCTACATGCTGATTGGTTGATAGAATCTATGATGTCCCCTTCATCTCTCTTGACTGCATTTGCAATTATAGCCCATTGTACTGATGATTTCAGAATGAACAGAATTGGATGGGGGAACACGAGAAAATATGTCCGGCTCTCTGATTAAAGAGAGATATGAAGAGAGTGATTTATAGAGAAAGATAATGATGTGAGAGAGGCAGATACCTCTACTTGAGTATCCCAGTCCAAAGAATTGTCCACAGTGATATTGGGATACTCAGGCCACACCTATGACACACAGAAACAACAAATTATTTCAAACAAATCAAGCTTTAAGAGAAATGTGGTTTTATTCTGTGATTAATTTGTTTAGATTTTCCTGAAGTGTTTTCAGTATCACTAATTTTTCATCCTATTTTTGTGAAAATCCCTTCAATTAATGACGTGTTCCAGATGGCGTTTCCCAATTTAAAGGTACAGTATCTAATATTGAAATGGGTATTGCAGTCCAAATTCTAAATATTGGAGAGAGTTCTTTCTCCCAAACCTCCTTTCTCAGACTCCATGCTCACACGAGTTGCCAGATTGAGGATACGCAAGAAGAATGAGCACAATTGACAATGGAGTTTGACAAGCCTTGCACTGTACATTGATGAGTTGATTTATCTATGTTTTAATTTGCCTGAGTTCATAGAGATTTTTAGACCGAGGCTGTTTTAGGTTGGGTAGAATCTGCAGTTTCTGACCCAGTTTGTTTGCTGGCTTCCTGTGATACGCTTTATTTAACACCAACTGGCAACCCAGGGAGCCGAAAGACTATTGAGTAAACTGGCAGTGGGCAGAGTTACACAGACCAAAACAAAAACAGACATTCCGACACGCAACACACATTTGATATTAGAATACCTGGCTGATGTGTTGTTTTACAAAGAAAAAAGGATGTGAACTTAGCATGTTTCCTGAATTTCTGCAAACGTATTATGGTATTGTATGCTTTAGTGCAGTCAAAATCATGCATACAGCAACTTTAACCTCATTTAACTTGAACTTGAACTCTGAATTCTGAATTCTTCCACAAGCATTTGAAAATAATCAGCAAATTTCCACTTCATCACCATTTTGGAGATGATGTTCAACTTCTCACTGAAGTACGGGTTAATTAATTCGCCTTCCAGTGGTTATTCCCAATTAAGACTAAATTGGAAAAATTCCAATTTAGGACTTACATGATACAGCATAACAAATCATAATGACATTATCCTTGATGCCAATGACATCATTTTTGGAGAAAAAACAACAGCACAATTAGTATTGAAGATTAGCAGTGGATTTAATGATCAGTGCCATTTTTTTGTATCATTTGGTTTGTTTCATTATAAAACATTCATCCTGTCTGAGAAAATTATGGAAATTGGTATGACAATATGCAATAAAAAAAAAAAAAAAATCTTTTAAAAAACTTTTTTTTTTTTTTTTTTTTTTTTTTTTTTTATGTAAACTAACTGTCAAACCCTCACTGAGCAATGGCATACTTACTGTATTTCTATGCTAACAGGCATAGATAATCCTGTAGATAATTGTATTATACTTCTTTAAATTACAACACAAGCAAACTACAAACAGAGTTCAAGGTGCCGCAGAACACGAAGGACCTCAAACTCATGCCGCAGAGCAGAAAAAAAAATACTGTCAACAAAACTATGAGGCATTGACTCAGAATCAATATATGTTCCTCTTCCTCCTTGTGTTTGTCATACCTTTCCCCACACAATGTCATTGCTGAGCTCAGGAGGCCATTTGATGGAAACGTCTTTTTCAATCCCGGTATCAAATGCAGGGTAGGAGCCTTTTGTCTCATTGCCCGCCATCTCCGGGTTCTGAAGCACACAAACAAATAAAACATGTAGTTCTGGTACAGAATACATTTCTCTGCATGCTTCTGGCCAGAATAAGAAGACTGTACTGATGTCAGACTACATCGATCGCTCTGTTCTCATTACAGTTACCATTTCGTGGAAACAACTTTGTTTTTCTCAGTAATTGAGAATAGTTTGCACCAGGATGAAGATGAAACGCATTCCCTCAGCCCTCATCTGGTCCACCAAAGCAGGCAGTTCTTTAAAGTTCACTTGGTCCAGCGTAAAGTCCATCTGCCTCTCCATGTAATCAATGTTTGCATATTGCACATCCTTTAAGGGATCAAAGGTCAATTATTATGATTATTAAACTTAAATGTGAACTTCCAAAGTGACTGAGTAATTGAGCGCAAACTTAGTAATGCCTTTTGGTTTGAAACCAAATGATGGTATTATGTTGTAAGCAGCTGCTATGCATTTGTTAAGGTGCTCTGGGTGGTTGAGATGGGATATTTTCACAATATGTTCACAATTTCCTATCAGATTCTCATTACTGTAACTGAAAATTTTACACACAAACACACACACACACACCACACACACACACACACACACACAAACACACACACAAACGTATATATATATATATATATATGAATATACAAGTCATTGGTGTTTGGTAAAGAGTTTTTGGCTGAAGATCTGCATTTAAAGTCACACCAGAGGTGTTCAGCTTGGATTAGGACTTGGCTTTCTGCAGACCAGTCAAGTTCTTCCACACTGACTAAATCAATCATTTCTTTTTGAACCTTGCCTTATACACAGAGGCATTGTCATGTTAGAACAGAAAAGGGTCCTGTCCAAACTGTTGCTTTAAAATTAGAAGCACACAATTCCTTAGAATATCATTATATGCTTAAACATTAAGATTTGTACTCATGGAAATTACTAAAGTAGTCAAACCTGTTCATTAGAGGGGATGACCCAATACTTTAAAACACATTGGTATGCACACAAATTTAGTTCAAAAGATTGTGAACCATCTCCCTTAATTATATAGAGAAAATATTATGTAAAACTAGAGAAAATAACTGCAATAAATTAGAAAAAAAACATGAATAATATGAAAAACTGATTTTTATTAATTAAATTAAATTAAAAAATTAATTTCTAACTACTAACTCATTGTGAAGCAACTGGCTTTAATTTATCAATTATAAAAGTGTCTTCATCATTGCTTTTGTCCATTTACAAGCCGCCAAGTGTAATTTAGTTCCAAGATGATAAAGTTCCAATATATATATATATACATATATATATATATATATATATATATATATATATATATATATATATATATATACATATATATATATATATATATACACACACACACACATATATATATATATATATATATATATATATATATATATATATATATATATATATATATATATATATATATATATATATATATGGCACACCTCTCTAAAATCCCTTGAAAAAGGAACAGCAGACTTCTCAAGTCATAAAATTTGAGGTATCATTCATTATCAGTATCAAAAACAGTGCAAGACGAATTACATGTTAATGAGTAATACTAAGAGTTAGGGCTTTGTTCAAACTGTTAGCTCAAACTATGAGAAGTGATGCTTTGCTTAGAAGAAACTTCTAATAAAAGGACTATGAAGGCATTTTTATGAACGTTATGAGTCGGTGACTCACTCCAGGTACCATTTTAAGTCTTAATACAGCCACAGAACGTGGCTGAGTTTTTATCATTCAAGTTGCACATCCCTACAAAATAACTGGTTGAGGTATATAAAGTGAGAAACGCAATATTCCTGAAGTTCTAATGCAAGTTTTGAAGGTCGGTGAGAGTTACGTAACTGTGTTTATTGTTGCATTCAGGAGGAGACTGAAAGACACATGCACAAACTACAAGATGAGATTCTTACATAAGGTATTTGAGCTGCTTTCATGTCTCTGTAAAGATCTGCGATCTCCGTATCATTGGAGTAGCCGTAACGGCAAAGCTGGAATTCGAGCGATCAATAGGCTGGAAGAACCAGGCGGCCGATCATCTGTCAGACAAAATGCACAAATATTTACATTTTATGCAAACACATTTTAGGACATAAATATTTAAGTGGCTTAAGAGAATCTAATAGCCCCTTCTGTCTATGTGACAAGCGAGCTTCCTTTAGATAAATATTTATGTATTTCATTTATGCATGTGAGTTTTCGGTGTTATTTTGTGTGTGTGCTTAGATTGAGTACACTGTGGGCAATGAGGCAGAGAGACTCCAGCTGCTAAACCTCATCAAGCCAGGAAACACACACACACACACCTCAGTGTACTGCTGAACCACTTCTTCTGGAGTGGGTCCCATCACCATGTAGAAGTCCAAGATACCTCCGATGGTGTGGTAGGTCAGAGCTGGAGTAGGCTGGAAGGTCACATCTAAGAGCAAAACAAGCCACAAGAAAAAAAAAAAAAAGATTACATCATCCCAGTGACTCAATGTGTCGCAAAAGCTTATTTTTTACACTCCTACACTTACGGTCTCTGAACAGCAATAGTGGATTCCCTCTAACGCTTTTATGACAGACAGCACGCTGGACACAGTTTATGACAATGTTTACATCTTAAGGGTCACATAAAATTAAAATGAGAGTTTTGTGGTTTTAAGTTCATGTCTATGGGTTGAAAACACTCGCAAAAACACGTCCAGTTGACAATTCATCCCAAAATCAAAATAGAAAAATGTGCAATTATATTTTGGATAAAGAAAATGAAGCCTGTTTGTAACAATTTTTCTCATGTTTACTTTGTGTTTACACAAAAAAAAAAAAAAAAAAAGTGATTTTTTTTTTTTATTATTATTATCAAAAATAATTCCCATTATATTCTTATTACTGTAACAGTATTTCACTGTACAATAGTATAGTTTATATTTTTTTACATTTAAATGAACATAAGTATATAAATAAAAAAATGAAATTCTCAAAAAATGCTAAATATGTCTTTAGCCATTTTCACTTTACAGAGAAAATATTATCGAAAACTACACAATTATATTATATAAAAATGATAATAATTAAATTAATTAAGTTTCTTTTATACACATACATATATTCCCTATATTCTACTTATTTATTACTTATAAATTCCCTTTATTTAACTACTAACTAGTTGTGAAGTAATTGGCTTTAATATATTCATTATGAAAATGTCTTATAAATAGTAAGAATAATAAATAACATGAATAATATATTTTTTTAATTCATTAAATTAAATCAATTTATTTTCCAACTACGATTTAATAGTGAAGTAATTGGCTTTGATTTATTAATTCTGAAAGTGCCTTTATTGCTTTTGTCTGTGCACAAGCTGCCAAATGTGATTTTGCTGGACTGTGACAAAAAACTAAACTATTAGCTATTTTAAAAAGGAAAGAGTCCTTCAGTGTACATTCCCAACTTCCTTTTACAAAATATGTCAACACATGCAATAAAACCTTC